>OZ017739.1:216338206-216463206 GCA_963969285.1 Odontomyia ornata
ATCACTATTCTTTAAATTTTCATGAAAATTGAAAAAAAATAAAAGCGCCTAAGTCAATTTTAAATATATATAGGGTTTTCCAATAATAGGTGTTATTTTGAATAGATCTTGTGATTTAACACCTTGCAACTTCTTCCTTTGGGCCACGTGAAAAAGAAGGCCTACACCAACAGCCCAGCGTCGATTCATGACCTCAAAGATGAAATTTGTGAGGGTATCGAGGACATAACGCAGCCACTTTGCGATTTGGTTATGGAAAATTTCATGAAAGGATATGGTCCTTTAAGCATGTCGTGGTGGCTATTTGCCATTAACGGCATATCTTTTTCTTTATAATGAAATAAACAGCCGTTCATTTATATTAAAAAATGGCATTTTTCTTTTAATATCAAAATAACACCTCTTATTGGAAAACCCTATATCAACCATAAACACGTGTAATTGTTGTTGTAATTCCATACAATTGAAATGGCTATAACTCACTTGATTATGATTCGACCTCAACTAAATTTTGTAAACACATATATCTTATATCAGTCTATATAATTGCGAAATTTCAAGAAGTTTAAGGGTACCGTTTTGATTTTATGGGCAAAAATGTAAAATCTACAAATCATACCATTATTAACAAAGTTGAGCGAATTTTGATTTCTAAGGTATTTGTTGCCCTTGTACTCATAAAGGTTCATGTTCGTGATAATTTTCAGATTTTTCGGCTGAAAGGTGTCCAATTGCGAGGGAGGGGGACACAAATTTTTTATTACATTTTGCCTTCCCCAGGACCCCCTTATTCATAGAATGATTTTTTATTTCAGATTTTAAAAGTTCTAATCAAGACATTTCATTTGATACCCCACTCGATTACCTTTGATAAAAAAAAAATTTAGGAGCCAATGCGTTATTAGGGGGTATCCCCTTAAAATTTTTTAAAATTTTTGACTTTAACTTTGGAGAGACCATCATTTCTGACCTTTTCACAAAGTTTGAGCATTCTAGCTTCTATAGTTTCTGAGTAAATTAGCTGTGACGCACGGACAGACGGGCAGACGGACAGACAGGTCGCGAAACTAGTAGGTCTTTGTAAAAAAAATTTTACAAAGACCTAATTATACAGTTTAAAGTCGGATCTTTCTAATTTTGAATGAAATGATGATGCCTGGGATTTTCAAATACACTACTTGAAATTGCTTTAGTTTCCACTGGGAGCTAATCTGAAGACCGGCAGTAATAAAATCCATATCATCAATTAGTCCTGAACGATACCCGGTTTTGTTTTTATGATGTGTTTGCGGTTTGTCTTAGCATACTTTTGAAGAATAAAGGAACTTGTGTTGAAGGTAGAGGGGCCTAAAATTACGATAACCATCTCTTAAATGCATAACCAATTGTTTTCTTCTGCAATGAAGAGCAAAATCCTTCATTCTCTCAATGTCTGGGTCAACATCAAAGAGACTGCCCTAAAATAAATATAAGCAGTCGAGCATCCCCGTGGTAATCACGAGTGATTCCTCCTGAAGAGAGAAGCTGGTCACCCCGTCAAAACTGCTAACTTTGTTGTTTTACTAGATTAAAGTTAATTACACCAGTGAAATTTCCATTATTTAGGCAGAAATTAGTGACTTACTTGAGCCACTTCAACATCTTTAGGTTTGACATTCCCCTTGTAATGCAATTACCTTCTTCTAGAAAGATCGGATCGTATTTAACAGAGTAATAGGGGTTTAAATTTTCCTGTATTGCAACAGCAACTATACATGGCTATGGGGCAATATGCACTTCCAATCAACTAAGACACTACACGTTTGTTGGATTTGCATGAAAGTTACAGGAATTATATTCGTGGTGAATATCTTTAAGAACTCATTCAACGGGTGAATTCCATGATCGTAAAACAAAATAGCGGTCGTTTCAAATGAGAATATTGCATAAAATTGTGTTATTTTTTGCGAAGTTCAACATTTAAGGTACATGCGATTCACACTTGATTGAATCTATTTATGAATAGCTGATAATTGTAATGAATCATGCGACGCCGCTGGTGACCACTACCAACACACTTTGCTGCTATGTGGCTTGTCATTTTGCGTTGGCTGCGACCAGTGCACATCCCACGTCTATTTTGTCGTGGGATGCCAACAGAATTTGACAGCCATATGGAATTGAAGTGTGGAGGCAGTGGCCGCCACCCACGAGGTAGTCCCGGAGTGGGAAAAGTGAAACGAAAACAAGACCTGATTCCACGGCGATTATAGTGCATGGTGGCGATTTCGTAACGTCGATAAGAAATTGCGATACGGAGGAGAAACGATGCGAACGAAGTTTTCAGTGCAAACAATGTGTGAAAATATTCAAACGCTCAAGTACATTATCGACTCACTTACTTATACAGAGTGATACACGGCCATATACTTGTCAATATTGCGGAAAGCGTTTCCATCAAAAGTCGGATTGCAGGAATTGGGAAAAAGAAGAAGAATACGAGTACGAACCAACCGGAAAGGTATGTAAGGTAACCTAAAAAGTAGCATTGTAACTACGATTCGATTAGTGAGTCTTCGTTTCAGCGCTCTAATAGTCTGTTTTTCCGGATTCTTTCTGCTATTTAGGAACAGACTATATGTGCAACGAATGGTGCCGTTCGTTTATTATGCGCTACTCCACCGGCTCCGATAAGCAACATACCGAGGGATCAGTTTGCAGCAGTTTACCCACCAGCAGTTGTGCCAACAATATACCCACCTTCAATGCCGTACCAGCCGTTTTAGCAGTACAACAGGGTGCAATGAATGTTCCCACCATTTGCCCGCAGAACTACCAAGGTTTAAGAACAAAAACAAGGACAGAATAAGGAAAAAGGGAAGAGCATAGACAAGGAGAAAACCCATCCAATCATATTTCAAAGGAGAAGACGCTCTTGAATTCATTCAAAAAAAAAAAAATTACAACTGCCGCTACAAACGCTTTCACCAAATCTCATAAGCATAATGAACACTCAACGAAAAAACGAGGTAACATTTATTAAGAGGAGTAGTGATTTACTTACATTCCCGGTCTAACTATATTCAGTAAGGACTATTCCATTTTTTATTTCATATATATGAAATATTGAATGATCTTGCCTACTTACTTTTAAGATCTAAATGAGCACGATAAATTTTCCCAAATGCAATATTATTTATACTTACGATAAAAGAATGAAGGGTGACGTAAATTTTGGTGCAAATATCAGAAAACAAAATAAGCCTAAATAGTAGTGCCCTATCGTTATCCAATGTATCTTATTTCTATCATTTAGATAGGAGAAGGCTACAACCAAAAATTCACAGAAAGACAAAAAATAGGGAAATGAGGAAATTATGTTTTTCAGATAGACTTAAGATAAGCCTTTATCAGTTAGATGAAATGGATACGGGTCACACAAATTACTTTTAATAGCAACCTCTTCAATACCGACATCTAATGATAATTGTAAGGTACCTGTAAATCCTACATTCCAGAAAATCAGGAAATTTTATTCTGACTTCAACCGATGGAGGCAATTTTATTATAACTTGATTAGACTTATATATACATATATATATATATATATATATATATATATATATATATATATATATATATATATATATATGTATATATATATGTATATATATATATATATATATATATATATATATATATATATATATATATATATACATGTATAAAACAAAAACTTTGAGAGGTGTATCAGATTATCCGCGTTAGTTTATCATCGGGTGTAAATATGTTGAAATGACAAACACAATAATAATAACTAATCCATATAAATTGTTAGGAATTTTACAAATCATAATAATAAGTAACGGATAATCCCTACCATCTTAAAAAATAATACAAGCCATATTAATAAATACAAAATAATACAAATGATAATAAAAAAAGATATATAAAATGAACCATGTTAATAATTAACAGTAACCTAAATAATAATACGACATAAAACCGACCCTATTAATACTCTAACAAATGATGCAAATAATAATAAAAAAAAAAGATCCACAACAGCACCAACAACAGCTTCAACAACGTGGCCGTCCTTAATATTATAATTTTAGTGAGTGTGCCTCAAAATATCTTATACATCTCAAAGAAGAATTCGGAAAAGTGTGATCTATACAAGAAGAATATATTTTCTTTTTTTATGAGTATTTCGTATAGTAACGTCGAGTTATTCGCATCTAATTATTTATTTTTTGTATTTTAGAAATGTGAAGTTAATATTCGTAAAGAATAAACAAAATCATTGACAATTGATAAAAATGAAAATTCACATCCTATCTTGTTTGATACCCTTGGGCCTTAAGAATATATTCATTGAATTTAAAAATCGGTACCAGTAAAATGCCAGCATATATAATATATATAATACATAATCATGAACAAAAAAAAATAACAAGAAATCATACAACCCATCTTAATAAATGATAAGTAATAGAAATAATAATAAGTACTAACTTAATATGGTACTCTCAAGAAATGTTTGATAACATAAGCACAACCCTTTTGCCAATGGCGGTTAGGATTCTACTTAATAGATTATACGGAATTTTATGTTTTTTTTATATTCTTTAAACTAATTCTTACACAAAATAATACAAGTAAGATAGAAGACAAAAAAAAAGGAGTACCGTCAGAAAGACTGTAATATATATAGCCCCTTTGTTTTTATGAAATAATAAAAAAACTATGTATTTCTAACCTTACCAACGACTTTCCTTTCCAGTGGTTCTTCTTTTCAGCGGGAAATGAGGTGCAAGGTAGGTATGCTGTCGCGAGGGTAGGGTTTGAGAAAATCCGCTGAGGTCGGTTTCGTGTCGCGCGCGGTACGCGGTACGTTTGGTGTTTTGCCGTTTTATTAGAGTAGCTTTCGTCGGGATGAGTTAACGTAGTATACTTTTCGGTACCGCGTCGGAAATTCGGGAGCGCGAAGTAAAAATTAGACTCTGTTCTTTGACTGATTGATGAAGAAATACGGAGTAACGTAAAATATGTTTCCTCTCCGTATGGTTTTGTTCTGGTGACGCGTTTGAAAACGGGCATGTATTGGTGGCTGAATATTTTAAATGAGCGTAACCCATTCGGAGACCCGCGACCGAAATCCTCTCCGATCTAGCTGGCCGACAAGCAGCCACCGCGTGAATGGGTTACGGTGCACGGATTGGTTGACCGGTTGGTACCATCCATTGGCACTACTCAGACTTAACGTCAAGAACCGATGAGAGGTCGGTTCCGCGTTCGCACGTAGACATAAAATCATTACAAATGGCACCCAACTTGGGGCACAAAAACATCCTCAGGGGATAAAAGATTCGTGAATTCTGACGAGTTGGTCCTTTACGGAGGATGTAAGGTACTTTGGTACACGAGCCTCACAAACAGGAGCAGTGGAGTCGTGTGATACACACTAGCAGTCGCTTCACGTGAGTTGTAGCTTCCGCTCTCCTTTTGTTTGATTTTTTTCTCGCGACAGAATCCTTCCGATGTGTTGTCCCAGGTTAACCCCTGTAAGGACCTTCTGTTTTCTTGATGGAACTGTCAGCCAGATGGGGTTTCTCCGTCGGCCTGGACTGTCAAAAAAATAGAAGGCCACCTTGCCTTAATGTCGCGGAAGGATTCTACTTATTTCATATGCGTGATAGACGAGTGGTATCGGTTCAACATTCGGTGGCGTATGCTGGAGTTGCGGAGCCCGGAATGCTTCCACGCGTCGGGAATTTCGACCGCATACAAACCGTTACGCTAGCTCTACCACTTGTCTCGTCGAGTCATTTAACGTAGTTTAGAGACGGTTTTGTAATGTATGTGGGTATGGGGTTAATTATTGTAAATCGACCGAAAGCACCCTTTCTTCGGCAGACTACCACGCACTCTCATTTCCCTTTGGAGAAGTCGACTGCTGGAAGGGAAAGTAGCTGTCCAATATTTTTTTCCCCCACTATTAATAGCTCGCCACTATCGGCCACTAATTTAGTATTAAGTTCTGTCCGCTTATATTTATTAGGGTTATAATAGTAATAAATATATTTTATATAGCTTTTTTTTCTTTCAGTAATACTAGCACTAACCACACACAGCAAAACAAATATGGCAACGAAGCGGACCCCAGATAAGCGTTGGACCAGATCCAAAACGGTCCAACCAGCTAACTGCGGGATCTGCTTTGAAGACGTAGTGGAGGGCGTACACAGCGTGCGATTGGATTGTGGACACCTTTTCCATCGTGCCTGTGTCCAACAGCTCTCCTCACGTCCGAGCTTTGCCCACTATGCCGGCGACCCATAGAGCAGACCGCCGTAGACGTCCCCCTCGGAACGCCCGTCCCAACGCGTGGAGCAGTGGCGAAAGGGGTCCCAGAGGCCGAACCGCCCCAATCACTTATGGACTTGCAAGGAGCCGTTGGCGGTGAAGTTCCTGCTGCAGTTGTCGCGGCCGAGGTTACACCCACGCCTTCCACCCACTCCATTGACACCCTCGTGGCGTTAATGCGAGATATGTCTGAGAGGATTGGCAACTTGGAGGGAAGGCTCCAGAACCTCCCGATGAGCCAACCACCCAGCCGCGTGAGAACTCCGCTTGGCTGGGAGTCCAATCCCAGTGCGGCTATGCCCCGCTCTCGACCATCTGATCAATGGACCCTACCTCCAAGGAACTCGGGAATGGACCCCAGAGCTCCCGAGTATAGACCACGACACAGCACCGCACCTCCGTTGGTACCTCCAGTCCCCGAGGCAGTTCTTTACAACAGGTCAATCGAAGATGCGATTCCCCCCGGGAACGCATTGACACCTTTCCGAGACCCGACGCCTCGTATCATGGAGAGTTGGCGCCTGAACTTCACGGGTTTCAACGCTATGATATCAGCGGACCGGTTCCTTTTCAGGATTCAGGCGTTAGTATCCAGCACCCTGGGAGGTGATTTCTCGGCCTTCTCCCGAAGTTCCACAACCGACGCCATCCTTTGTCGAGGTGGACGCGCAGGGAAATGATAGCGAGGTGAAAGTTCCGTGGCATGTCAAACCCTTCCACGTCAGACTGCGGAATTATTTGGCTACTCGACAGCGCATATTCCATTAGAAGTTGGCTACAACAGTCCCACCGCGAAGAAAGCGGGCCACGCGTCGGATGCGGAGCTTCTGGAGAAGGGTCAGGCAGTCGAGGAAGGTGCTGAAGGACATACACTTAGACGAATTATTGAGGGATGACGTTCGACCATATGCGTCAGTACACCTCCTGCAAAAACGATTGTCAGGTTTAGTCGATACGGGAGCCAGTATGAATTGCATATTAGCCGATTTTGCAGGGGAGGTACTGGCAATGCATGCGGACCAAATCCATCATTTTACCACCTGGTTAAGCACGGCGGACGGAACTCGTCACTCTGTAGTGGGAAAAATTACGACGGATGTCACCTTTAAGGGAGTAACTAAACCTCTGGAATTTTACATCATACCTCAATTAACCCAGAATCTTTATCTAGGAGTGGATTTTGTTCGCAAATTTAACTTGGCCCCGGCACTGTTTTCCGGCACGGCCCTAGAGTCCGTCACCACAGTTCCGGACCAAACTCAAACCACTCACTCATTACGACATACACTGGATGTGAATCAGCAACTGCGACTTGACTCGGCTATATCCGCTTTTCCATCGCATGAAAAGGAAGGTCTCGGGCGGACGGCGCTGGTGTTACACACAATAGATGTGGGGGATGCTAAACCCATAAGACAGAGACATTTGCCATATCTCCGGCGAAGGAAAAGTTGTTATATGCCGAAGTTGATCGAATGCTAGCATTAATCGTGATCGAAGAATCGCAGAGCGCGTGGGCTTCCCCGGTCACCTTAGTTGTCAAGCCGAACAAGGTCCGGCTATGCTTAGATGCCAGACGCTTGAACGCCGTCACTCTCAAGGACGCATACCCTCTACTGTTGATTGAAGGCATTTTGAGTCGGTTGCCTAAAGCCCATTTCATCACGAGCTTAGACCTCAAGGACGCCTTCTGGCAAATTCCTTTAGACCCTGACTCAAAGGAGAAAACAGCCTTCACAGTCCCAGGTCGGCCCCTGTATCAATTCGTGACCATGCCATTCGGATTGTGCAATGCCCCTCAAACAATGACGCGCCTTATGGATAGGTGATACCACCCCATTTACGGCACCAAGTTTTCGTTTACTTGGACGATCTGCTGCTTTTAACCGAGACTTTTAATGAACACATCGACCTGCTTCAGGAGGTGGCTCTACACATCTGAAGGGCAGGGTTAACCATCAACATACAGAAGAGTCAGTTCGTGATGACGGAGGTGAAGTATTTAGGTCACATCATTGGGCATGGCAATATCAAGACCGATCCGGACAAGACGCAAGCGATTGACGTTTTCCCATTACCCAAGACTACCAAGCAGTTACGCCGATTCCTAGGCTTATGCGGATGGTACCAGCGTTTCGTACGTGACTATGCCACCATTACCACTCCTTTGACCGACATGCTGCGTAAGGGACGTAAGTTCGTCTGGGAAGAGCCCTGCTTGCGAGCCTTTGAAGAGCTAAAGAAGAGTCTGACTACAGCCCCCGTACTGCACAGCCCGGACTTTGACAAACCGTTCTCAATCCATTGTGACGCGAGTCAACATGGGGTGGGAGCAGTCTTAGTCCAGGTTGCACAAGACGGCGAGGAGAGACCTATAGCCTTCATGTCCCACAAGCTGAACCCGGCCCAGCGAAACTACACGGTCTCGGAGCAGGAATGCCTGGCGGCTGTGCTGGCAGTGAAACTTTTTCGAGCATATGTAGAAGGACATCCTTTTGAAATCGTCACTGATCATGCGTCACTGAAATGGCTGATGAGCCAAACTGATCTCCACGGCCGCTTGGCCAGATGGGCCTTGAAATTACAGGCGTTTGACTTCACGATAAGACACCACAAAGAAAGTCAGCACGTGGTACTGGACACACTATCAAGGATGTTCGCCCCTGAAGGAGCCGAGTTGGCACAGGAGGACGACAGCCCCCTATGGATCGACTTGGACCATCCCGCCTTCAAGTCAGCATGTTATGCCCAGCTGATGAATACGATTCAGGACCAGTTGCCACAGCTGCCAGAACCACGGGTGATGGAGGGATTTATATACAAGCAGACAAGACACGCCTCCGGAGACCCCATTCAAGAAGAGGAACAGTGGAAGTTATGGGTGCCCGAAGAACTGACATGCGAATTGATTAAGCGGGCTCATGACCACCCATTGAGTGCACACGGCGGTTATGGTCATACGCTTCGGCGACTGAAGACTTGCTTCTTTTGGCCTAAGATGGCGCCGCAAGTGAAAAAGTACGTAGCCGCTTGTGAGCTGTGCAAATGCACTAAAGCGCCCAATTCTGTTCTTCGGCCCCCGATGGGAAAATTCGAATTACCGGAGCGGGTGTTCCAGCGCCTGTATATAGATCTCATCGGTCCGTACCCTCGCCCGACTTCGGGATACACGGGAGCTGTCGTGGTCCTGGACCACTTGTCCAAATTTCCGATTGTGGAACCTCTTCGAAACCTGCACACCGGCCCCATAGTCAGTTTTCTGGAAAATCGCGTTTTCCATATATTTGGAGTACCGGAGAAGCTGGTCTCCGACAACGGAGTTCAGTTCACCTCGTCTAGATTTCGAGAATTAATGGAGAAGTATGGCATTACGCATCAGCGGACTGCCGTTTATTCTCCGCAAGCCAATGCGTCCGAGCGGTTGAACCGCACCCTCATAGTCGCCATTCGGGCCTACGTCCATCCGGATCAGAAGGATTGGGACCGCAGGATTTCCGCCATCACATGTTCCCTGCGTTCGTCTTATCACTCCACCACAGGCATCTCCCCATACTTTGCCGTGTTCGGCCAACATATGATTTGCCACGGAAACTCGTACCGGCTATTGCGGCAGTTGAAAGGGTTGGAAGACCCAATAGTGGTGCTGGAGCCGCACGAGAAACTCCAAATTCCACGAGAACGAATCCGGGAGAGGATTGAAGACAGTAGACGGGTGGGGGAGGAGCGGTACAATCTGCGATCCCATCCTTCTGGCTTCAAGGCAGGCGACGGAATTTTAGACAATGTGAAGCAGGTCGGCACTAATCTGCCAAGCTAGACAAGAAGTTCGTGAAGTGTCGAGTCTTACAAGTTTTAAGTCCCACGCGGTACCTCATTGCGGACATGGCCGAAAGGGAGCTGGGAGTTTACCATGCCAAAGACCTACGACGCTGAGAAGAAAAAAAAACCCATACACAACAAAAAAAGAACGTCATAGGGCCAAGCAGCGTTTCCTTCAGTCTCCCCATGCCTGGTAGGCATCGTGGACACTGTCCTGTAATGAATCATGCGACGCCGCTGGTGACCACTACCAACACACTTTGCTGCTATGTGGCTTGTCATTTTGCGTTGGCTGCGACCAGTGCACATCCCACGTCTATTTTGCCGTGGGATGCCAACAGAATTTGACAGCCACATGGAATTGAAGTGTGGAGGTAGTGGCCGCCACCCACGAGGTAGTCCCGGAGTGGGAAAAGTGAAACGGAAAAGGCAAGACCTGATTCCACGGCGATTATAGTGCATGGTGGCGATGTCGTAACGTCGATAAGAAATTGCGATACGGAGGAGAAACGATGCGAACGAAGTTTTCAGTGCAAACAATGTGTGAAAATATTCAAACGCTCAAGTACATTATCGACTCACTTACTTATACAGAGTGATACACGGCCATATCCTTGTCAATATTGCGGAAAGCGTTTCCATCAAAAGTCGGATTGCAGGAATTGGGAAAAAGAAGAAGAATACGAGTACGAGCCAACCGGAAAGGTATGTAAGGTAACCTAAAAAGTAGCATTGTAACTACGATTCGATTAGTGAGTTTTCGTTTCAGCGCTCTAATAGTCTGTTTTTTCGGATTCTTCCTGCTATTTAGGAACAGACTATATGTGCAACGAATGGTGCCGTTTATTATGCGCTACTCCACCGGCTCCGATAAGCAACATACCGAGGGATCAGTTTGCAGCAGTTTACCCACCAGCAGTTGTGCCAACAATATACCCACCTTCAATGCCGTACCAGCCGTTTTAGCAGTACAACAGGGTGCAATGAATGTTCCCACCATTTGCCCGCAGAACTACCAAGGTTTAAGAACAAAAACAAGGACAGAATAAGGAAAAAGGGAAGAGCATAGACAAGGAGAAAACTCATCCAATCATATTTCAAAGGAGAAGACGCTCTTGAATTCATTCAAAAAAAAACATTACAACTGCCGCTACAAACGCTTTCACCAAATCTCATAAGCATAATGAACACTCAACGGAAAAACGAGGTAACATTTATTAAGAGGAGTAGTGATTTACTTACATTCCCGGTCTAACTATATTCAGTAAGGACTATTCCATTTTTTTATTTCATATATATGAAATATTGGATGATCTTGCCTACTTACTTTTAAGATCTAAATGAGCACGATAAATTTTCCCAAATGCAATATTATTTATACTTACGATAAAAGAATGAAGGGTGACGTAAATTTTGGTGCAAATTTCAGAAAACAAAATAAGCCTAAATAATAGTGCCCTATCGTTTTCCAATGTATCTTATTTCTATCATTTAGATAGAAGGCTACAACCAAAAATTCACAGAAAGACAAAAAAAAGGGAAATGAGGAAATTATGTTTTTCAGATAGACTTAAGATAAGCCTTTATCAGTTAGATGAAATGGATACGGGTCACACAAATTACTTACTACTTACCGACATCTAATGATATTGTAAGGTACCTGTAAATCCTACATTCCAGAAAATCAGGAAATTGTATTCTGACTTCAACCGATGGAGGCAATTTTATTATAACTTGATTAGACTTATATATATATATATATATATATATATATATATATATATATATATATATATATATATATATATATATACATGCATAAAACAAAAACTTTGAGAGGTGTATCAGATTATCCGCGTTAGTTTATCATCGGGTGTAAATATGTTGAAATGACAAACACAATAATAACAACTAATCCATATAAATTGTTAGGAATTTTACAAATCATAATAATAAGTAACGGATAACCCCTACCATCTTAAAAAATAATACAAGCCATATTAATAAATACAAAATAATACAAATGATAATAAAAAAAAGATATATAAAATGAACCATGTTAATAATTAACAGTAACCTAAATAATAATACGACATAAAACCGACCCTATTAATACTCTAACAAATGATGCAAATAATAATAAAAAAAAAAGATCCACAACAGCACCAACAACAGCTTCAACAACGTGGCCGTCCTTAATATTATAATTTTAGTGAGTGTGCCTCAAAATATCTTATACATCTCAAAGAAGAGTTCGGAAAAGTGTGATCTAAACAAGAAGAATATATTTTCTTTTGTTTATGAGTATTTCGTATAGTAACGTCGAGTTATTCGCATCTAATTATTTATTTTTTGTATTTTAGAAATGTGAAGTTAATATTCTTAAAGAATAAACAAAATCATTGACAATTGATAAAAATGAAAATTCACATCCTATCTTGTTTGATACCCTTGGGCCTTAAGAATATATTCATTGAATTTAAAAATCGGTACCAGTAAAATGCCAGCATATATAAAATATATAATACATAATCATGAACAAAAAAAAATAACAAGAAATCATACAACCCATGTTTATAAATGATAAGTAATAGAAATAATAATAAGTACTAACTTAATATGGTACTCTCAAGAAATGTTTGATAACATAAGCACAACCCTTTTGCCAATGGCGGTTAGGATTCTACTTAATAGATTATACGGAATTTTAGGTTTTTTTTTATATTCTTTAAACTAATTCTTACACAAAATAATACAAGTAAGATAGAAGACAAAAAAAAGGAGTACCGTCAGAAAGACTGTAATATATATAGCCCCTTTGTTTTTATGAAATAATAAAAAAACGATGTATTTCTAACCTTAACAACGACTTTCCTTTCCAGTGGTTCTTCTTTTCAGCGGGAAATGAGGTGCAAGGTGGGTATGCTGTCGTGAGGGTAGGGTTTGAGAAAATCCGCTGAGGTCGGTTTCGCGTCGCGCGCGGTACGCGGTACGTTTGGTGTTTTGCCGTTTTATTAGAGTAGCTTTCGTCGGGATGAGTTAACGTAGTATACTTTTCGGTACCGCGTCGGAAATTCGGGAGCGCGAAGTAAAAATTAGACTTTGTTCTTTGACTGATTGATGAAGAAATACGGAGTAACGTAAAATAGGTTTCCTCTCCGTATGGTTTTCTTCTGGTGACGCGTTTGAAAACGGGCATGTATTGGTGGCTGAATATTTTAAATGAGCGTAACCCATTCGGAGACCCGCGACCGAAATCCTCTCCGATCTAGCTGGCCGACAAGCAGCCACCGCGTGAATGGGTTACGGTGCACGGATTGGTTGACCGGTTGGTACCATCCGTTGGCACTACTCAGACTTAACGTCAAGAACCGATGAGAGGTCGGTTCCGCGTTCGCACGTAGACATAAAATCATTACAAATGGCACCCAACTTGGGGCACAAAAACATCCTCAGGGGATAAAAGATTCGCGAATTCTGACGAGTTGGTCCTTTATGGAGGATGTAAGGTACTTTGGTACACGAGCCTCACAAACAGGAGCAGTGGAGTCGTGTGATACACACTAGCAGTCGCTTCACGTGAGTTGTAGCTTCCGCTCTCCTTTTGTTTGATTTTTTTCTCGCGACAGAATCCTTCCGATGTGTTGTCCCAGGTTAACCCCTGTAAGGACCTTCTGTTTTCTTGATGGAACTGTCAGCCAGATGGGGTTTCTTCGTCGGCCTGGACTGTCAAGAAAATAGAAGGCTACCTTGCCTTAATGTCGCGGAAGGATTCTACTTATTTCATATGCGTGATAGACGAGTGGTATCGGTTCAACATTCGGTGGCGTATGCTGGAGTTGCGGAGCCCGGAATGCTTCCACGCGTCAGGAATTTCGACCGCGTACAAAACCGTTACGCTAGCTCTTCCACTTGTCTCGTCGAGTCATTTAACGTAGTTTAGAGACGGTTTCGTAATGTATGTGGGTATGGGGTTAATTATTGTAAATCGACCGAAAGCACCCTTTCTTCGGCAGACTACCACGCACTCTCATTTCCCTTTGGAGAAGTCAACTGCTGGAAGGGAAAGTAGCTGTCCAATTTTTTTTTCCCCCACTATTAATAGCTCGCCACTATCGGCCACTAATTTAGTATTAAGTTCTGTCCGCTTATATATACTAGGGTTATAATAGTAATAATTATATTTTATATAGCTTTTTTTTCATTCAGTAATACTAGCACTAACCACACACAGCAAAACAAATATGGCAACGAAGCGGACCCCAGATAAGCGTTGGACCAGATCCAAAACGGTCCAACCAGCTAACTACGGGATCTGCTTTGAAGACGTAGTGGAGGGCGTACACATCGTGCGATTGGATTGTGGACACCTTTTCCATCGTGCCTGTGTCCAACAGCTCCTCCTCACGTCCGAGCTTTGCCCACTATGCCGGCGACCCATAGAGCAGACCGCCGTAGACGTCCCCCTCGGAACGCCCGTCCCAACGCGTGGAGCAGTGGCGAAAGGGGTCCCAGAGGCCGAACCGCCCCAATCACTTATGGACTTGCAAGGAGCCGTGGGCGGTGAAGTTCCTGCTGCAGTTGTCACGGCCGAGGTTACACCCGCGCCTTCCACCCACTCCATTGACACCCTCGTGGCGTTAATGCGAGATATGTCTGAGAGGATTGGCAACTTGGAGGGAAGGCTCCAGAACCTCCCGATGAGCCAACCACCCAGCCACGTGAGAACTCCGCTTGGCTGGGAGCCCAATCCCAGTGCGGCTATGCCCCACTCTCGACCATCTGATCAATGGACCCTACCTCCAAGGAACTCGGGAATGGACCCCAGAGCTCCCGAGTATAGACCACGACACAGCACCGCACCTCCGTTGGTACCTCCAGTCCCCGAGGCAGTTCTTTACAACAGGTCAATCGAAGATGTGATTCCCCCCGGGAACGCATTGACACCTTTCCGAGACCCGACGCCTCGTATCATGGAGAGTTGGCGCCTGAACTTCACGGGTTTCAACGCTATGATATCAGCGGACCGGTTCCTTTTCAGGATTCAGGCGTTAGTATCCAGCACCCTGGGAGGTGATTTCTCGGCCTTCCTCCGGCATGCACATCTTTTGTTCAGCGGAGATGCTGCCGACTGGTACTGGAGTTTTAAAGAGTCGACGCCACGTCCCACTTGGAATTCTTTCAGTGCAGCCTTCCGCAATCGATTTGATGACGGCTTCACTGAGAGAGAACTAAGGGAACAGATAAAGAAACGGAAACAAGTCGCTCACGAACCGTTTGACCAGTACTGCACAAGTATAGTGAGATTGTGCACTCGCTTGCGAACAACCATGCCCGAGGATGAACTGGTAGAAAGTATCAGAGAGAATATGCGTTGGGAGCTTCAGAACAGCCTTCTGCATTTTCCCATCAACACCATACAGGAATTACGCCTCCATGCCCGTAGGCAAGAACAACTGGATGAGCGGCGAGGTACCTTCCGTCCACAACCTCGCATAACGGGACCAAATCCCCGAAATCATCACACCGCGGAGTTGATGGCAGCGGACAACCTACTTGCTGACCCAGTACCAGTACCGAGAAGCGGAGCACCACAGGAGCTTGAGGACCCAGCAATGATTAATCGACCCTCCCTTGAAGCAATTACAAGCCCGACGGTCTGTTGGAACTGCCGACAAACGGAGCATCGATTCTATGCATGTCCAGCGGAACCGACGCTCTTCTGTTACCGATGCGGGAAGGCCGACACGTACGCACCTGATTGCGCAAATTGCAAATTGCGAAAAAACTTGCCAGCGAGTGCCACGACCACCCGTCGGCACTCCTAAAACCCGGATGAACCAAGGCTGATCCCATCACTAGCTATGACCAAGCCCCAGACATGACTCCAATTCTGCTGGCTCGCACCGCCAAACACAGTTCTCCCGAAGTTCCACAACCGACGCCATCCTTTGTCGAGGCGAACGCACAGGGAAATGATAGCGAGGCGAAAGTTCCGTGGCATGTCAAACCCTTCCACGCCAGACTGCGGAATTATTTGGCTACTCGACAGCGCATATTCCATTAGAAGTTGGCTACAACAGTCCCACCGCGAAGAAAGCGGGCCACGCGTCAGATACGGAGCTTCTGGAGAAGGGTCAGGCAGTCGAGGAAGGTGCTGAAGGACATACACTCAGACAAATTATTGAGGGATGACGTTCGACCATATGCGTCAGTACACCTCCTGCAAAAACGATTGTCAGGTTTAGTCGATACGGGAGCCAGTATGAATTGCATATTAGCCGATTTTGCAGGGGAGGTACTGGCAATGGATGCGGACCAAATCCATCATTTTACCACCTGGTTAAGCACGGCGGACGGAACTCGTCACTCTGTAGTGGGAAAAATTACGACGGATGTCACCTTTAAGGGAGTGGAATTTTACATCGTACCTCAATTAACCCAGAATCTTTATCTAGGAGTGGATTTTGTTCGCAAATTTAACTTGGCCCCGGCACTGTTTTCCGGCACGACCCTAGAGTCCGTCATCACAGTTCCGGACCAAACTCAAACCACTCACTTATTACGACATACACTGGATGTGAATCAGCAACTGCGACTTGACTCGGCTATATCCGCTTTTCCATCGCATGAAAAGGAAGGTCTCGGGCGGACGGCGCTGGTGTTACACACAATAGATGTGGGGGATGCTAAACCCATAAGACAGAGACATTTGCCATATCTCCGGCGAAGGAAAAGTTGTAATATGCCGAAGTTGATCGAATGCTAGCATTAAGCGTGATCGAAGAATCGCAGAGCGCGTGGGCTTCCCCGGTCACCTTAGTTGTCAAGCCAAACAAGGTCCGGCTATGCTTAGATGCCAGACGCTTGAACACCGTCACTCTCAAGGACGCATACCCTCTACTGTTGATTGAAGGCATTTTGAGTCGGTTGCCTAAAGCCCATTTCATCACGAGCTTAGACCTCAAGGACGCCTTCTGGCAAATTCCTTTAGACCCTGACTCAAAGGAGAAAACAGCCTTCACAGTCCCAGGTCGGCCCCTGTATCAATTCGTGACCATGCCATTCGGATTGTGCAATGCCCCTCAAACAATGACGCGCCTTATGGATAAGGTGATACCACCTCATTTACGGCACCAAGTTTTCGTTTACTTGGACGATCTGCTGCTTATAACCGAGACTTTTAACGAACACATCGACCTGCTTCAGGAGGTGGCTCTACACATCTGGAGGGCAGGGTTAACCATCAACATACAGAAGAGTCAGTTCGTGATGACAGAGGTGAAGTATTTAGGTCACATCATTGGGCATGGCAATATCAAGACCGATCCGGACAAGACGCAAGCGATTGACGTTTTCCCATTACCCAAGACTACCAAGCAGTTACGCCGATTCCTAGGCTTATGCGGATGGTACCAGCGTTTCGTACGTGACTATGCCACCATTACCACTCCTTTGACCGACATGCTGCGTAAGGGACGTAAGTTCGTCTGGGAAGAGCCCTGCTTGCGAGCCTTTGAAGAGCTAAAGAAGAGTCTGACTACAGCCCCCGTACTGCACAGCCCGGACTTTGACAAACCGTTCTCAATCCATTGTGACGCGAGTCAACATGGGGTGGGAGCAGTCTTAGTCCAGGTTGCACAAGACGGCGAGGAGAGACCTATAGCCTTCATGTCCCACAAGCTGAACCCGGCCCAGCGAAACTACACGGTCTCGGAGCAGGAATGCCTGGCGGCTGTGCTGGCAGTGAAACTTTTTCGAGCATATGTAGAAGGACATCCTTTTGAAATCGTCACTGATCATGCGTCACTGAAATGGCTGATGAGCCAAACTGATCTCCACGGCCGCTTGGCCAGATGGGCCTTGAAATTACAGGCGTTTGACTTCACGATAAGACACCACAAAGAAAGTCAGCACGTGGTACTGGACACACTATCAAGGATGTTCGCCCCTGAAGGAGCCGAGTTGGCACAGGAGGACGACAGCCCCCTATGGATCGACTTGGACCATCCCGCCTTCAAGTCAGCATGTTATGCCCAGCTGATGAATACGATTCAGGACCAGTTGCCACAGCTGCCAGAACCACGGGTGATGGAGGGATTTATATACAAGCAGACAAGACACGCCTCCGGAGACCCCATTCAAGAAGAGGAACAGTGGAAGTTATGGGTGCCCGAAGAACTGACATGCGAATTGATTAAGCGGGCTCATGACCACCCATTGAGTGCACACGGCGGTTATGGTCATACGCTTCGGCGACTGAAGACTTGCTTCTTTTGGCCTAAGATGGCGCCACAAGTGAAAAAGTACGTAGCCGCTTGTGAGCTGTGCAAATGCACTAAAGCGCCCAATTCTGTTCTTCGGCCCCCGATGGGAAAATTCGAATTACCGGAGCGGGTGTTCCAGCGCCTGTATATAGATCTCATCGGTCCGTACCCTCGCTCGACTTCGGGATACACGGGAGCTGTCGTGGTCCTGGACCACTTGTCCAAATTTCCGATTGTGGAACCTCTTCGAAACCTGCACACCGGCCGCATAGTCAGTTTTCTGGAAAATCGCGTTTTCCATATATTTGGAGTACTGGAGAAGCTGGTCTCCGACAACGGAGTTCAGTTCACCTCGTCTAGATTTCGAGAATTAATGGAGAAGTATGGCATTACGCATCAGCGGACTGCCGTTTATTCTCCGCAAGCCAATGCGTCCGAGCGGTTGAACCGCACCCTCATAGTCGCCATTCGGGCCTACGTCCAACCAGATCAGAAGGATTGGGACCGCAGGATTTCTGCCATCACATGTGCCCTGCGTTCGTCTTATCACTCCACCACAGGCATCTCCCCATACTTTGCCGTGTTCGGCCAACATATGATTTGCCACGGAAACTCGTACCGGCTATTGCGGCAGTTGAAAGGGTTGGAAGACCCAATAGTGGTGCTGGAGCCGCACGAGAAACTCCAAATTCCACGAGAACGAATCCGGGAGAGGATTGAAGATAGTAGACGGGTGGGGGAGGAGCGGTACAATCTGCGATCCCATCCTTCTGGCTTCAAGGCAGGCAACGAAATCTACCGACGGAATTTTAGACAATGTGAAGCAGGTCGGCACTAATCTGCCAAGCTAGACAAGAAGTTCGTGAAGTGTCGAGTCTTACAAGTTTTAAGTCCCACGCGGTACCTCATTGCGGACATGGCCGAAAGGGAGCTGGGAGTTTACCATGCCAAAGACCTACGACGCTGAGAAGAAAAAAAAACCCATACACAACAAAAAAAGAACGTCATAGGGCCAAGCAGCGTTTCCTTCAGTCTCCCCATGCCTGGTAGGCATCGTGGACACTGTCCTGTAATGAATCATGCGACGCCGCTGGTGACCACTACCAACACACTTTGCTGCTATGTGGCTTGTCATTTTGCGTTGGCTGCGACCAGTGCACATCCCACGTCTATTTTGCCGTGGGATGCCAACAGAATTTGACAGCCACATGGAATTGAAGTGTGGAGGTAGTGGCCGCCACCCACGAGGTAGTCCCGGAGTGGGAAAAGTGAAACGAAAACAAGACCTGATTCCACGGCGATTATAGTGCATGGTGGCGATGTCGTAACGTCGATAAGAAATTGCGATACGGAGGAGAAACGATGCGAACGAAGTTTTCAGTGCAAACAATGTGTGAAAATATTCAAACGCTCAAGTACATTATCGACTCACTTACTTATACAGAGTGATACACGGCCATATCCTTGTCAATATTGCGGAAAGCGTTTCCATCAAAAGTCGGATTGCAGGAATTGGGAAAAAGAAGAAGAATACGAGTACGAGCCAACCGGAAAGGTATGTAAGGTAACCTTAAAAAGTAGCATTGTAACTACGATTCGATTAGTGAGTCTTCGTTTCAGCGCTCTAATAGTCTGTTTTTCCGGATTCTTCCCGCTATTTAGGAACAGACTATATGTGCAACGAATGGTGCCGTTTATTATGCGCTACTCCACCGGCTCCGATAAGCAACATACCGAGGGATCAGTTTGCAGCAGTTTACCCACCAGCAGTTGTGCCAACAATATACCCACCTTCAATGCCGTACCAGCCGTTTTAGCAGTACAACAGGGTGCAATGAATGTTCCCACCATTTGCCCGCAGAACTACCAAGGCTTAAGAACAAAAACAAGGACAGAATAAGGAAAAAGGGAAGAGCATAGACAAGGAGAAAACTCATCCAAACATATTTCAAAGGAGAAGACGCTCTTGAATTCATTCAAAAAAAAAAATTACAACTGCCGCTACAAACGCTTTCACCAAATCTCATAAGCATAATGAACACTCAACGAAAAAACGAGGTAACATTTATTAAGAGGAGTAGTGATTTACTTACATTCCCGGTCTAACTATCTTCAGTAAGGACTATTCCATTTTTTTATTTCATATATATGAAATATTGGATGATCTTGCCTACTTACTTTTAAGATCTAAATGAGCACGATAAATTTTCCCAAATGCAATATTATTTATACTTACGATAAAAGAATGAAGGGTGACGTAAATTTTGGTGCGAATTTCAGAAAACAAAATAAGCCTAAATAATAGTGCCCTATCGTTTTCCAATGTATCTTATTTCTATCATTTAGATAGAAGGCTACAACCAAAAATTCACAGAAAGACAAAAAAAAGGGAAATGAGGAAATTATGTTTTTCAGATAGACTTAAGATAAGCCTTTATCAGTTAGATGAAATGGATACGGGTCACACAAATTACTTTTAATAGCAACCTCTTCAATACCGACATCTAATGATAATTGTAAGGTACCTGTAAATCCTACATTCCAGAAAATCAGGAAATTGTATTCTGACTTCAACCGATGGAGGCAATTTTATTATAACTTGATTATACTTATATATATATATATATATATATATATATATATATATATATATATATATATATATATATATATATATATATATATATATATACATATATAAAACAAAAACTTTGAGAGGTGTATCAGATTATCCGCGTTAGTTTATCATCGGGTGTAAATATGTTGAAATGACAAACACAATAATAACAACTAATCCATATAAATTGTTAGGAATTTTGAAAATCATAATAATAAGTAACGGATAATCCCTACCATCTTAAAAAATAATACAAGCCATATTAATAAATACAAAATAATACAAATGATAATAAAAAAAATATATATAAAATGAACCATGTTAATAATTAACAGTAACCTAAATAATAATACGACATAAAACCGACCCTATTAATACTCTAACAAATGATGCAAATAATAATAAAAAAAAAGATCCACAACAGCACCAACAACAGCTTCAACAACGTGGCCGTCCTTAATATTATAATTTTAGTGAGTGTGCCTCAAAATATCTTATACATCTCAAAGAAGAATTCGGAAAAGTGTGATCTAAACAAGAAGAATATATTTTCTTTTGTTTATGAGTATTTCGTATAGTAACGTCGAGTTATTCGCATCTAATTATTTATTTTTTGTATTTTAGAAATGTGAAGTTAATATTCTTAAAGAATAAACAAAATCATTGACAATTGATAAAAATGAAAATTCACATCCTATCATGTTTGATACCCTTGGGCCTTAAGAATATATTCATTGAATTTAGAAATCGGTACCAGTAAAATGCCAGCATATATAAAATATATAATACATAATCATGAACAAAAAAAAATAACAAGAAATCATGCAACCCATGTTTATAAATGATAAGTAATAGTAATAATAATAAGTACTAACTTAATATGGTACTCTCAAGAAATGTTTGATAACATAAGCACAACCCTTTTGCCAATGGCGGTTAGGATTCTACTTAATAGATTATACGGAATTTTAGGTTTTTTTTTTATATTCTTTAAACTAATTCTTACACAAAATAATACAAGTAAGATAGAAGACAAAAAAAAGGAGTACCGTCAGAAAGACTGTAATATATATAGCCCCTTTGTTTTTATGAAATAATAAAAAAACGATGTATTTCTAACCTTAACAACGACTTTCCTTTCCAGTGGTTCTTCTTTTCAGCGGGAAATGAGGTGCAAGGTAGGTATGCCGTCGCGAGGGTAGGGTTTAAGAAAATCCGCTGAGGTCGGTTTCGCGTCGTGCGCGGTACGCGGTACGTTTGGTGTTTTGCCGTTTTATTAGAGTAGCTTTCGTCGGGATGAGTTAACGTAGTATACTTTTCGGTACCGCGTCGGAAATTCGGGAGCGCGAAGTAAAAATTAGACTTTGTTCTTTGACTGATTGATGAAGAAATACGGAGTAACGTAAAATAGGTTTCCTCTCCGTATGGTTTTCTTCTGGTGACGCGTTTGAAAACGGGCATGTATTGGTGGCTGAATATTGTAAATGAGCGTAACCCATTCGGAGACCCGCGACCGAAATCCTCTCCGATCTAGCTGGCCGACAAGCAGCCACCGCGTGAATGGGTTACGGTGCACGGATTGGTTGACCGGTTGGTACCATCCGTTGGCACTACTCAGACTTAACGTCAAGAACCGATGAAAGGTCGGTTCCGCGTTCGCACGTAGACATAAAATCATTACAAATGGCGCCCAACGTGGGGCACAAAAACATCCTAAGGGGATAAAAGATTCGCGAATCCTGACGAGTTGGTCCTTTACGGAGGATGTAAGGTACTTTGGTACACGAGCCTCACAAACAGGAGCAGTGGAGTCGTGTGATACACACTAGCAGTCGCTTCACGTGAGTTGTAGCTTTCGCTCTCCTGTTGTTTGATTTTTTTTCTCGCGATAGAATCCTTCCGATGTGTTGTCCCAGGTTAACCCCTGTAAGGACCTTCTGTTTTCTTGATGGAACTGTCAGCCAGATGGGGTTTCTTCGTCGGCCTGGACTCTCAAGAAAATAGAAGGCTACCTTGCCTTAATGTCGCGGAAGGATTCTACTTATTTCGTATGCGTGATAGACGAGTGGTATCGGTTCAATGTTCGGTGGCATATGCTGGAGTTGCGGAGCCCGGAATGCTTCCACGCGTCGGGAATTTCGACCGCATACAAACCGTTACGGTAGCTCTACCACTTGTCTCGTCGAGTCATTTAACGTAGTTTAGAGACGGTTTTTGTAATGTATATGGATATTGGGTTAATTATTGTAAGTCGACCGAAAGCACCCTTTCTTCGGCAGACTACCACGCACTCTCATTTCCCTTTGGAGGAGTCGACTGCTGGAAGGGAAAGTAGCTGTCCAATATTTTTTTTCCCCACTATTAATAGCTTGCCACTATCGGCCACTAATTTAGTATTAAGTTCTGTCCGCTTATATATATTAGGGTTATAATAGTAATAATTATATTTTATATAGCTTTTTTTTCTTTCAGTAACACTAGCACTAACCACACACAGCAAAACAAATATGCCAACGAAGCGGACCCCAGATAAGCGTTGGACCAGATCCAAAACGGTCCAACCAGCTAACTACGGGATCTGCTTTGAAGACGTAGTGGAGGGCGTACACATCGTGCGATTGGATTGTGGACACCTTTTCCATCGTGTCTGTGTCCAACAGCTCCTCCTCACGTCCAAGCTTTGCCCACTTTGCCGGTGACCCATAGAGCGGACCGCCGTAGACGTCCCCCTCGGAACGCCCGTCCCAACGCGTGGAGCAGTGGCGAAAGGGGTCCCAGAGGCCGAACCGCCCCAATCACTTATGGACTTGCAAGGAGCCGTGGGCGGTGAAGTTCCTGCTGCAGTTGTCGCGGCCGAGGTTACACCCGCGCCTTACACCCACTCCATTGACACCCTCGTGGCGTTAATGCGAGATATGTCTGAGAGGATTGGCAACTTAGAGGGAAGGCTCCAGAACCTCCCGATGAGCCAACCACCCAGCCGCGTGAGAACTCCGCTTGACTGGGAGCCCAATCCCAGTGCGGCTATGCCCCGCTCTCGACCATCTGATCAATGGACCCTACCTCCAAGGAACTCGGGAATGGGCCCCAGAGCTCCCGAGTATAGACCACGACACAGCACCGCACCTCCGTTGGTACCTCTAGTCCCCGAGGCAGCTCTTTACAACAGGTCAATCGAAGATGCGATTCCCCCCGGGAACGCATTGACACCTTTCCGAGACCCGACGCTTCGTATCATGGAGAGTTGGCGCCTGAACTTCACGGATTTCAACGCTATGATATCAGCGGACCGGTTCCTTTTCAGGATTCAGGCGTTAGTATCCAGCACCCTGGGAGGTGATTTCTCGGCCTTCCTCCGGCATGCACATCTTTTGTTCAGCGGAGATGCTGCCGACTGGTACTGGAGTTTTAAAGAGTCGACGCCACGTCCCACTTGGAATTCTTTCAGTGCAGCCTTCCGCAATCGATTTGATGACGGCTTCACTGAGAGAGAACTAAGGGAACAGATAAAGAAACGGAAACAAGGCGCTCACGAACCATTTGACCAGGACTAGACAAGTAAAGTGAGATTGTGCACTCGCTTGCGAACAACCATGCCCGAGGACGAACTGGTAGAAATTATCAGAGAGAATATGCGTTGGGAGCTTCAGAACAGCCTTCTGCATTTTCCCATCAACACCATACAGGAAGTACGCCTCCATGTCCGTAGGCAAGAACAACTGGATGAGCGGCGAGGTACCTTCCGTCCACAACCTCGCATAACGGGACCAAATCTCCGAAATCATCACACCACGGAGTTGATGGCAGCGGACCACCTACTTGCTGACCCAGTACCAGTACCGAGAAGCGGAGCACCACAGGAGCTTGAGGACCCAGCAGTGATTAATCGACCCTCCCTTGAAGCAATTACAAGCCCGACGGTCTGTTGGAACTGCCGACAAACGGAGCATCGATTCTATGCATGTCCAGCGGAACCGACGCTCTTCTGTTACCGATGCGGGAAGGCCGACACGTACGCACCTGATTGCGCAAATTGCAAATTGCGAAAAAACTTGCCAGCGAGTGCCACGACCACCCGTCGGCACTCCTAAAACCCGGATGAACCAAGGCTGATCCCATCACTAGCTATGACCAAGCCCCAGACATGACTCCAATTCTGCTGACTCGCACCGCCAAACACAGTTCTCCCGAAGTTCCACAACCAACGCCATCCTTTGTCGAGGTGGACGCGCAGGGAAATGATAGCGAGGTGAAAGTTCCGTGGCATGTCAAACCCTTCCACGTCAGGCTGCGGAATTATTTGGCTACTCGACAGCGCATATTCCATTAGAAGTTGGCTACAACAGTCCCACCGCGAAGAAAGCGGGCCACGCGTCGGATGCGGAGCTTCTGGAGAAGGGTCAGGCAGTCGAGGAAGGTGCTGAAGGACATACACTTAGACGAATTACTGAGGGATGACGTTCGACCATATGCGTCAGTACACCTCCTGCAAAAACGATTGTCAGGTTTAGTCGATACGGGAGCCAGTATGAATTGCATATTAGCCGATTTTGCAGGGGAGGTACTGGCAATGGATGCGGACCAAATCCATCATCTTACCACCTGGTTAAGCACGGCGGACGGAACTCGTCACTCTGTAGTGGGAAAAATTACGACGGATGTCACCTTTAAGGGAGTAACTAAACCTCTGGAATTTTACATCATACCTCAATTAACCCAGAATCTTTATCTAGGAGTGGATTTTGTTCGCAAATTTAACTTGGCCCCGGCACGACCCTGGAGTCCGTCGCCACAGTTCCGGACCAAACTCAAACCACTCACTTATTACGACATACACTGGATGTGAATCAGCAACTGCGACTTGACTCGGCTATATCCGCTTTTCCATCGCATGAAAAGGAAGGTCTCGGGCGGATGGCGCTGGTGTTACACACAATAGATGTGGGGGATGCTAAACCCATAAGACAGAGACATTTTGCCATATCTCCGGCGAAGGAAAAGTTGTAATATGCCGAAGTTGATCGAATGCTAGCATTAAGCATGATCGAAGAACCGCAGAGCGCGTGGGCTTCCCCGGTCACCTTAGTTGTCAAGCCGAACAAGGTCCGGCTATGCTTAGATGCCAGACGCTTGAACGCCGTCACTCTCAAGGACGCATACCCTCTACTGTTGATTGAAGGCATTTTGAGTCGGTTGCCTAAAGCCCATTTCATCACGAGCTTAGACCTCAAGGACGCCTTCTGGCGAATTCCTTTAGACCCTGACTCAAAGGAGAAAACAGCCTTCACAGTCTCAGGTCGGCCTTTGTATCAATTCGTGACCATGCCATTTGGATTGTGCAATGCCCCTCAAACAATGACGCGCCTTATGGATAAGGTGATACCACCTCATTTACGGCACCAAGTTTTCGTTTACTTGGACGATCTGCTGCTTATAACCGAGACTTTTAACGAACACATCGACCTGCTTCAGGAGGTGGCTCTACACATCTGGAGGGCAGGGTTAACCATCAACATACAGAAGAGTCAGTTCGTGATGACGGAGGTGAAGTATTTAGGTCACATCATTGGGCATGGCAATATCAAGACCGATCCGGACAAGACGCAAGCGATTGACGTTTTCCCATTACCCAAGACCACCAAACAGTTACGCCGATTCCTAGGCTTATGCGGATGGTAGCAGCGTTTTGTGCGTGACTATGCCACCATTACCACTCCTTTGACCAACATGCTGCGTAAGGGACGTAAGTTCGTCTGGGAAGAGCCCAGCTTGCGAGCCTTTGAAGAGCTAAGGAAGAGTCTGACTACAGCCTCCGTACTGCACAGCCCGGACTTTGACAAACCGTTCTCAATCCATTGTGACGCGAGTCAACATGGGGTGGGAGCAGTCTTAGTCCAGGTTGCACAAGACAGCGAGGAGAGACCTATAGCCTTCATGTCACACAAGCTGAACCCGGC
The DNA here is from genome assembly GCA_963969285.1 of Odontomyia ornata. Lineage (NCBI taxonomy): Eukaryota > Metazoa > Arthropoda > Insecta > Diptera > Stratiomyidae > Odontomyia > Odontomyia ornata. The sequence goes on from OZ017739.1 coordinate 216,365,215, forward strand.
CCAGTGAAACTACACGGTCTCGGAGCAGGAATGCCTGGCGGCTGTGCTGGCAGTGAAACTTTTTCGAGCATATGTAGAAGGACATCCTTTTGAAATCGTCACTGATCATGCGTCACTGAAATGGCTGATGAGCCAAACTGATCTCCACGGCCGCTTGGCCAGATGAGCCTTGAAATTACAGGCGTTTGACTTCACGATAAGACACCGCAAAGGAAGTCAGCACGTGGTACCGGACACACTATCAAGGATGTTCGCCCCTGAAGGAGCCGAGTTAGCCCAGGAGGCCAACAGCCCCCTATGGGTCGACTTGGACCATCCCGCCTTCAAGTCAGCATGTTATACCCAGCTGATGAATACGATTCAGGACCAGTTGCCACAGCTGCCAGAACTACGGGTGATGGAGGGATTTATATACAAGTGGACGAGACACGCCTCCGGAGACTCCATTCAAGAAGAGGAACAGTGGAAGTTATGGGTGCCCGAAGAACTGACATGCGAATTGATTAAGCGGGCTCATGACCACCCATTGAGTGCACACGGCGGTTATGGTCGTATGCTTCGGTGACTGAAGACTTGCTTCTTTTGGCCTAAGATGGCGCCGCAAGTGAAAAAGTACGTAGCCGCTTTTGAGCTGTGCAAATGCACTAAAGCGCCCAATTCTGTTCTTCGGCCCCCGATGGGAAAATTCGAATTACCGGAGTGGGTGTTCCAGCGCCTGTATATAGATCTCATGGGTCCGTACCCTCGCTCGACTTCGGGATACACGGGAGCTGTCGTGGTCCTGGACCACTTGTCCAAATTTCCGATTGTGGAACCTCTTCGAAACCTGCACACCGGCCCCATAGTCAGTTTTCTGGAAAATCGCGTTTTCCATATATTTGGAGTACCGGAGAAGCTGGTCTCCGACAACGGAGTTCAATTCACCTCGTCTACAGTTCGAGAATTAATGGAGAAGTATGGCATTACGTATCAGTGGACTGCCGTTTATTCTCCGCAAGCCAATGCGTCCGAGCGGTTGAACCGCACCCTCATAGCCGCCATTCGGGCCTACGTCCAACCGGATCAGAAGGATTGGGACCGCAGGATTTCCGCCATCACCTGTGCCCTGCGTTCGTCTTATTACTCCACCACAGGCATCTCCCCATACTTTGCCGTGTTCGGCCAACATATGATTTGCCACGGAAACTCGTACCGGCTATTGCGGCAGTTGAAAGGGTTGGAAGACCCAATAGTGGTGCTGGAGCCGCACGAGAAACTCCAAATTCTACGAGAACAAATCCGGGAGAGGATTGAAGACAGTAGACGGGTGGGGGAGGAGCGGTACAATCTGCGATCCCATCCTTCTGGCTTCAAGGCAGGCGACGAAATCTACCGACGGAATTTTAGACAAAGTGAAGCAGGTCGGCACTAATCTGCCAAGCTAGACAAGAAGTTCGTGAAGTGTCGAGTCTTACAAGTTTTAAGTCCCATGCGGTACCTCATTGTGGACATGGCCGGAAGGGAGCTGGGAGTTTACCATGCCAAAGACCTACGACGCTGAGAAGAAAAAAAAACCCATACACAACAAAAAAAGAACGTCATAGGGCCAAGCAGCGTTTCCTTCAGTCTCCCCATGCCTGGTAGGCATCGTGGACACTGCCCTGTAATGAATCATGCAACGCCGCTGGTGACCACTACCAACACACTTTGCTGCTATGTGGCTTGTCATTTTGCGTTGGCTGCGACCAGTGCACATCCCACGTCTATTTTGCCGTGGGATGCCAACAGAATTTGACAGCCACATGGAATTGAAGTGTGGAGGTAGTGGCCGCCACCCACGAGGTAGTCCCGGAGTGGGAAAAGTGAAACAGAAAGTGCAAGACCTGATTCCACAGCGATTATAGTGCATGGTGGCGATGTCGTAACGTCGATAAGAAATTACGGAACGGAGGAGAAACGACGCGAACGAAGTTTTCAGTGCAAACAATGTGTGAAAATATTCAAACTCTCAAGTACATTATTATTACTTATACAGAGTGATACACGGCCATATCCTTGTCAATATTGCGGAAAGCGTTTCCATTAAAAGTCGGATTGCAGGAATTGGGAAAAAGAAGAAGAATACGAGTACGAGCCAACCGGAAAGGTATGTAAGGTAACCTAAAAAGTAGCATTGTAACTACGATTCGATTAGTGAGTTTTCGTTTCAGCGCTCTAGTAGTCTGTTTTTCCGGCTTCTTCCTGCTATTTAGGAACAGACTATATGTGCAACGAATGGTGCCGTTTATTATGCGCTACTCCACCGGCTCCGATAAGCAACATACCGAGGGATCATTTTGCAGCAGTTTACCCACCAGCAGTTGTGCCAACAATATACCCACCTTCAATGCCGTACCAGCCGTTATAGCAGTACTACAGGGTGCAATGAATGTTCCCACCATTTGCCCGCAGAACTACCAAGGCTTAAGAACAAAAACAAGGACAGAATAAGGAAAAAGGGAAGAGCATAGACAAGGAGAAAACTCATCCAAACATATTTCAAAGGAGAAGACGCTCTTGAATTCATTCAAAAAAAAAAAATTACAACTGCCGCTACAAACGCTTTCACCAAATCTCATAAGCATAATGAACACTCAACGAAAAAACGAGGTAACATTTATTAAGAGGAGTAGTGATTTACTTACATTCCCGGTCTAACTATATTCAGTAAGGACTATTCCATTTTTTATTTCATATATATGAAATATTGGATGATCTTGCCTACTTACTTTTACGATCTAAATAAGCACGATAAATTTTCCCAAATGCAATATTATTTATACTTACGATAAAAGAATGAAGGGTGACGTAAATTTTGGTGCAAATTTCAGAAGACAAAATAAGCCTAAATAGTAGTGCCTTATCTTATTTCTATCATTTAGATATTATTATTTCTATCATTTAGATAGGAGAAGACTACAACCAAAAATTCACAGAAAGACAAAAAAAAGGGAAATGAGGAAATTATGTTTTTCAGATAGACTTAAGATAAGCCTTTATCAGTTAGATGGAATGGATAGGGGTCACACAAATTACTTTTAATAGCAATCTCTTCAATACCGACATCTAATGATAATTGTAAGGTACCTGTAAATCCTACATTCCAGAAAATCAGGAAATTGTATTCTGACTTCAAGCGATGGAGTCAACTTTATTATAACTTGATTAGATATATATATATATATATATATATATATATATATATATATATATATATATATATATATATATATATATATGTGTATATATATGTATATATATATATATATATATGTATATATATATATATATATATATATATATATATATATATATATATATATATATATATATATATATATACATGTATAAAACAAAAACTTTGAGAGGTGTATCAGATTATCCGCGTTAGCTTATCATCGGGTGTAAATATGTTGAAATGACAAACACAATAATAACAACTAATCCATATAAATTGTTAGGAATTTTACAAATCATAATAATAAGTAACGGATAATCCCTACCATCTTAAAAAATAATACAAGCCATATTAATAAATACAAAATAATACAAATGATAATAAAAAAAGATATATAAAATGAACCATGTTAATAATTAACAGTAACCTAAATAATAATACGACATAAAACCGACCCTATTAATACTCTAACAAATGATGCAAATAATAATAAAAAAAAAAGATCCACAACAGCACCAACAACAGCTTCAACAACGTGGCCGTCCTTAATATTATAATTTTAGTGAGTGTGCCTCAAAATATCTTATACATCTCAAAGAAGAATTCGGAAAAGTGTGATCTAAACAAGAAGAATATATTTTCTTTTTTTTATGAGTATTTCGTATAGTAACGTCGAGTTATTCGCATCTAATTATTTATTTTTTGTATTTTAGAAATGTGAAGTTAATATTCTTAAAGAATAAACAAAATCATTGACAATTGATAAAAATGAAAATTCACATCCTATCTTGTTTGATACCCTTGGGCCTTAAGAATATATTCATTGAATTTAGAAATCGGTACCAGTAAAATGCCAGCATATATAATATATATAATACATAATCATGAACAAAAAAAAATAACAAGAAATCATACAACCCATGTTTATAAATGATAAGTAATAGAAATAATAATAAGTACTAACTTAATATGGTACTCTCAAGAAATGTTTGATAACATAAGCACAACCCTTTTGCCAATGGCGGTTAGGATTCTACTTAATAGATTATACGGAATTTTAGGTTTTTTTTTTATATTCTTTAAACTAATTCTTACACAAAATAATACAAGTAAGATAGAAGACAAAAAAAAGGAGTACCGTCAGAAAGACTGTAATATATATAGCCCCTTTGTTTTTATGAAATAATAAAAAAACGATGTATTTCTAACCTTAACAACGACTTTCCTTTCCAGTGGTTCTTCTTTTCAGCGGGAAATGAGGTGCAAGGTGGGTATGCCGTCACGAGGGTAGGGTTTGAGAAAATCCGCTGAGGTCGGTTTCGCGTCGCGCGCGGTACGCGGTACGTTTGGTGTTTTGCCGTTTTATTAGAGTAGCTTTCGTCGGGATGAGTTAACGTAGTATACTTTTCGGTACCGCGTCGGAAATTCGGGAGCGCGAAGTAAAAATTAGACTTTGTTCTTTGACTGATTGATGAAGAAATACGGAGTAACGTAAAATATGTTTCCTCTCCGTATGGTTTTGTTCTGGTGACGCGTTTGAAAACGGGCATGTATTGGTGGCTGAATATTAAATGAGCGTAACCCATTCGGAGACCCGCGACCGAAATCCTCTCCGATCTAGCTGGCCGACAAGCAGCCACCGCGTGAATGGGTTACGGTGCACGGATTGGTTGACCGGTTGGTACCATCCGTTGGCACTACTCAGACTTAACGTCAAGAACCGATGAGAGGTCGGTTCCGCGTTCGCACGTAGACATAAAATCATTACGTAATAAGCAGTCAAAAATAATTGGTGGAAAAATTATGAAGGTAGATCTAGTAATTCAATGGTGGAAGTTTGTTCAACTTTGCTAATACTAGTAGAATCTGTAAATTAAATATTTTCGCCAGTAAAACTGTACTCGAATTAGTATGATTTAGTTGGATGAACGTAGAGAGTTAGGGGTCCTTTAAAAGGTTCTTATACTCTGTGAGTTTTAGCAGAATGTATAGAATTATTGCCGTTTGCATTTTCTCCCATTACATCAATCAAATACGGTTACTACTACTTTCAATTTATTTATCTTCCCTAAAAATTTAAATCAAAGGAGAACTTGCGTAAACTTGAATCGTGGGAAAATCTTTAATTATTTTATTTTTTTAAAAAAGTCGAATGGCACACCTTCGCCGATTACTTTTAGCTTGTTATGATTGACTGATTGAGAGGCAGGACACGAATTCATTAGGGTTTTCGAACAAACTGCAAAAGTTTTAAAGACTCAATATAATTGGACGAATCCAAAGATATTTGGGCTTACCATTAACCCATGAACTATAGTTCTGCTGTGGCTTAATTTCAGAAGATATCTATTAAACGTTAATATAGGAAAACTAAACGTTCAACTTCAATAGAATTTGAGTAATATGTGATCTTAATTTAAACATTTACTCTCCTTGTACATCGCAATAAACTGCATATCGAGTTTATTCATGAATTACAAAAAAAAGTTCATAATATATGTATGTATATTAGAATATAACCCTTTTGGTGACTCATTTTACTAGTTATGTAAATAAGAATTTAAATTGTTTTTTTTTTAAATGTCCTTAAGGTGAAACTTTATTCTATGAATAGAAAAATGTATGCGAAAATTAAAACGTGATGTGATTTCTATTTATAGAATTGATTTTACTTCAAGGTCATTTCATGGAAGCAATTCATTCTAAATTTCAAGTATTGAATTTAAAAATAAAATCATTTGCTATGCTAACTTGCTTCATGTCCACCTAGTTAAAATGTTTTGATTGCGTAACGTGTTAAGGGAAATGATGAATGAATACCATATACATACATATATGCATGTTCAAGAATTTATGACAGAAGGCAGGGATATGGTCCTACCAAAAGGGATTCGTGTGTAATGCTTTGTATGTAAACGTATATATCTGCCATTCATGAGTAAACTCAATATGCAGTTATTGGAATGTACGGTAATGTTTTAATTTACAAACTGAAACACAAGTTACTTGCATTTTACTTGAATAAGACAGATTAATGTTTTAATACCATTCATTCGTCATCAAGTTCTACGCGTAGTCAAGTTTCATTTTGATTTCTGCTTTGTTTCATTATGCGATTTTGCTATCAGCTAGGGAATTCACATGTATATTTTATTATTTCATCCAAAGTTTACATATTGTCATACAAAAATGTATTTATAACAGTTGCAAAGCCTACCGATATATTAAAATACCTTCATATGTTCTTTGGCTTGAGCAATTTAAAACTAACTTACATATTAAAGAAGAGAGCAACCAAAAACATATAATAAAGTGACATCAATGGTCACCAAAAATACAAAAATTTAATTGTTAGATTCCAACAGCATAACATTAAGTGACATGAATTTAATTTATATTATGAAAATTAAAATCTTTTAGAATGAAAGAACACCAATTATCAAATGGCCTTTGAAGTATGTAACAAATCCAAAAGTTTTATGGAAACGGTGACATATCTGTTTTTTGGCTGCTTCTTATGCGATGCTTCAAAACATGGTACTTCATATATTGAAATAGCCGGTTTTGACTGTAAGGACTTGGTCCACCACGATTATCTATATGGGGAGCAAGAAACGATAAGTGGGAAACATAAGATTTTATTCAAAGGTGCTGTATAATAATCCCGAAATAATAATATTCATTTATGAAATTCGAAAACAAAGCTTAATTCGTGAACATGCATAATCTCAAGAAACACGTTTGTTGGAGGCACCGTTACCATGTGTTCCGAACATTCGATTTTCTTTAAAATCGTTGTGTGGTAGCTTCAATGGGTTCTAAAAGAAATATATAAATTTCCAGGAGAGTGAATTTCTCAGAGCAGAGATATCGCCAAATGTTCCCACAGCGCCGGTTTCGCCTGTAAGTACTGGGTCCACCACGATTATCTCTATGGGCAGCAAGGAACGATGAGTGGGAAACATACGATTTTATTCAAAGGTGCTGCACAATCTTCCCGGGATGTATGCCAAACGCGCATATATCATAAAAGTGAATAATTCATTTATGAAATTCGAAAACAAAGCTTAATTCTTGAATAGTGGTCCAGACCAAATGCAAAATCTCACAAAACACGTTCGTTGGAGGCCCCGTTACGATGTGTCCCGAACATTCGATTTTCTTTAAAATCGTTGGGTGGGGGCTCCAATAGGTTCTACAATAAATATATAAATTTCCAGGAGAGTAAATTTCTCGGAGCAGAGATATCGCAAAATGTTCTCACAGCACCGGTTTCACCTGTAAGGACTTGGTCCACCACGATTATCTCTATGGGGAGCACGGAACGATATGTGGGAAATATTAGATTTTATTCAAAGGTGCTGCATATTCCTCCCGGGATGTATGCCAAATGCGCATATATCATAAAAGTAAATAATTCATTTATGAAATTCGAAAACAAAGCTTAATTCGTGAATAGTGGTCCAGACCACATGCAAAATCTCACAAAACACGTTCGTTGGAGGCACCGTTGCGATGTGTTCCGAACATTCGATTTTCTTTAAAATCGTTGTTTGGTAGCTCCAATGGATTCTACAAGAAATATATAAATTTCCAGGAGAGTGAATTTCTCAGAGCAGAGATATCGCCAAATGTTTCCACAGCGCCGGTTTCGCCTGTAAGGACTTGGTCCACTACGATTATCTCTATGGGGAGCACGGAACGATATGTGGGAAATATTAGATTTTATTCAAAGGTGCTGCATAACCTTCCCGGGATGTTTGCCAAATGCGCATATGTCATAAAAGTGAATAATTCATCTATGAAATTCGAAAACAAAGCTTAATTCGTGAATAGTGGTCCAGACCACATGCAAAATCTCACAAAACACGTTCGTTGGAGTCCCCGTTACGATGTGTTCCGCACATTCGATTTTCTTTAAAATCGTTGTGTGATAGCCTCAATGGGTTCTTCAAGAAATATTTAAATTTCCAGTAGAGTAAATTTCTCAGAGCAAAGATATCGCCAAATGTTCCCACAGCGCCGGTTTCGCCTGTAAGGACTTGGTCCACCACGATTATCTCTATGGGGAGCAAGGAACGATGAGTGGGAAACATAAGATTTTATTCAAAGGTGCTGCATGATCTTCCCGGGATGTATGCCAATTGCGTATATATCACCAAAGTGAATAATTCATTTATGAAATTCGAAAACAAAGCTTAATTCGTGAATAGTGGTCCAGACCACATGCAAAATCTCACAAAACACGTTCGTTGGAGGCACCGTTGCGATGTGTTCCGAACATTCGATTTTCTTTAAAATCGTTGTGTGGTAGCTTCAATGGGTTCTTCAAGAAATATATAAATTTCCAGGAGAGTAAATTTCTCAGAGCAGAGATATCGCAAAATGTTCCCGCAGCGCCGGTTTCACCTGTAAGGACTTGGTCCATCACGATTATCTTTATGGGGAGCACGAAACGATATGTGGGAAATATTAGATTTTATTCAAAGGTGCTGCATAATCTTCCCGAGATGTATGCCAAATGCGCATATATCATAAAAGTGAATAATTCATTTATGAAATTCGAAAACAAAGCTTAATTCGTGAATAGTGGTGCAGACCACATGCAAAATCTCACAAAACACGTTCGTGGGAGGCACCGTTGCGATGTGTTCCGAACATTCGATTTTCTTTAAAATCGTTGTGTGGTAGCTTCAATGGGTTCTTCAAGAAATATATAAATTTCCAGGCGAGAGTTTCTCAGAGCAGAGATATCGCAAAATGTTCCCACAGCGCCGGTTTCGCCTGTAAGGACTTGGTCCACCAGGATTATCTCTATGGGTAGCAAGGAATGATGAGTGGGAAACATAAAATTTTATTCAAAGGTGCTGCATAATCTTCCCAGGATGTATGCCAAATGCGCATATATCATAAAAGTGAATAATTCATTTATGAAATTCGAAAACAAATCTTAATTCGTGAAAAGTGGTCCAGACCACATGCAAAATCTCACAAAACACGTTCGTTGGAGGCACCGTTGCGATGTGTTCCGAACATTCGATTTTCTTTAAAATCGTTGTGTGGTAGCTTCCATGGGTCCTACAAGAATTATATAAATTTCCAGGAGAGTAAATTTCTCAGAGCAGAGATATCGCCAAATGTTCCCACAGCGCCGGTTTCGCCTGTAAGGACTTGGTCCACTACGATTATCTCTATGGGGAGCACGGAACGATATGTGAGAAATATTGCCAAATGTTTGCCAAATGTTTGCCAAATGCGCATATGTCATAAAAGTGAATAATTCATCTATGAAATTCGAAAACAAAGCTTAATTCGTGAATAGTGGTCCAGACCACATGCAAAATCTCACAAAACACGTTCGTAGGAGGCATCGTTGCGATGTGTTCCGAACATTCGATTTTCTTTAAAATCGTTGGTTGGTAGCTCCAGCGGGTTCTACAAGAAATGTACAAATTTCCAGGAGAGCGAATTTCTCAGAGCAGAGGTATCGCCAAATGTTCAAACAGCGCCGGTTTCGCCTGTAAGGACTTGGTCCACCACGATTATCTCTATGGAGAGCAAGGAACGATGAGTGGGAAACATAAGATTTTATTCAAAGGTGCTGCATGATCTTCCCGGGATGTATGCCAAATGCGTATATATCACCAAAGTGAATAATTCATTTATGAAATTCGAAAACAAAGCTTAATTCCTAAATAGTGGTCCAGACAACATGCAAAATCTCACAAAACACGTTCGACGGAGGCACCGTTGCGATGTGTTCTGAACATTAGATTTTCTTTAAAATCATTGTGTGATAGCTCCAATGGGTTCTTCAAGAAATATATAAATTTCCAGGAGAGTAAGTTTCTCAGAGCAGAGATATCGCAAAATGTTCCCACAGCGCCGGTTTCCCCTGTAAGGACTTGGTCCACCACGATTATCTCTATGGGGAGCACGAAACGATATGTGGGAAATATTAGATTTTATTCAAAGGTGCTGCATAATCTTCTCGAGATGAATGCCAAATGCGCATATATCATAAAAGTGAATAATTCATTAATGAAATTCGAAAACAAAGCTTAATTCGTGAATAGTGGTGCAGACCACATGCAAAATCTCACAAAACACGTTCGTGGGAGGCGCTGTTGCGATGTGTTCCGAACATTCGATTTCCTTAAAAATCGTTATGTGGTAGCTTCAATAGGTTCTACAAGAAATATATAAATTTCCAGGCGAGAGAATTTCTCAGAGCACAGATATCGCCAAATGTTCCCACAGCGCCGGTTTCACCTGTAAGGACTTGGTCCACCACGATTATCTCTATGGGGAGCAAGGAACGATGAGTGAGAAACATAAGATTTTATTCAAAGGTGCTACATAATCTTCCCAGGATGTATGCCAAATGCGCATATATCATAAAAGTATATAATTCATTTATGAAATTCGAAAACAAAGCTTAATTCGTGAATAGTTGTCCAGACCACATGCAAAATCTCACAAAACACGTTCGTTGGAGGCACCGTTGCGATGTGTTCCGAACATTCGATTTTCTTTAAAATCGTTGTGTGGTAGCTTCAATGGGTTCTACAAGAAATATTTAAATTTCCAGTAGAGTAAATTTCTCAGAGCAGAGATATTGCCAAATGTTCCCACAGCGCCGGTTTCGCCTGTAAGGACTTGGTCCACCACGATTATCTCTATGGGGAGCACGAAACGATATGTGGGAAATATTACATTTTATTCAAAGGTACTGCATAATTCTCCTGTGATGTATGCCAAATGCGCATATATCATAAAAGTGAATAATTCATTTATGAAACTCGAAAAAAATCTTAATTCGTGAATAGTGGTGCAGACCACATGCAAAATCTCACAAAACACGTTCGTTGGAGGCACCGTTGCGATGTGTTCCGAACATTCGATTTTCTTTAAAATCGTTGTGTGGTAGCTTCAATGGGTTCTTCAAGAAATATATAAATTTCCAGGAGAGTAAATTTCTCAGAGCAGATATATCGCCAAATGTTCCCACAGCGCCGGTTTCGCCTGTAAGGACTTGGTCTACCACAATTATCTCTATGGGGAGCACGGAACGATATATGGGAAACATTAGATTTTATTCAAAGGTACTGCATAATCTTCCCGGGGTGTATGCCAAATGCGCATATATCATAAAAGTGAATAATTCATTTATGAAATTCGAAAACAAAGCTTAATTCTTGAATAGTGGTGCAGACCACATGCAAAATCTCGCAAAACACGTTCGTTGGAAGCACCGTTGCGATGTGTTCCGAACATTCGATTTTCTTTGAAATCGTTGTGTGGTAGCTTCAATAGGTTCTACAAGAAATATATAAATTTCCAGGAGAGTAAATTTCTCAGAGCAGATATATTGCCAAATGTTCCCACAGCGCCGGTTTCGCCTGTAAGGACTTGGTCCACCACGATTATCTCTATGGGGAGCACGGAACGATATGTGGGAAATATTAGATTTTATTTAAAGGTGCTGCGTAATCCTCGCGGGATGTATGCTAAACGCGCATATATCATAAAAGTAAATAATTCATTTATGAAATTCGAAAACAAAGCTTAATTCGTGAATAGTGGTCCAGACCAAATGCAAAATCTCACAAAACACGTTCGTTGGAGGCACCGTTGCGATGTGTTCCGAACATTCGATTTTCTTTAAAATCGTTGTTTGGTAGCTCCAATGGATTCTACAAGAAATATATAAATTTCCAGGGGAGTGAATTTCTCAGAGCAGAGATATCGCCAAATGTTTCAACAGCGCCGGTTTCGCCTGTAAGGACTTGGTCCACTACGATCATCTCTATGGGGAGCACGGAACGATATGTGGGAAATATTAGATTTTATTCAAAGGTGCTGCATAACCTTCCCGGGATGTTTGCCAAATGCGCATATGTCATAAAAATGAATAATTCATCTATGAAATTCGAAAACAAAGCTTAATTCTTGAATAGTGGTCCAGACCACATGCAAAATCTCGCAAAACACGTTCGTTGGAGGCACCGTTGCGATGTGTTCCGAACATTCGATTTTCTTTAAAATCGTTGCGTGATAGCTCCAACGGGTTCTACAAGAAATGTACGAATTTCCAGGAGAGCGAATTTCTCAGAGCAGAGATATCGCCAAATGTTCCCACAGCACCGGTTTCGCCTGTAAGGACTTGGTCCACCACGATTATCTCTATGGGGAGCAAGGAACAATGATTGGGGAACATAAGATTTTATTCAAAGGTGCTGGATAATCTTTCAGTGAATAATTCATTTATGAAATTCGAAAATAAAGCTTAATTCGTGAATAGTGGTCCAGACCACATGCAAAATCTCACAAAACACGTTCGTTGGAGGCCCCGTTACGATGTGTTCCGCACATTCGATTTTCTTTAAAATCGTTGTGTGATAGCCGCAATGGGTTCTTCAAGAAATATTTAAATTTCCAGTAGAGTAAATTTCTCAGAGCAGAGATATCGCCAAATGTTCCCACAGCGCCGGTTTCGCCTGTAAGGACTTGGTCCACCACGATTATCTCTATGGGGAGCAAGGAACGATGAGTGGGAAACATAAGATTTTATTCAAAGGTGCTGCATGATCTTCCCGGGATGTATGCCAAATGCGTATATATCATCAAAGTGAATAATTCATTTATGAAATTCGAAAACAAAGCTTAATTCCTAAATAGTGGTCCAGACAACATGCAAAATCCCACCAAACACGTTCGACGGAGGCACCGTTGCGATGTGTTCTGAACATTCGATTTTCTTTAAAATCATTGTGTGATAGCTTCAATGGGTTCTTCAAGAAATATATGAATTTCCAGGAGAGTAAATTTCTCAGAGCAGAGATATCGCAAAATGTTCCCGCAGCGCCGGTTTCGCCTGTAAGGACTTGGTCCATCACGATTATCTCTACGGGGAGCATGGAACGATATGTGGGAAATATTAGATTTTATTCAAAGGTGCTGCATAATCTTCCCGAGATGTATGCCAAATTCGCATATATCATAAAAGTGAATAATTCATTTATGAAATTCGAAAACAAAGCTTAATTCGTGAGTAGTGGTGCAGACCACATGCAAAATCTCACAAAACACGTTCGTGGGAGGCACCGTTGCGATGTGTTCCGAACATTCGATTTTCTTTAAAATCGTTGTGTGGTAGCTTCAATGGGTTCTTCAAGAAATATATAAATTTCCAGGCGAGAGTTTCTCAGAGCAGAGATATCGCAAAATGTTCCCACAGCGCCGGTTTCGCCTGTAAGGACTTGGTCCATCACGATTATCTCTACGGGGAGCATGGAACGATATGTGGGAAATATTAGATTTTATTCAAAGGTGCTGCATAATCTTCCCGAGATGTATGCCAAATGCGCATATATCATAAAAGTGAATAATTCATTTATGAAATTCGAAAACAAAGCTTAATTCGTGAATAGTGGTCCAGACAACATGCAAAATCTCACAAAACACGTTCGACGGAGGCACCGTTGCGATGTGTTCTGAACATTCGATTTTCTTTAAAATCATTGTGTGATAGCTTCAATGGGTTCTTCAAGAAATATATGAATTTCCAGGAGAGTAAATTTCTCAGAGCAGAGATATCGCCAAATGTTCCCACAGCGCCGGTTTCGCCTGTAAGGACTTGGTCTACCACAATTATCTCTATGGGGAGCACGGAACGATATGTGGGAAACATTAGATTTTATTCAAAGGTACTGCATAATCTTCCCGGGGTGTATGCCAAATGCGCATTTATCATAAAAGTGAATAATTCATTTATGAAATTCGAAAACAAAGCTTAATTCGTGAATAGTGGTGCAGACCACATGCAAAATCTCACAAAACACGTTCGTGGGAGGCACCGTTGCGATGTGTTCCGAACATTCGATTTTCTTTAAAATCGTTGTGTGATAGCCTCCATAGGTTCTTCAAGAAACATTTAAATTTCCAGTAGAGTAAATTTCTCAGAGCAGAGATATCGCCAAATGTTCCCACAGTGCCGGTTTCGCCTGTAAGGACTTTGTCTACCACAATTATCTCTATGGGGAGCACGGAACGATATGTGGGAAACATTAGATTTTATTCAAAGGTACTGCATAATCTTCCTTTCTTTAAAATCGTTGCTTGGTAGCTCCAATGGATTCTACAAGAAATATATAAATTTCCAGGAGAGTAAATTTCTCAGAGCAGAGATATCGCCAAATGTTCCCACAGCGCCGGTTTCGCCTGTAAGGGCTTGGTCCACCACGATTATCTCTATGGGGAGCAAGGAACGATGAGTGGGAAACATTAGGTTTTATCCAAAGGTGCTGCATGATCTTCCCGGGATGTATGCCAAATGCGTATATATCACCAAAGTGAATAATTCATTTATGAAATTCGAAAACAAAGCTTAATTCCTAAATAGTGGTCCAGACAACATGCAAAATCTCACAAAACACGTTCGACGGAGGCACCGTTGCGATGTGTTCTGAACATTCGATTTTCTTTAAAATCATTGTGTGATAGCTTCAATGGGTTCTTCAAGAAATATATAAATTTCCCGGAGAGTAAATTTCTCAGAGCAGAGATATCGCAAAATGTTCCCACAGCGCCGGTTTCGCCTGTAAGGAGTTGGTCCACCACGATTATCTCTATGGGGAGCACGAAACGATATGTGGGAAATATTAGATTTTATTCAAAGGTGCTGCATAATCTTCTCGAGATGTATGCCAAATGCGCATATATCATAAAAGTGAACAATTCATTAATGAAATTCGAAAACAAAGCTTAATTCGTGAATAGTGGTGCAGACCACATGCAAAATCTCACAAAACACGTTCGTGGGAGGCGCCGTTGCGATATGTTCCGAACATTCGATTTTCTTTAAAATCGTTATGTGGTAGCTTCAATGGGTTGTTCAAGAAATATATAAATTTCCAGGCAAGAGAATTTCTCAGAGCACAGATATCGCCAAATGTTCCCACAGCGCCGGTTTCGCCTGTAAGGACTTGGTCCACCACGATTATCTCTATGGGGAGCAAGGAATGATGAGTGGGAAACATACGATTTTATGCAAAGGTGCTGCATAATCTTCCCGGGATGTATGCCAAATGCGCATATAACATAAAAGTATATGATTCATTTATGAAACTCGAAAACAAAGCTTAATTCTTGAATAGTGGCCCAGACCACATGCAAAATCTCGCAAAACACGTTCGTTGGAAGCACCGTTGCGATGTGTTCCGAACATTCGATTTTCTTTAAGATCGTTGTGTGGTAGCTTCAATGGGTTCTACAAGAATTATATAAATTTCCAGGAGAGTAAATTTCTCAGAGCAGAGATATCGCCAAATGTTCCCACAGCGCCGGTTTCGCCTGTAAGGACTTGGTCTACCACAATTATCTCTATGGGGAGCACGGAACGATATGTGGGAAACATTAGATTTTATTCAAAGGTACTGCATAATCTTCCCGGGGTGTATGCCAAATGCGCATATATCATAAAAGTGAATAATTAATTTATGAAATTCGAAAACAAAGCTTAATTCTTGAATAGTGGTCCAGACCACATGCAAAATCTCGCAAAACACGTTCGTTGGAAGCACCGTTGCGATGTGTTCCGAACATTCGATTTTCTTTAAAATCGTTGTGTGGTAGCTTCAATAGGTTCTACAAGAAATACATAAATTTCCAGGAGCGTTAATTTCTCAGAGCAGAGATATTGCCAAATGTTCCCACAGCGCCGGTTTCGCCTGTAAGGACTTGGTCCACCACTATTATCTCTATGGGGAGCACGAAACGATATGTGGGAAATATTAAATTTTATTCAAAGGTACTGCATAATTCTCCTATGATGTATGCCAAATGCGCATATATCATAAAAGTGAATAATTCATCTATGAAATTCGAAAACAAAGCTTAATTCGTGAATAGTTGTCCAGACCACATGCAAAATCTCACAAAACACGTTCGTTGGAGGCACCGTTACGATGTGTTCCGAGCATTCGATTTTCTTTAAAATCGTTGTGTGGTAGCTTCAATAGGTTCTACAAGAAATACATAAATTTCCAGGAGATTAAATTTCTCAGAGCAGAGATATCGCCAAATGTTCCCACAGCGCCGGTTTCACCTGTAAGGACTTGGTCCACCACGATTATCTCTATGGGGAGCACGAAACGATATGTGGGAAATATTAAATTTTATTCAAAGGTACTGCATAATTCTCCTGTGATGTATGCCAAATGCAAATATATCTTAAAAGTGAATAATTCATTTATGAAATTCGAAAAAAATCTTAATTCGTGAATAGTGGTCCAGACCACATGCAAAATCTCACAAAACACGTTCGTTGGAGGCATCGTTGCGATGTGTTCCGAACATTCGATTTTCTTTAAAATCGTTGTGTGGTAGCTTCAATGGGTTCTACAAGAATTATATAAATTTCCAGGAGAGTAAATTTCTCAGAGCAGAGATATCGCCAAATGTTCCCACAGCGCCGGTTTCGCCTGCAAGGACTTGGTCTACCACAATTATCTCTATGGGGAGCACGGAACGATATGTGGGAAACATTAGATTTTATTCAAAGGTACTGCATAATCTTCCCGGGGTGTATGCCAAATGCGCATATATCATAAAAGTGAATAATTAATTTATGAAATTCGAAAACAAAGCTTAATTCTTGAATAGTGGTCCAGACCACATGCAAAATCTCACAAAACACGTTCGTTGGAAGCACCGTTGCGATGTGTTCCGAACATTCGATTTTCTTTAAAATCGTTGTGTGGTAGCTTCAATGGGTTCTACAAGAAATATATAAATTTCCAGGAGAGTAAATTTCTCAGAGCAGATATATCGCCAAATGTTCCCACAGCGCCGGTTTCGCCTGTAAGGATTTGGTCCACCACGATTATCTCTATGGGGAGCACGGAACGATCAGTGGGAAACATAAGATTTTATTCAAAGGTGCTGCATAATCTTCCCGGGATGTATGCCAAATGCGCATATATCATAAAAGTGAATAATTCATTTATGAAATTCGAAAACAAAGCTTAATTCGTGAATAGTGGTCCAGACCACATGCAAAATCTCACAAAACACGTTCGTTGGAGGCACCGTTGCGATGTGTTCCGAACATTCGATTTTCTTTAAAATCGTTGTGTGGTAGCTTCAATGGGTTCTACAAGAAATATATAAATTTCCAGGAGAGTAAATTTCTTAGAGCAGAGATATCGCCAAATGTTCCCACAGCGCCTGTTTCGCCCGTAAGGACTTGGTCCACCACGATTATCCCTATGGAGAGCACGGAACGATAAGTGGGAAATATTAGATTTTATTCAAAGGTACTGCATAATCTTCCCGGCGTGTATGCCAAATGCGCATATATCATAAAAGTGAATAATTCATTTATGAAATTTGAAAACAAAGCTTAATTCTTGAATAGTGGTCCAGACCACATGCAAAATCTCACAAAACACGTTCGTTGGAGGTATGTGCGATGTGTTCCGAACATTCGATTTTATTTAAAACCGTTATGTGGTAGCTTCAATGGGTTCCTATTAAGGAGAAGCGGGAGACTCTGCAGGACACTTCAGGTGTTCGAGCAGTGGAAGATAACATAAAGAGCACCGAAAATTCCATTGTCACCGCTACGATCGTTACCGAAGCGACCGATGCAAGGGTCGCAAATCCCGAGATTGCAACAAAAAATCCAGAAGCAAACGAGGAGATTACGGCACTAAAAGCAAAGAGTGACCAGACACCGCGTGATTGTACAGCCAACGTTGAAAATGTGGCGAAAGTACTGCACTCGGAAACGGAACGCGAAAAGCTCTCGCAAGGATGGTTGCAAGGTACAATTGCGGCCCAGCGATACAAAGAAGAAAGACTACTTCGAAAAGCGGGAGATGTTCTGAAAAGAATACAACCTGCATGCGACTCCCCAAAAATTAGCAAAGTAGCAAAGAAAGGGCTCCTTGAACTAGAGGAGCTCCTAGATCGCATAGGGCACTATCGGAGGAGCTGGTTAAGAGCCGAAGATGAACAGAAGGCCAAAGAGGCGCTTGGGGCGAAATCTAAAGACGACATGCAGATAGCTCCATCATTAAAAGTCAATAAAAGAATGGCGTCTAGCCCAATCGAAGGAGATCGGGATAAAAGAAGGAAAGAAGAGGCACTTGACGGGCGTGGAGCACCAGATCAGGGGTTCCAGACAGTGCTCACAAAAGGAGCGAAGAAAGCTGCAAAGAAATTCCTTCAAAAAAAGCCAGAAAGTAAAGTTCGTACGGACGCCCAATTAGAAAAAGGACCTGATGCAAAACAGGAGAGGCAGAAAACCCGACGAAGACCCCGGCAGCAGGCACTGCTTTTAAAGCCCCAAGATGGCCGATCCTACGCGGAGGTGCTGCGGGACATCAGGGAAAACGTAAGGCCCGAAGACACCAATACTACCATTAAAGTAGTACGACCAACGTGGTCGGGCCACATACTGGTCGAATTCGGAGCAGAGGCCGGCAATAAAGATGCATTCTGTGACGCAGTAAAGAAAGACCTCGGCAAAAGCGCAACTATAGCCCCGCTCGAGCCGATGGCAACGATCGAAATACGAGACATAGACTGCGTCACGGATCTGTCCGAGGTAGAAGAGGCCATCAAAAAGAAGTTCCCTAGCGTGGGAAGGATCAAAGCGAGACTGACAC
This sequence comes from Odontomyia ornata, assembly GCA_963969285.1. Classification (NCBI taxonomy): domain Eukaryota; kingdom Metazoa; phylum Arthropoda; class Insecta; order Diptera; family Stratiomyidae; genus Odontomyia; species Odontomyia ornata. The sequence continues at coordinate 216,384,085 of OZ017739.1, forward strand.
CAGAAAACAACAGGGGCAATGCATGGCCATAGTTGACTTGACCGAAAAGGACGCCGAACAATTCCTGAACAAGGGCAAAGTACGAATTGGGTGGGTTGTCTGTAGGATACGGCGAAGAGCAACGCCTCTTCAGTGTTTCAAATGCCTTGGTTGTGGTCACACCACACAAGTATGCAAAGGACCCGATAGGAGTTCCCTATGTTACAAATGCGGTGAAATGGGTCATAAAAGAAAAGAGTGTACGAAGGAGGCACACTGTATCCTTTGCAAGGATGCTGGTCCAAAACTTGATTTTGGACACGTCTTGGGATCAGGAAAATGCCGGGTGTTCCAGGAAGCCCTAACCATGGCAAAATCAGAGCTTCGATGACCCGCATCCTGCAGCTAAACCTGCACCGCAGTTCAACCGCCCAAAATCTGCTTGAGCAGTTTGCGAGGGACAGGAAAGCCGACTTCTTGCTGCTGAGTGAGCAACACCATAATAAAAGTCCTGCATTATGGTACTCTGATGAAACTGGTACTGCCGCTATCTGGGTTCGGAACAGTGACTTTCAAGTGGAGAGTTGTGGACAGGGGGATGGTTTCGTCTGGGTTCGGTGCTCAGGGATCACCTTCATTAGTGTGTACCTAACGCCTAACGAGTCGATATCATCTTTCCAAGCCAAGCTTAATGCTCTGGAGGGCGCTATCTCGAACGCAGAGGGTAAAGTGCTCGTTGGGGGCGACTTCAATGCTAAAGCAATCGAATGGGGCAGGCCTCAGATGGATACGCGGGGAAAACGAATCCTGGAAATGGCGGCCAGGACGGCCCTCGTCGTACCAAACTCCGGAAATACGCCGACTTTCCGCCGTATTGGCTGTGAGGGAACCATACCGGACGTGACATTCGCCTCGGAGTCCTTAGTACGGAGGATACACAACTGGGAAGTTTCAGAGCACTACTCAGCCAGTGATCACCAGTGCATTCTGCTTGAGATAAGTGGTGCTATCTCCCGACGTCCGTGCTCTCAGCCTTCTACAACTGGATGGAACATTGGAAGAATGGACGTCGAGAGGTTCGTCAAGGTTCTCACAGCAGGTGAGCCGCTGCAGGGAGCTCCGGAGGGGACGGAAGAGCTGGCAGCTCAAGACGTGGTGAACTCTACTATGAGCATAATCACGACTGCTTGCTGCGCTTCTATGCCCCGTCGAAGACCCCGGCACGGCAAGCCCCCAGTGTACTGGTGGTCTACTGAAATCGCTGAAAAGCGGAGGGAGTGTCACAAGCTTCGGCGTGAGGCTCAACGGGCGTGGAACCGTGACGAGGCATGCAACCAGGTGGCAGCATATAAATCGGCCAGGAAATGTCTTCGCGAACTGATCAACAGTAGCAAGGCTCGCTGCTGGCAAGACCTAGTGGACAATGTGAACAAGGATCCCTGGGGCCTTGGCTACAAGCTGGTCATGGGGAAACTTGGTGCCCTATGGAAGCCTTGTATACATGACGCGGAAAAGATGGATGTGATAGTGCGGGGACTCTTCCCCGCCCATCCCGTCCGTGTTGAGGCTGTCCATGGTGAAACAGCAGTCGAGTGCCCACTCTTCACACAGCTGGAACTGGAGGAGGCAGTCCTCTCCCTGAAAGCGAGGAAGGCTCCAGGTCCAGATGGTGTTCCAGCTGAGGTGTTGCGGCTCGTCTATCACCATTGTCCTGACTTGCTGCTCAGCACATTCAACGCTTGCCTACGGGACGGGGTTTTCCCGGTACGATGGAAGGTGGCGAGGCTCGTGCTGATCAGCAAGGGGAAGGGAAATCCCGAATCGCCGTCTGCATACCGCCCGTTATGCATGATAAACACGACTGGGAAAGTGCTAGAGAAACTCATCAAGGGAAGACTCACTGACGCGATTCGTGCTGCTGGGGACCTATCTCCTCGGCAGTACGACTTTAGAGAAGGGCGTTCTTTCATTGATGCGATTGCAGAGGTGGTGAACGCGGTCCAAAAAGCAGAGGCATATAGTCGCACCAAGCGACGGATCGTCCTGTTGGTGACACTCGACTTCAGGAATGCCTTCAACTCCGCTAGATGGGTCGATATTCTGGACACGCTGGAATACTCTTTTCAAGTTCCAGAATATCTAATGCGGCTTTTGAGGACCGACCTAAAGGACCAAAGCCTGCTCTACGACACGATACAGGGCCAACGAAGGATGGAAATTACATCGGGTGTTGCCCAGGGATCTATCCTTGGTCCGGACCTGTGGAACGTGTCTTACGACGGGCTACTGAGACTTGAGATGCCAGATGAGTCGCGCTTGGTCGGCTATGCAAATGATGTTGGGGCTCTGGTCGCCAGACGCACCGTTGAACAAGCGCAACTTAGGCTAGGTATGCTAATGCGCCGAGTGAGGGACTGGATGACTGCTCGCGGGCTCAGTTTAGCACTGGAGAAAACCGAAGTGGTCATCTTGACAAAAAAGAGAATCCCTAGAGTAAGGATGATCAATATTGGATTATACAAATCGAATCGAAGCCAGCGGTGAAGTACCTGGGGCTACTGATCGACTCAAAGATGAGTTTCTCTGAGCAAATCAGGGCAACGGCTGAGAAGGCTGCTTCGGGAATATCGGCCCTGAGTGGAATTATGGCCAACGTAGGGGTACCCAGCCCATCAAGAAGACGCCTCTTGATGAGTGCTGTAGGGTCAGTGCTACTGTACGGAGCAGAGGTATGGGGCGACGCTCTCAGCAAGGAGGTATACCCAAAACGATTGGCACAGGTACAGAGAAGAGGAGCATTGAGAATTGTATCTTCGTATCCAACAGTCTCCGACTTGGTGGTGAGAGTGATTGCAGGCGTGATACCTGTCGCCCTTCTTGCTAGAGAGCGCCGCGCTATTTACCTGCGCCGAAACGAGGATGCGAGGGAGATGGTTGTCCGCGAGGAGAGACAACGCTCGCTCAACGATTGGCAGCGGTCTGGGAGGAATCGCACGAAGGGAAGGTGGACTGCGTGCCTCATCCCGGATGTGAGACCGTGGCTTAATCGAAAGCATGGTGAGACTGACTTCTATCTGACCCAGCTTTTGAGCGGGCACGGGAGTTTTCAGTCTTACCTGCACAAGATCGGTAAGTCACGGTCTCCCGATTGTCGGTTTGGCCCAGGAGAGGAGGACAATGCCTGTCACACATTTTTTGCGTGAACAAAATGGGTCAGGCTAAGAAGAGAACTCTACAGGGAGACGGGAGAGCTCACCCCGGATAATATAGTTGCGGTGATGCTCGAATCGGCTGACAAATGGAACCAGGTGGCACATTATGCTCGGGCAGTCCTAAAATATAAAAGGGACTCACAGCAGCCGGAGGCGCTGGGGCTGGGGATCGCTCTTCTGGCATTCCCTCTTCCCCTCTCCCCTCCCGCTAGGAAAGGGATTCCCCAGCTTGAAGGCGCCCCACGGCGTAACAAAACGAGACCTGGCCCGAAGTAATGTGTCAAACGGTTCCAGGCTAGGTTCTCAGATTGGCAGGGGGAGGTGTTTAGTGGGTAGTCCAAGGGTATCCTCCATGGGGGTCCCACACTGCCAGACTTGGCGGGCATAAATGCCTTCACCTCATCACCACAAAAAAAAAAACAAAAGAGGACTTGGTCCACCACGATTATCTCTATGGGGAGCAAGAAACGATGAGTGGGAAACATAAGATTTTATTCAAAGGTGCTGAATAATCTTCCGTTGCGATGTGTTCCGAACATTGGATCTTCTTTAAAATCGTTGTGTGGTAGCTTCAATGGGTTCTAAAAGAAATATATAAATTTCCAGGAGAGTAAATATCGCCAAATGTTTCCACAGTGCCGGTTTCGCCTGTAAGGACTTGGTCCACCACGATTATCTCTGTGGGGAGTAAGGGATGATGAGTGGGAAACATAAAATTTTATTCAAAGGTGCTTTATATTCCTCCCGAGATGTATGCCAAATGCGCATATATCATAAATGAATAATTTATTTATGAAGTTCGAAAACAAAGCTTAATTCGTGAATAGTGGTGCAGACCACATGCAAAATCTCACAAACACGTTCATTGGAGGCGCTGTTGCGATGTGTTCAAAACATTCGATTTTCTTTAAAATCGTTATGTGGTAGCTTCAATGGGTTCTTCAAGAAAAATATTAATTTCAAGGAGAGTGAATTTCTCAGAGCAGAGATATCGCCAAATGTTCCCACAGCGCCGGTTTCGCCTGTAAGGACTTGGTCCACCACGATTATCCCTATGGGGAGCAAGGAACGATGAGTGGGAAACATAAGATTTTATTCAAAGGTGTTTTGTAATCCTCCCGGGATGTATGCCAAATGCGCATATATCATAAAAGTGAATAATTTATTTATGAAGTTCGAAAACAAAGCTTAATTCGTGAATAGTGGTCCAGACCACATGCGAAATCGCACAAAACACGTTCGTTGGAGGCCCCGTTACGATGTGTTCCGAACATTCGATTTTCTTTAAAATCGTTGTGTGGCAGCTCCAATGGGTTTTTCGAGAAATATATAAATTTCTAGGAGAGTAAATTTCTCAGAGCAAGGATATCGCCAAATGTTCCCACAGCGCCGGTTTCGCCTGTAAGGACTTGGTCCACTACAATTATCTCTATGGGGAGCACAAAATGATATGTTGGAAATATTAGATTTTATTCAAAGGTGCTGCATAATCTTCCCTGGATGTATGCCAAATGTGCATATATCATAAAAGTGAATAATTCATTTATGAAATTCGAAAACAAAGCTTAATTCGTGAATAGTGGTCCAGACCACATGCAAAATCTCACAAACCACGTTCGTTGGAGGCGCTGTTGCGATGTGTTCAAAACATTCGATTTTCTTTAAAATCGTTGTGTGGTAGCTTCAATGGGTTCTTCAAGAAAAATATTAATTTCAAGGAGAGTGAATTTCTCAGAGCAGAGATATCGCCAAATGTTCCCACAGCGCCGGTTTCGCCTGTAAGGACTTGGTCCACCACGATTATCCCTATGGGGAGCAAGGAACGATGAGTGGGAAACATAAGATTTTATTCAAAGGTGTTTTGTAATCCTCCCGGGATGTATGCCAAATGCGCATATATCATAAAAGTGAATAATTTATTTATGAAGTTCGAAAACAAAGCTTAATTCGTGAATAGTGGTCCAGACCACATGCGAAATCGCACAAAACACGTTCGTTGGAGGCCCCGTTACGATGTGTTCCGAACATTCGATTTTCTTTAAAATCGTTGTGTGGTAGCTCCAATGGCTTCTTCAAGAAATTTATAAATTTTCAGGAGAGTAAATTTCTCAGAGCAGAGATATCACCAAATGTTCCCACAGCGCCAGTTTCGCCTGTAAGGACTAGGTCCACCACGATTACCTCTATGGGGAGCAAGGAACGATGAGTGGGAGACATAAGGTTTTATTTAAAGGTGCTGCATAATCTTCCTTGGATGTATTCCAAATGCGCATATATCATAAAAGTGAATAATTCATTTATAAAATTCGAAAATAAAGCTTAATTAGTGAATAGTGGTCCAGATCACATGCGAAATCTCACAAAACACGTTCGTTGGAGGCCCCGTTACGATGTGTTCCGAACATTCGATTTTCTTTAAGATCGTTGTGTGGTAGCTCCAATAGGTTCTTCAAGAAATATATAAATTTCCAGGAGAGTAAATTTATCAGAGCAGAGATACCGCCAAATGTTCCCACAGCGCCGGTTTCGCCTGTAAGGACTTGGTCCACCAGGATTATCTCTATGGGGAGCAAGGAACGATGAGTGGGAAACATAAGATTTTATTCAAAGGTGCTGCATAATCTTCCCGCGATGTATGCCAGATGCGCATATATCATAAAAGTGAATAATTCATTTATGAAATTCGAAAACAAAGCTTAATTCGTGAATAGTGGTCCAGACCACATGCAAAATCGCACAAAACACGTTCGTTGGAGGCACCGTTGCGATGTGTTCCGAACATTCGATTTTCTTTAAAATCGTTGTGTGGGAGCTTCAATGGGTTCTTCAAGAAATATATGAATTTCCAGGAGAGTAAATTTCTCAGAGCAGAGATATCGCCAAGTGTTCCCACAGAGCCGGTTCCGCCCGTAAGGACTTGGTCCACCACGATTATCTCTACGGGGAGCATGGAACGATATGTGGGAAATATTAGATTTTATTCAAAGGTGCTGGATAATCTTCCCGAGATGTATGCCAAATGCGCATATATGTTATAAGTGAATAATTCATTTATGAAATTCGAAAACAAAGCTTAATTCGTGAATAGTGGTGCAGACCACATGCGAAATCTCACAAAACACGTTCGTTGGAGGCCCCGTTACGATGTGTTGCGAACATTCGATTTTCTTTAAAATCGTTTTGTGATAGCTTCAATGGGTTCTACAAGAAATATATAAATTTCCAGGAGAGTAAATATCTCAGAGCAAGGATATCGCCAAATGTTCCCACAGCGCCGGTTTCGCCTGTAAGGACTTGGTCCACCACGATTATCTCTATGGGGAGCAAGGAACGATGAGTGGGAAACATAAGATTTTATTCAAAGGTGCTGCATAATCTTCCCGGGATGTACGCCAAATGCGCATATATCATAAAAGTGAATAATTCATTCATAAAATTCGAAAACAAAGCTTAATTCGTGAATAGTGGTCCAGACCACATGCAAAATCTCACAAAACACGTTCGTTGGAGGCACCGTTGCGATGTGTTCCGAACATTCGATTTTCTTTAAAATTGTTGTGTGATAGCTTCAATGGGTTCTACAAGAAATATATAAATTTCCAGGAGAGCAAATATCTCAGAGCAAGGATATCGCTAAATGTTCTCACAGCGCCAGTTACGCCTGTAAGGACTTGGTCCACCACGATTATCTCTATGGGGAGCAAGGAACGATGAGTGGGAGACATAAGGTTTTATTTAAAGGTGGTTCATAATCTTCCCTGGATGTATGCCAAATGCGCATATATCATAAAAGTGAACAATTCATTTATAAAATTCGAAAATAAAGCTTAATTAGTGAATAGTGGTCCAGACCACATGCAAAATCTCACAAAACACGTTCGTTGGAGGCACCGTTGCGATGTGTTCCCAACATTCGATTTTCTTTAAAATCGTTGTGTGGTAGCTTCAATAGGTTCTACAAGAAATATATAATTTCCCAGGAGAGTAAATTTCTCAGAGCAGAGATATCGCCAATGTTCCCACAGCGCCGGTTTCGCCTGTAAGGACTTGGTCCACCACGATTATCCCTATGGGGAGCCAGGAACGATGACTGGGAAACATAAGATTTTATTCAATGGTATTTCGCAATCCTCCCGGGGTGTATGCCAAACGCGCATATATCATAAAAGTGAATAATTTACTTATGAAGTTCGAAAACAAAGCTTAATTCGTGAATAGTGTTCCAAACCACATGCAAAATCGCACAAAACACGTTCGTTGGAGGCCCCGTTACGATGCGTTCCGAACATTCGATTTTCTTTAAAATCGTTGTGTGGTAGCTCCAATGGCTTCTTCAAGAAATTTATAAATTTTCAGGAGAGTAAATTTCTCAGAGCAGAGATATCACCAAATGTTCCCACAGCGCCAGTTTCGCCTGTAAGGACTAGGTCCACCACGATTACCTCTATGGGGAGCAAGGAACGATGAGTGGGAGACATAAGGTTTTATTTAAAGGTGCTGCATAATCTTCCTTGGATGTATTCCAAATGCGCATATATCATAAAAGTGAATAATTCATTTATAAAATTCGAAAATAAAGCGGTTTCGCCTGTAAGGACTTGGTCCACCACGATTATCCCTATGGGGAGCATGGAACGATGAGTGGGAAACATAAGATTTTATTCAAAGGTGTTTTGTAATCCTCCCGGGATGTATGCCAAATGCGCATATATCATAAAAGTGAATAATTTATTTATGAAGTTCGAAAACAAAGCTTAATTCGTGAATAGTGGTCCAGACCACATGCGAAATCGCACAAAACACGTTCGTTGGAGGCCCCGTTACGATGTGTTCCGAACATTCGATTTTCTTTAAAATCGTTGTGTGGTAGCTCCAATGGCTTCTTCAAGAAATTTATAAATTTTCAGGAGAGTAAATTTCTCAGAGCAGAGATATCATCAAATGTTCCCACAGCGCCAGTTTCGCCTGTAAGGACTAGGTCCACCACGATTACCTCTATGGGGAGCAAGGAACGATGAGTGGGAGACATAAGGTTTTATTTAAAGGTGCTGCATAATCTTCCTTGGATGTATTCCAAATGCGCATATATCATAAAAGTGAATAATTCATTTATAAAATTCGAAAATAAAGCTTAATTAGTGAATAGTGGTCCAGATCACATGCGAAATCTCACAAAACACGTTCGTTGGAGGCCCCGTTACGATGTGTTCCGAACATTCGATTTTCTTTAAGATCGTTGTGTGGTAGCTCCAATAGGTTCTTCAAGAAATATATAAATTTCCAGGAGAGTAAATTTATCAGAGCAGAGATACCGCCAAATGTTCCCACAGCGCCGGTTTCGCCTGTAAGGACTTGGTCCACCAGGATTATCTCTATGGGGAGCAAGGAACGATGAGTGGGAAACATAAGATTTTATTCAAAGGTGCTGCATAATCTTCCCGCGATGTATGCCAGATGCGCATATATCATAAAAGTGAATAATTCATTTATGAAATTCGAAAACAAAGCTTAATTCGTGAATAGTGGTCCAGACCACATGCAAAATCGCACAAAACACGTTCGTTGGAGGCACCGTTGCGATGTGTTCCGAACATTCGATTTTCTTTAAAATCGTCGTGTGGGAGCTTCAATGGGTTCTTCAAGAAATATATGAATTTCCAGGAGAGTAAATTTCTCAGAGCAGAGATATCGCCAAGTGTTCCCACAGAGCCGGTTCCGCCCGTAAGGACTTGGTCCACGACGATTATCTCTACGGGGAGCATGGAACGATATGTGGGAAATATTAGATTTTATTCAAAGGTGCTGGATAATCTTCCCGAGATGTATGCCAAATGCGCATATATGTTATAAGTGAATAATTCATTTATGAAATTCGAAAACAAAGCTTAATTCGTGAATAGTGGTGCAGACCACATGCGAAATCTCACAAAACACGTTCGTTGGAGGCCCCGTTACGATGTGTTGCGAACATTCGATTTTCTTTAAAATCGTTTTGTGATAGCTTCAATGGGTTCTACAAGAAATATATAAATTTCCAGGAGAGTAAATATCTCAGAGCAAGGATATCGCCAAATGTTCCCACAGCGCCGGTTTCGCCTGTAAGGACTTGGTCCACCACGATTATCTCTATGGGGAGCAAGGAACGATGAGTGGGAAACATAAGATTTTATTCAAAGCTGCTGCATAATCTTCCCGGGATGTACGCCAAATGCGCATATATCATAAAAGTGAATAATTCATTTATAAAATTCGAAAACAAAGCTTAATTCGTGAATAGTGGTCCAGACCACATGCAAAATCTCACAAAACACGTTCGTTGGAGGCACCGTTGCGATGTGTTCCGAACATTCGATTTTCTTTAAAATCGTTGTGTGATAGCTTCAATGGGTTCTACAAGAAATATATAAATTTCCAGGAGAGCAAATATCTCAGAGCAAGGATATCGCTAAATGTTCCCACAGCGCCAGTTACGCCTGTAAGGACTTGGTCCACCACGATTATCTCTATGGGGAGCAAGGAACGATGAGTGGGAGACATAAGGTTTTATTTAAAGGTGCTTCATAATCTTCCCTGGATGTATGCCAAATGCGCATATATCATAAAAGTGAATAATTCATTTATAAAATTCGAAAATAAAGCTTAATTAGTGAATAGTGGTCCAGACCACATGCAAAATCTCACAAAACACGTTCGTTGGAGGCACCGTTGCGATGTGTTCCCAACATTCGATTTTCTTTAAAATCGTTGTGTGGTAGCTTCAATAGGTTCTACAAGAAATATATAATTTCCCAGGAGAGTAAATTTCTCAGAGCAGAGATATCGCCAATGTTCCCACAGCGCCGGTTTCGCCTGTAAGGACTTGGTCCACCACGATTATCCCTATGGGGAGCCAGGAACGATGACTGGGAAACATAAGATTTTATTCAATGGTATTTCGCAATCCTCCCGGGGTGTATGCCAAACGCGCATATATCATAAAAGTGAATAATTTACTTATGAAGTTCGAAAACAAAGCTTAATTCGTGAATAGTGTTCCAAACCACATGCAAAATCGCACAAAACACGTTCGTTGGAGGCCCCGTTACGATGCGTTCCGAACATTCGATTTTCTTTAAAATCGTTGTGCGGTAGCTCCAATGGGTTCTTCAAGAAATATGTAAATTTCCAGGAGAGTAAATTTCTCAGAGCTGAGATACCGCCAAATGTTCCCACAGCGCCGGTTTCGCCTGTAAGGACTAGGTCCACCACGATTACCTCTATGGGGAGCAAGGAACGATGAGTGGGAAACAAAAGATTTTATTTAAAGGTGCTGCATAATCTTCCCTGGATCTATGCCAAATACGCATATATCATAAAAGTGAATAATTCATTTATGAAATTCGAAAATAAAGCTTAATTAATGAATAGTGGTCCAGACCACATGCGAAATCTCACAAAACACGTTTGTTGGAGGCCCCGTTACGATGTGTTCCGAACATTCGATTTTCTTTAAAATCGTTGTGTGTTAGCTCCAATGGGTTCTTCAAGAAATATATAAATTTGCAGGAGAGTAAGTTTCTCAGAGCAGAGATACCGCCAAATGTTCCCACAGCGCCGGTTTCGCCTGTAAGGACTTGGTCCACCACGATTATCTCTATGGGGAGCAAGGAACGATGAGAGGGAAACATAAGATTTTATTCAAAGGTGCTGCATGATCTTCCCGGAATGTATGCCAAATGCGCATATATCTTAAAAGTGAATAATTCATTTATGAAATTTGAAAACAAAGCTTAATTCGTGAATAGTGGTCCAGACCACATGCAAAATCTCACAAAACACGTTCGTTGGAGGCCCCGTTACGATGTGTTCCGAACATTCGATTTTCTTTAAAATCGTTGTGTGGTAGCTTCAATGGGTTCTACAAGAAATATATAAATTTCCAGGACAGTAAATTTCTCAGAGCAGAGATATCGCCAAATGTTCCCACAGCGCCGGTTTCGCCCGTAAGGACTTGGTCCACCACGATTATCTCTATGGGGAGCACGAAACGCTATGTGGGAAATATTAGATTTTATTCAAAGGTGCTGCATAATCTTCCCAGGATATATGCCTAATGCGCATATATCATAAAAGTGAATAATTCATTTATGAAATTCGAAAACAAAGCTTAATTCGTGAATAGTGGTCCAGACAACATGCAAAATCTCACAAAACACGTTCGTTGGAGGCCCCGTTACGATGTGTTCCAAACAATCGATTTTCTTTGAAATCGCTGTGTGGTAGCTTCAATGGGTTCTACAAGAAATATATAAATTTCCAGTACAGTAAATTGCCCTGAGCAAGGATATCGCAAAATGTTCCCACAGCGCCGGTTTCGCCTGTAAGGACTTGGTCCACCACGATTATCTCTATGGGGAGCAAGGAATGATAAGTGGGAAACATAAGATTTTATCCAAAGGTGCTGGATAATCTTCCCGGGATGTATTTCAAATTTGCATATATCATAAAAGTGAATAATTCATTTATGAAATTCGAAAACAAAGCTTAATTCGTGAATAGTGGTCCAGACCAAATGCAAAATCTCACGAAACATGTTCGTTGGAGGCCCCGTTACGAAGTGTTCCGAACATTCGATTTTCTTTAAAATCGTTGTGCGGTAGCTCCAATGGGTTCTACAACAAATATATAAATGTCGAGGAGAGTAAATTTCTCAGAGCAGAGATTTCGCTAAATGTTCTCACAGCGCCGGTTTCGCCTGTAAGGACTTGGTTCACCACGATTATCTCTATGAGGAGCAAGGAACGATGAGTGGGAAACATAAAATTTTATTCAAAGGTGCTGCATAATCTTCCCGGGATGTATGCCAAATTTGCAGATACCATAAAAGTGAATAATTCATTTATGAAATTCGAAAACAAAGCTTAAGTAGTGAATGGTGGTCCAGACCAAATGCAAAATCTCACAAAAGACGTTCGTTGGAGGCCCCGTTACGATGTGTTCCGAACATTCGATTTTCTTTAAAATCGTTGTCTGGTAGCTCCAATGGGTTCTTCAAGAAATATATGAATTTCCAGGAGAGTAAATTTCTCAGAGCAGAGATATCCCCAAATGTTCCCGCAGCGCCGGTTTCGCCTGTAAGGACTTGGTCCACCACGATTATCTCAATGAGGAGCAAGGAACGATGAATGGGAAACATAAGATTTTATTCAAAGGTGCTGGATAATCTTCCCGGGATGTATGCCGAATGCGTATATATCATAAAAGTGAATAATTCATTTATGAAATTTGAAAACAAAGCTTAATTCGTGAATAGTGGTCGAGACCACATGCAAAATCTCACAAAACACGTTCGTTGGAGGCCCCGTTGCGATGTGTTCCAAACATTCGATTTTCTTTAAAATCGTTGTGTGATAGCTTCAATGGGTTCTACAAGAAATATATAAATTTCCAGGAGAGTAAATTTCTCAGAGCAGAGATATCGCCAAATGTTCCCACAGCGCCGGTTTCGCCTGTAAGGACTTGGTCCACCACGATTATCTCTATGGGGAGCAAGGAACGATGAGTGGGAAACATAAGATTTTATCCAAAGGTGCTGGATAATCTTCCCGGGATGTATTTCAAGTGCGCATATATCATAAAAGTGAATAATTCATTTATGAAATTCGAAAACAAAGCTTAATTCGTGAATAGTGGTCCAGACAACATGCAAAATCTCACAAAACACGTTCATTGGAGGCCCCGTTACGATGTGTTCCGAACATTCGATTTTCTTTAAAATCGTTGTTTGATAGCTCCAATGGGTTCTTCAAGAATTATATAAATTTCCAGGAGAGCAAATTTCTCAGAGCAGAGATATCACCAAATGTTCCCACAGCGCCGGTATTGCCTGTAAGGACTTGGTCCACCACGATTATCTCTATGGGGAGCACGGTGTAATGATTCCCAATATTCCATACATAAGTTGCAAAACACAAACTCGATGTAATGATTCATTCATATGATGCATAATACAATCCCATGGCAAAGTCATGGATAACTTTCATGAGCCATTGCATTGGAATATGAAACCAATATATATCGCAAAGACAAATGTGACAAAGAATGTATGTAACATAATACCTACCTCATTACTCATCGTTCAACTTCTTTCACTCTTACTTTTCTTCCGCATTCGAATTGCCATGTGCATGCTTGTGACCTAGTCATATGCACTTGAGACGATGGAATTTATGACCTAGAAAATAGATCATAAATTGCATTCGTACATATGATAGATATGATGAGTATAATGAATGGGTATGCGAGGTGTTAATAGATTTGTGTGTCATGACCACACAAATTGAACGTTGAATAATGAGGGCGTGAGAAGTAGATTTATGAATAGATTTAGTATAAAAGGAAAATGAATGTATTGATTCAGGATCAGTAAATTCTGACCCATCCAGTAATAAAAGGTTCGGCAAAAGTAAATCTTAGGCTGGTTTTTTTTAAAAGACGAAGAAGGGATTTTATTGATCGAAATACTTTTGCTGGTTTATTCGGCCAAACTTAGTTTAGCTTGCTGCATAGAAGTTTGTTACTTCGGTGCTGCGTCCAATTTGGCCAGATTCAAATCAGGCTAGACGACACTATAGGTGAATATAAATCAATTAAATTAAATCCTAAAAGGACTAACGCGATATGGCGATCCTGCAAATTATAGGCAAAAATGGAAGCAGTGTTCGACGAAACTGAATTGGAAGCATTGAACAAGAGGTTCAATGAATTGCTGGCACAAACGGAGGACGATTTACGAAGGGAGAGTATAGAATATCAACCTGAGTCAACAAGTACGGTTGAAGCACCTGCAAACACTCCAGCCCCAATCAACGAACTAGGACCAAAGAGGTTAACGGTAGAAGAGTATTTACAGTGACAAAAGCGACTAACACTGATAGTCAGCGCAGTACAACAGCGTAAGAAAAAACATCGTGCAGGAAGCAAGGCAAAATTAAGGGGAGAACGGAAAGAGCTTCATCGTTTAATAGCAATCTCGGAAGGAGAAGTACAGAAGAGTTTATTCAGGAAATTAAATTCATTGAGTGGAAAAAAGAAATTATAACATGGGAAATAACTATTCGACAACTAATATCACAGATTCGTTAGTAGTAGAGTATAAGCAAAGTATAGTAACGTCAATTATTTTTTGTATAATTTTTACAATACTGCATGCGTATCATGTAAAAAAAAGAAATTATGTTAGAAGTAGAATAAATAGAAACATAAATGTTTAATATCTGAAAGCAATCATCTTCTTAATGCAGCGATTAGAACAAATAGTGCAAGAATTAGAACAACTTTTGGCAAATATAAAAAATGTAGAAATCATCCCTATACAGAAGAGACGATAAATTTGAAATCAACAATAATTGAAAATTTGAGGAAAGAAGCAAAATAATTATTTAGCAGTGAAATAGAAGAAAAAACATTGGAATTAAAAGAGAAATTCGTAAAGTTAATATTTTTGTTATCAGAAAATCTAGATTGTATGAGAAAACAGAATCAAGCAAAAATGGCAGAGTTCAATTTAGAGATTTGTTCAAAAACAATTCCTGTTTTTGAAGGATGTTTTAAATCACTACAGCAATTTTTGAAGCTAGTAGAAATATTTTACAAGACACTATCTACAGAAGGAAAAGAAGGCCTAATTGATTTTGTATACAATATAAAACTATCAACTAGTGTACAGACCTCTATAGTAAGTTCAGGAATTCCCAAGACATTTGAGGAATTAGCGGCAAAATTACAAACCAAATACAAGAGCCCAGGCACCATCCCTCAAATACACACCACTCTAATTGGATTTACCCAGCGGAAACTTAGTGTATCTACTTATAAGGATAGAATATCAGAGCTAGTAGATGAATTAAATAGCCTGCAAATATCTAACTTTGGCGTAAGTGCCACTCAGGATCAGAGGAACATGATTATAAAAATGAACGATTCCTATGCCCTAACAGTATTTAAGAATGGCCTTAATGATCAATTAAGGAGCATAATCTTTGCGGCTAGACCAAAGAGTTTTTCAGATGCTACAGATTTAGCTCTGGAGGTAGAGAAGACTGAGGCGAGTCAGGTTAATAGTGTATTTTATTATAAGAAGAATAGAAATAATCAGAATCAGGGTAAAAGGAGAGATAGTAGGAATTATAGGAATAGAAATAGAAATAATGATAATAGGAATGGTAATAGAGACAATGATAGGGGGCGTAATTATAATAATAACAATGATAATACAAATAATGATAGTAGCAATAATGGATATAACAGGAACAATTATAGAAGAAGAGGTAACCATAGGAATTATCAAAACAATACATACAATAGAGATAGTAATAGCAATACTAGAAGTAATAGACGCAATAATGATAGAAATGGGAACAATATATATGTGATACAGGAACAAGAAAACTTGCAGGACTCCGGAACGGAGTAAAGATTCCTTCCGGGCAGAAGATATACAAAATTTCGGATAATTGTGCGAACTACATTAGTGTATTTTGCAAAAATGCCTCACAGAACTTGAGATTTTTAATAGACACAGGAGCAGATGTTTCCTTGTGTAAATACGAGAAAATTAACAAAAATGAGCTATTTTGGTCGGATGATAAATGCAAATTAACGGGGATTACAAGTGAGACAATTACGTCTTACGGATCAATAGATCTTGAAATGAATTTGAATGATGAAGACATCGTTCAAGGAAAATTTTATATTGTGGGTAAAAAATTTCCTATCAATACTGATGGAATTATAGGTAGAGATTTGTTGGAGAAGTTCTTGTGCAAGATAGATTATGAGACCTACACAATATCTTTTTTAATAAATGATAAAGAAGTGACACTACGTATGCATTACAAGCAAAGCAAAATTGCGCAGATTACATTACCTGCCAGAACCGAAACTATTTTTCCGATTAACTTGGAAACTAAGGAGGACATGGTAGTCCTAAATAAGGAGATAATGGAAGGTATATTTGTAGGAAGTATCATTATATATATTATATTATATAAAAACTTTGAATTCAAGAGATTCCGAAGTCACAATTGATGGTATTGAGAATCTTATAGATACTGTACCTTCAAGCAATTATGATGTCAGAGCATTGAATAAATGCAAAAGTACTCACACTAGACGACTCAATACACTTCTGAATTCTATCAATATATCTTCGTATGATCCCAAAGCTAGAGATAGTCTTCTGGAAATTATAAAAGAATATCAGGATGTTTTTCATTTGGATGATGAGAAACTGAGTGTTAACAATTTTTACACTCAAAGTTTGAATGTAACCGATAATATACCTGTTTACACAAAAAATTATCGACTTCCTAATTCTCAGTGCAATGAGGTCAAAAAACAAGTCCAGGATCTTTTAAAAAATAAGATAATTGAGCCATGAGTAAGCCCTTATAACTGATCGTTACTTTTGGTACCAAAGAAGAGTGATGGTACTGAAGAGAAATGGCGTTTAGTTGTGGATTTTCTAAGACTTAATACTAAAATAGTCAACGATTAATTTCCTTTATCTAGACTAGATGATGTCTTAGATAAACTGGGCAGAGCCAAATATTTTTCGACTCTGGACATGACTAGTTCATTCCATCAAATAGAACTAGAGAAAGAGTCAAGACCACTTACAGCATTTTCTGATGATAATGGTCACTATCAGCTTAAGAGACTACCTTTTGGTTTAAAAATCTCTTCAAACAGTTTCCAAAGGCACTTTGTGGACTTGATTTCGAAGCTTTTCTTTATGTTGACGATATAATTGTTTTCGGATGTAGTATTAATCACCACAACGAAAATCTGAGAAAAGTTTTCAAAAGATTAAAGAAGTTTAATCTTAAACTTAATCCTGATAAATGTCAGTTTTTAAAGACAGAAGTCGTCTACTTAGGTCATCTCATCACCAAAGATGGCGTAAAAACTGATCCTTCCAAGTACCAAGTAATCAAAGATTATCCAATCCCGAAAAATGCGGATGAAGTTCGTAGATTTGTATTTTTTTGCAATTATTATAGACGTTTCATTCCGAACTTTGCGAGCATCGCAAAACCACTCAATTTGTTTCTTAAGAACAATGTAGATTTTATATGGAATGAACTATGCCAGAATGCATTCAAGTCATTAAAATCAAAATTGATGAAACCACCGATATTACAGTATCCGGACTTCGATAAACCATTTATCTTGACGACAGATGCATCTAATTATGCATTAGGAGCAATCTTGTCTCAAGGAGAAATCAGTTCTGACCTACCCATTTCCTATGCAAGTAAATCATTGAATAAATGTGAACTCAATAAGCCAATAATCGAGAAGGAGTTACTTGCAATACACTGGGGATAAACTTTTTCAAACCATACTTAGATGGCAGAAAATTTATTGTGGTAACAGACCACCGCCCACTAGTTTCACTGTTTACTCACAAAAACCCATCCTCAAGGCTCACACGAATCAGATTAGATTTATCCGACTATGATTTTGAGATTATTTACAAAAAAGGCAAAACCAATACGAATGCTGATGCTTTACCTCGCATTGAATTAAATACTGATATTTTACGAAGCATGATTCCTCCAGAAATAGACGAATCAGTAAAGAAAACTTTAGCTATTACAAGGGGTATGAATAAAAAGCAACAAGATACATGTGCACAAGAAAGCAAACTAACCGATGCCAATATCCAATCGAAGCCTGATCACATTTGGAATTGCACATCGTTAAATGACGTCAAAAATGTTACAAAGCTTAGATTTAATATACCGCGGATAAATGAATTAAGAAATCCCACGCTAGAAATCGTAGGTACGTCTGATGAAATAATAGTATATGTTGATAACGGTAAATTTTCCAGAGAATCAGTTCCTGATGAAAAGAAGTTATCATCCTTTATCTATAAATCAAAGAGCCATAATCCTAAAAAAAATCTAGATTTCATTATGGAGAAACTCATTGATGCTTTGCGCAAAATAAAAATAAACGAGCTCGCGTTATCAAGCAGTGATAATTTATTTGATAGTGTACACATTGAGGATTTCAAGAAGATATATAACGAGTTGCAACTAGATAACAATAAAACGCGTTTGAGGACTAATATCTTAATATACACCCCAGCTAAGAAAATTTTGAATAAAGATACCCAGAACAAATTGATAAAAGAATACCTCAGCTCACCACATGGAGGTCATCTAGGAGTTAGAAAGACTTTACTAAAATTAAAACAACAATATTGTTGGAAGAATATGAGCGTTATGGTCAAGAAATTTGTTAATAATTGTGAGATTTGTGCTACTAGCAAATTATATAGGCACACTAAAGAAAAATTTGTACATACGAGTACACCATCAACAACTTTCGAGACAATTCAAATTGACACGGTTGGTCCATTGAGACTATCTAATGACTTTCGTTATATTCTCACAATGCAATGTGAATTATCGAAATTTGTTGTTGCCAGCCCAATTGAATCAAATGATGCGAGAACTATAGCGACAACCTTAGTGAAAGATTTTATTCTAAGGTATGGTCAATTTAAAATTTTAAAATCAGATAGAGGTACTGAATTTTTAAATGAGCTAATGAAGGAGGTTTGTAGCTTGTTACAAATCGAACAGATATTTTCAACACCGTATCACCATGAAACTTTAGGCATAGTTGAAAGGAACCACAGGGTTCTCAATGAATTCTTACTCTCATTCACTGAAGATTCAGAATGGGATACTTGGCTTCCGTATTATACTTTCGCTTATAATACATCACCTAATGTAGATACTGGTTATACACCATACGAATTAGTTTTTGGAAAATTAGCTTATTTACCAAACGATGAAAAATTGTCTGCGAAAACATACAATCTTGACAACTTTGCCAATGAATTAAAACTAAGATTGAAAACAACCATAAATGAAACAAATGAAATAATAGAGAAAGTTAAAAAGAAAAGATTAGAAAAGCAAATATATTGTATATTAATGCATTAAACATTGAAATAGGTGATAAGGTATTAATTAAGAATAACAATCGTAAGAAAAATCAAAAACCATATATGGGTCCTTTTATAGTAAAAGAAAAGAAAGGTGTAAACTCCATAATTGATGTCAATGGAGTATTAAAAGAATTTCATAACAATCAGTTAATATTATACAAATGTTTGTAATAAGGTTATGCAATTTCATTGTTTCGCTTAATTCGAGTATATGCTCAACAACAAAAACGCGGAGCGTGTAATGATTCCCAATATTCCATACATCAGTTGCATAACACAAACTCAATGTAATGATTCATTCATATGATGCATAATACAATCCCATCGTAAAGTCATAGATTACTTTCATGAGCCATTGCATTGGAATATGAAACCAATATATATCGAAAAGACAAATGTGACGAAGAACGTATGTAACATAATACCTACCTCATTACTCATCGTTCAACTTCTTTCACTCTTACTTTTCTTCCGCATTCGAATTGCCATGTGCATGCTAGCGACCTAGTCATATGTACTTGAGACGATGGAATTTATGACCTAGAAAATAGGTCATAAATTGCATTCGTACATATGGATAGATATGATGAGTATAATGAATGGGAATGCGAGGTGTTAATAGATTTGTGTGTCATGACCACACAAATTGAACGTTGAATAATGAGGGCGTGAGAAGTAGATTTATGAATAGATTTAGTATAAAAGGAAAATGAATGTATTGATTCGGGATCAGTAAATTCTGACCCGTCCAGTAATAAAGGGTTCGGCCAAAGTAAATCTTAGGCTGGTTTTTATTAAAAGACGAAGAAGGGATTTTATTGATCGAAATACTTTGGTTGGTTTATTCGGCCAAACTTAGTTTAGCTTGCTGCATAGAAGTTTGTTACTTCGGTGCTGCGTCCAATTTGGCCAGATACAAATCAGGCTAGACGACACTATAGGTAAATATAAATTAATTAAATTAAATCCTAAAAGGACTAACGCGATAACGGAACAATATGTAGGAAATATTAGATTTTATTCAAAGGTACTGCATAATCTTCCCGGGATGTATGCCAAATGCGCATATATCATAAAAGTGAATAATTCATTTATGAAATTCGAAAACAAAGCTTAATTCGTGAATAGTGGTCCAGACCACATGCAAAATCTCACAAAACACGTTCGTTGGAAGCACCGTTGCGATGTGTTCCGAACATTCGATTTTCTTTAAAATCGTTGTGTGATAGCTCCAATGGGTTCTTCAAGAAATATATAAATTTCCAGGAGAGTAAATTTCTCAGAGCAGAGATATCGCGAAATGTTCCCGCAGTGCCGGTTTCGCCTGTAAGGACTTGGTCCACCACGATTATCTCTATGGGGAGCAAGGAACGATGAGTGGGAAACATAAGATTTTATCCAAAGGTGCTGCATAATCTTCCCTGGATGTATGCCAAATGCGCATATATCATAAAAGTGAATAATTCATTTATGAAATTCGAAAACAAAGCTTAATTCGTGAATAGTGGTCCAGACCACATGCAAAATCTCACAAAACACGTTCGTTGGAGGCCCCGTTGCGATGTGTTCCGAACATTCGATTTTCTTTAAAATCGTTGTGTGGTAGCTCCAATGGGTTCTTCAAGAAATACGTGTATATAAATTTCCAGGAGAGTAAATTTTTCAGAGCAGAGATATCGCCAAATGTTCCCACAGCGCCGGTTTCGCCTGTAAGGACTTGGTCCACCACAATTATCTCTATGGAGAGCAAGGAACGATGAGTGGGAAACATAAGATTTTATTCAAAGGTGCTGCATAATCTTCCCGAGATGTATGCCAAATGCGCATATATCATAAAAGTGAATAATTCAATTAAGAAATTCGAAAACAAAGCTTAATTCGTGAATAGTGGTCCAGACCACATGCAAAATCTCACAAAACACGTTCGTTGGAGGCACCGTTGCGATGTGTTCCGAACATTCGATTTTCTTTAAAATCGTTGTGTGATAGCTTCAATGGGTTCTACAAGAAATATATAAATTTCCAGGACAGTAAATATCTCAGAGCAGAGATATCGGCAAATGTTCCCACAGCACCGGTTTCGCCTGTAAGGACTTGGTCCACCACGATTATCTCTATGGGGAGCAAGGAACGATAAATGGGAAACATACGATTTTATGCAAAGGTGCTGCATGATCTTTCCAGTTGATAAGAACTGAGCTAAAATTTCATTAAAGAGAAAAATGCATATATCAATTTCGGTGTCCATGATGAGTATGTCATATTAGCATTTCTAATGAGTTTTTTCGGTTTGTAAAGCATGTGTAGCTGCAGTTATGCATTTTGTAGTTGAAACTTATAAGCTTTGATAATTTCTTATATTTTCCAGCTGTGCTTCTGCCACTAAATTCTTATTTCAAACGTTCAATTCGCCTTTTCGCCCGCGGATCTAAGAAAATGTTTGGAAACGCTGAAATCACCAAAAAAAAAATTTTTTGGCATTCATGTTAATATTTAAGCTTAACTTGATACAATAGACGTAAGAAAAATTAATTTCTTGACTTGAGATCAAATTTAGAGGTGGGGAAAAGAGATTAATCGTAGTAGTCTTTGCGTATAGACGTCTTTAAAATCGCTCCTGTCAAAAGTTTTCAAAAATTAAATTAATTTTTTAAAAACGTTAGTCCGAAGTTAATTTTTATCGGAAAAAATCTTATATTGTTGAAGTAATCGACTCCGGAAATTTCTATCGAATATTTTTACTTCGATTGATAACGAAAAACAAATTCACAAAGAAAATTTCGCCGCTGGTATGGAGGAGCCCGACGGCTTCCCACCGTTGGGGCAACCTGGGGAAACGACGAATACGAAACTGGCGACAATCACCAAAAGAAAGCATAACGAAGAAAACTCCGCAGATGGAGGGTGCAAGCTGCAAATAATAGCGGACAATCAACAAATGGCCAAATTGCAGAAAGAAAATGATGAACTAAGGCAACAGATACAGTCTCTCAAGGATCTTTTCAAGAAAGAGATGAAGCCTCAAAAGACGCAGCCACAAAATCGATGGCAACAGGTAACAAAGCCGAAGAATAGTGCAAAGCAAGTAAATCCAGAGGAAGTTCTAAGTGCTGGTGGCACCAACGAGAGCCAAAATTATTTTGCAGCGCTGGAGGGATTAACCGAAGATATGGAAATCAAAGAAAACATCGGAGGTAATTTTAATCAAGATAATGACGTTAATTTTATTCAATATTTAAAGAACAAAAATAAGGAGAAAAAACCAGCCCGCAGTTCTGCTGGTTCCTCTGAAAAAGCTTCCAACAAGACAGAAAAAGTTCCGCCAATCAACGTGTTCGGACAAACCGGGAAAGATATGGTTCGGCTATTGGCAGCCGAAAATAAACTGGCCAATTTCGAAATCAAAAGGGTTAATCCCGAAAAATTAACTATAAGGACGAAATCACTGGTTGATTTCAAGTCAGCCAAAGATGCGCTGATTTCTGGGGAGGTTCCACACTTCACCTATACCCCAAAAAGTGAAAAAAATCAGACCTTCTTGTTGAAGGGTTTGGACAGCGGAGAGGATACGGTCGATCTTCTTCAGGTGCTCAAGGAGGCTGCACCAGATATTGATTTTGTTTCAGTCAAAGCCTTTGCGACAAGAAGGTCGACCATAGAAAGGAAGAATTTACCACTTTACCTGGTACAAATTGCAAATAAGAGCAGTCCAAGTGCCCTTCAACAAATAAGGTACTTGAATTTCAGAGTGGTGAGGTGGGAACGCCTCCAGAAAAGAGAAGTCAACCAGTGTTACCGGTGTCAAAGATTTGGACATTCGGCTGCCAATTGTGCCATGCACTATCGTTGCGTTAAATGCAAAGACGTTCATGCTCCCGGTGAGTGCAAATTGGCTCAGACGGAGCCTAAAGAAAAATTATATGCGTTAACTGCGGTGTTTTTGGTCACCCAGCATCATATCGAGGATGCTCCCGATATCAAGATGCAAAAGTTAAATTTGCTCCAAAGCAAACACAAGTACACCGTAATATCATACCTTCCAACTTCGTCAAGCCCGGAGTATCATTTGCACTCGCCGCTAGAGGACCAGCAGAAAATGCTGGAAATAATGTAAATAATGTAAGTGGCAATAATGGGCTGCTTCTCAAAATTTACCAGCAAACTTAATTCTTTATCGGAGAGAATCGACAAACAAGATTCAAAAATTAACTTTGCTTTTCAGCGTTTAGGTCTTTCAAATGCCTAATAATAACTTGTCATCCAGTCATATTCCCATGGATAGGCTTCGCCTCATATCGATCAACGTCAACTCTATCGTTGCTATACATCGACGTGATTATCTCCTTGAATTTGTTGTTAAGCAAAAGCCTGACATCATACTTCTCACTGAAACCCACCTCAATTCATGGCATTCCATGGAATTCAAAGATTTTGCATTCGTAAGAAACGATAGGGTAATAGGTGATGGGGGAGGTGGCACCGGGATATTGGTTAGAAGACTCTATTGTTTCCAAAATATTGAAAAAGTCGAATTCAAAAACTTTGAATTTCTTGAAGTGTCTGTCATCAAAATTTCACTGCCAGGTGGGGACAACCTCTTCGTTATCTCTGCCTATGCAACTGGTCAAAATGTTCTCAAGTTCAAGGAGGAACTCAATTCCTTGTTTGAAATACTCGAATTGAACAGGCTGCACAATCATTATATTTTTGCCGGTGACCTGAATGCCAAGCATACATCATGGCTAAACGCCACCAATAATCCAATAGGTGTATTCCTGAAATCATGGATAACAGAGAACCAAATCGAATACAGGTGCAACCTATATGGGTCGGAGTTCCCAACATACCCTAGGACAAATTCATATTTGGACCTCTGCATTGCTGACGCAAGACTTGAATTCAGCTTTAATAGTCCTCAACGGAAACTGCAGGTGCTTCCTTACGATAGCGATCATAACGCAATCGTAATGGAAATCAATCATCAAAGGGATGATTTCTTCCTCATTCCAGTTCAACATGAAAACCATCGGTTGAATTTCAAATAAAAAGACTGGGGAAAGTTTCAAAAGAAGTTTAATCGGGAGTACCAGAAGCAATGTCCCTCTTCTGATGATGGCAACGCTTGCTCAATGGTTCCTAATAACAGAAATCTAACTGACGATGAAATAGATCTCTATTTGTCGAAGTTAGAGAAGCTGACGTTGGAAACGATTGAGAAAGTTGTTCCCAAGATTAAACATCGAAACAATATGGAAGGATATGAAACACCAACCATCACAAGGTTGAAAAGATTGGAAGGCCTTCTTCTCACACGCGTCAACAATATTTATCGACGATTTTTGGACTACAATCATCCCTCGTTGGCTTTGTTGAAATTACACCTGAAGAATGTCCGGAACTTAATCCGTTCATACTTCAGGAGTGAGGTCAGCAATCAATGGGCGGAAAAACTGAGGGGTATTAGCCCACAGGACGCAGATGGCGTTTTCGCGAAAGTGAATAGCTTATTCCGCAGGAAGTCTCGAGTGAAGGTATCGAATCTTGAAGTCGCTAGTGATGAGATAAATCTTCTCGATAGAGCTGGTATCGAAATTGATAGTACGACTCCGGATAGGAATGGAAACAGGATTATATGTGATGGATTGCAGAAACTTGCCCTGATTGGAACACATTTTGAATTGGTTCATCTGTCAAACCCAGAGAGAAGGAATGAAATATTTTCGGAGGTCGTTGAAGCAAAAGTTTCCGACTTCAAATCAAACCTGAACGGCCAATCAATTCTTCATTTCGATGAAACATTAACATCTGACCTCATACCGAGCTTGAATCTTATTGATTATTTTGTCAGCTATGAAGACTTGTGTTTCATATTTCGCAGAATAAACAACAAAAAATCATGTGGTACTGACGGTATTCCAAATATAGTTCTCCGACATTTGCCTGAGGTTGCTATTAGGAATTATTGCATATTGTTCAACAACATGTTGAACAATTCATATTTCCCAAATGAGTGGAAAAAGGCTAAGGTATTTCCGATCTTGAAGAAAGGAAAAGAATCTTCATGCCCTAAAAGCTATCGCCCAATCGGCTTGCTGCCTAACATCAGCAAGGTGTTTGAAGTGATACTCAACAGAGCATTAAACGCCCACATTGAGAAATATGAGTTGATGCCGAATAGCCAATTTGGTTTTCGTGCCAGGCATTCGACCATACATGCAATAACGAAAGTAACCTCAGACATCTGTTGGAAACTAAACAACAAAGAATGTGTTGGAGCATGTCTCATTGATATGGAGAAAGCCTTCGATATGGTGTGGTTAGATGGACTAGTTTTCAAACTTCTTCACGACAGGTTCCCCAGACACCTTGTCGCCATGATGTGTAATATGTTATACGGGAAATCATTTATTGTAACTGATGGAAATCTAACAACAATGCGCGAATTCAAGGTCTTGAATGGTCTACAGCAGGGAACAGTTACTGCGCCCCTGCTTTTCTCAATATTCATTCGCAAGCTATTGAACAGCTTTGATTTTAATGTCTCGCCAACGCGATCATCTATACGGCAGACCGAAAAGCTACAATAGTTCAGAGCAATCTTCAAAAAATGTTTAATAATGTGCAGCTCTACACCGACAATTGGCGAATGAAAATCAATGCGCAGAAGTGCGAAACAATTTTGTTTCGGACAACGCTGCAGGGGGCCAGTCAAGACCTGAAACGTAATTGGAAGGATTTCCACATTATGGCTGGTGAGGGTAGTTCAGAACGGGTTCCACATAAATCCTGTGTTTGATACCTCGGTATTCATCTCGATCAGCATCTGTACTGTACTGAACATGTCAAAATCATGCTCAGTAAAGCACTAAAAGTAGTCATGGCCCTTCGGCGACTCTTTCATTCCAGATACATTGATCAAAAAGTCAAAGTTATTTGTTACAAGACCCTGGTTAGACCAGTTTTGACATACGGATGCCAGATCTGGTACAACCAGAGTGCTCGTACAATGGAAAGATTAAGAGTTTTCGAAAGGAAATGTCTTCGTGCATGTACCGGTTTGTACAGAAAGCCTGAGATGGATTGGAAGCACTATATATCGAATAGAAAAATTTATCAAACCGCTCAAGTGACAAGAATCGATATCTTCATATTGAAACTTCTTCGGAATCATATCGCAAGATCTGTAACTGTGAGTGAAAACCCTTGGATTTCACAGCCGTTCCACCCTACAGACAGGTATATTGTGACTTGCCTCACTACTGGCTTCGTTCCTCCAGAAGCATTCGTGTATTTGGACATGAATCGATATGTTTTTGATTCTGACGGCGTCCCAATCATATATCACATATATCGACGGGCCACCGATAAGAAGATAAAATATCCTCCGAATCTGAGTTCACGAGACCAACAATTCCAATGGAGATACTCATTTGCTAGATTCGTTGAGGCTGGTCGAGCTGAGATGGAACTATCTAGGTATTGGTGGCTGAATGACAATGTCTAAATTATTCGTGTTTATTTTCTGTTTTTGTGCTTTTTCTCGTTACTTAGTTTTTTTTAGATTCATCTCATTATTGCTACATCTAGTATTGTTGTTTATTTGTATTATAAATAAGGTATAGGTTTCAATATAAGGTAATGTTTTTTTTTTGTTGTTTTTTTATTGAACTTATTTAGAATTAGGGTGTAACATATTAGGTATAGGATATAAGTTCATTGTTGTGTTAGTAGTATAAGTAATTTTTGAATAATGCTGGTTGGTTTTTTCTCCTTTTTCCAATTGAATCAAAAAATATCTAATAATCTTAATTAATTTAAATTTGCAAGTGTATTTTTTTCAATAAATGTGTTTAACTGATAACGTATAAATTTAGAGAGCCATTCGGGCCATTAAGTTTTTTATAGTTTTATTGTTTGGAATTTGCTTTATGTTCTTTTACAAATTTATAACGATTGGTATTAAATACAGCGCTTTTGACTTTGACTTAGAGGTGGGAAAAAAATGAAAATCGTTGCGTTCCAACGTTGCGAATTTCATTCACATATATTATTTCAGTTCAAAACAAAACACTTAAAGTATACTTAAAACGTGCCTACATATGTATATCAAATCAGTCGTTTGATAAATATCTTATAATTTATCTGAATCCAAACTTACCGATGTTTAAAAATTGAATATAGTCTAAAACGTAGATAACTTGATATTCTGAAATCAAAATTACAATACTTATTTTAATTTGTGGACTATAAATCGCATTACGCATGTCAACTGGTAGTTTACCAAACAAATACGGCCCAGTACACGATAAATAACTTTGTGATTATGTTGTCATAAGAGTGACCAGCCTCATTTGCTTATACTTGCTTTTAATGCTTTGAGCTATATTGTTAACATTTTTTGATTTGAATCAATAAATTAAAGCGCTTTTGGAGTAAATTGCTCGTAGATGAAGTATTTTCGATGAGTAATAGAGCTCTTCAGAAGAAAATGTTCCCGGTAAATTATACATACTTTTCATAGTTAGCTGCTTGGCGATTTGTTATATGAGTGTCATATGCTCTACTCCAAACAACTATTGCATCTATCAAAATAGACTTAACCATCGAAAAGTATAATTGTTGCAGCTGTGCATTGATAATATTGATTGAGAGGCTCTAAAGATGCATAACGTTTGTCTTATTTTATTATTAATGGGCTTTTTCACACGCAGCGCGAATAGTAAGCGCAAAACAGGTTATTTGGGCAAGAAGAGAGAGAGGCGTCGAGGAAACTTGATAATAAAAACACTCCAAAATTTTCTAGGGTGAACGAGCGTAATGCACATACACAAACGCATTTTGTTGATGATTTGGTGAGGGAAATTTTGCACAAACGCCGGTGATCATTTCGAATTGAACATTCGGTGAAGAAGGTAGTCGTCATGAAACGATTGCCTTTCTTTAATCGGCGTGCTACGCGTTATTTAATAAATTTACAAAAGCAGAGAACATGTTAAATTTCAAGAAACAACACGCCGGATATAACGATTTCAATAAAGTTTTATTGCCCATGATAAATCCATAGAAAATATACGGTATGTTAAAAAGTACTAAAAGTTCTTTATTTTTATTTGCATCGTTGGAAGGATAAATTTTGAATGTATTTTTCAGAAAGTGGAAAAACACTAAGGATTTAAATAAATCCGACAGAAGTTTGGATTGACAAACTTAAACAATCATAAAATTCATTCAAGTTTTTATTACCTCGTGCACAATTCAAGGCTAAAACATCAATTTTTAATCGCTTACCTTTCTGTCTTCGCTTTCATTTTGTCCGCACAATGTTTAACGATCAAATGATCCGTTTGACACATACGCTTGCAGGACGTGTATCGTATACAAATATGGCTTGGGTGAACTAAGACAACGTGTAAACATAAGCGCGTAAGCACGAAACCTGTTTTATTCTGGGTGAGTACCATTCCCGTGTGAAAAAGCCCAATAGTATTTTAAATATATGGCGGTTTCATGTAGGACAGCTACCTGTTGTGATTACTAGGTATCTACTACGTATTTTCTTCATGCGATTTAAATGTAGAACTTGTGACTGAATTTCGTTTGCTTTATGTGATGGCTATTTAGCCATTATTTTACGTTTTGAATTTACCGCTCGGCATTCTCGAATGTCATTTTCCTATTGTCCGAATACGTTAATAGTACCTTATCAACGCAAATGTAATGATTTTTCCATTTATCACTTTCTTACTGCACAATTGTTTACATATATAAGATAGAGAAAGAGTAAAATTACTGTACCTTGTGGACATCCACAGGAAATTTTCTTTTCCTATATGCTATGTGTTTTTCCTATTTTCACGCATTGCTCTCAGTTTACTAAATAGCCTCCAAAGAGTCTTGAAGAACGTACGCATACTACTATTTTAGACAAATTCTTTAAAAAGATGTGTTATGAGAGCTTGTAATAACCTCGCTCTTGGCGCCCTGCGCCACTGATACCTACCAGCTCACCCACATGCCCTACGCCACTGACGTCTACCAGCTAATCCACATACCCTATGCCACTGACGTCGACAGTTCGAACAATTGACAACAATCAATGTCAAGATTCGTGCACATGTGTTTCACGTATTAAGTTCTCGATGTCAAAAAAGAAATTTGCGCGCCAAATCTAAGAATCGCGGATCCGTGAGTGACCGATTTATTGGCGGTTGTCTTTTGTCTTCATTCGGTGTGGCGGCAGTTTAGCGGTTTATCGACCCCCATCGAATTGCATACCTAGCAAGAGAAACAAGGTTAGGAGAGTAGACCGGTCGGGAAGGAGAAAAAGAAGGTTTAGTCCATCTGAAAATGTGAGGTTAATATTGAGGTTTGGTCGACTTTCTAGCCTTCATTCTGGTGAGGAATAGGTATGGGCCACCGCAATGAGTACAATAGCTCCCCTGCCATTGCGAAAGAAGATGGCGAAGCACTTGCTGAATGTGTTGCGCAGAATGCCAGAATAATTTGGAATACTGTCCAATGTGCGGCGCAAGCATCGAGCGGAAAATTAAAGTTCTTTAACCGCAATACAAGATGCAGTGTTCCAACGGACAATTGTACAAA
This sequence comes from Odontomyia ornata, assembly GCA_963969285.1. Taxonomy (NCBI): domain Eukaryota; kingdom Metazoa; phylum Arthropoda; class Insecta; order Diptera; family Stratiomyidae; genus Odontomyia; species Odontomyia ornata. The sequence goes on from OZ017739.1 coordinate 216,413,887, forward strand.
TTCTTCACTTCATCATTTTCTTCAAGTTCAATGCTTCTAAACCAATATCGATGCCAAAATCGTACGTACAACAAGAACCACAAATTCAACATAAATACTCATTAGACTGTTTTAAAGACAAAAGGGTAAGGTATGTAGGTTTCATCTATCGTAGCTATAAATAATAGATTGGAATACTGCGATTGGCTTATGGTATTAAAATCAAACGACTCCATCCCAAACAAGTTTTCAAACTATTATAAGGCTCAATTAATTAAATCAACACGCTAAACACTTTTTTGAACATTTTGCAATTGTTAATCTGTGACCGAGCCGAAATCTATTTCGATTGGTATTTGATGTAATCCAACTATAAATCAGCGAAAAAGGACTTGAAATGTTAAATAACAAATTTAAAGCGCAAGTGATATCGCGCAATTCTTCCGATTACTTGGACCCTAGATGCAGAGCATCAGTCTCCTTCCTAAAAACGCAAAACGCATAGTTAAGATTCAGTTTAAAATGAAGAGAAGAACTTGAATGTAAATTTAGAATGAAATCAAGCCATAGTAGAAAAAGGAATAAAATGGATTGCTAGGCTAACCAAGTCTTTCCTTCCAGCAAAACCGTTATTTTCCAGCAGGAGAATGTCGGCGAACAGTGAGTATCCCGCAAAGAGGGTAGCATTTATGTAATCCCCGAATGGTCGGTTTTATGTTGCGGTTGGTACGCGCTGCCATAGCTTGTGGTTGCGTGTCTTTTTATTGGCATAGATTTTTTCGGTTTTGTTTTCGAGGAGTATATTTTGGGCACCGCGTCGGTGATATTCGGAAGCGCGTGCTTTTGGCGGTTGTTTTATTCATTTCCTCCGGGATGGGAAGATGCATTTTAGAGTAGTCGATGGAAGTTGTTTGACACGTTTTCAAATCGGGCATGTGAACCGGTGGCTGAATTTTTGTATTCCGGACTAAGTCTGCTTATGTAAGACCTGTGACCGAAACTCCTCTCCGAACTAGCTAGGTAGCCAGCAGCCACCTCGGAGTAGACTTAGAGTATCCGGACTTGTTGACCTGATAGGTACAGTCCGTTGTCGCGTTCCAAGGCTTCACGTCTTGAACCGATGAGAGGTCAGTTCAATTTTCCTTCGGGAAATCTCGAACGTGTGAGATGTGTGAGAAGAAAATCATTACAGGTTCGTGTCAAAGGCTTTGGTTAGATCCATAAATATGGTAATTGGTTTATTGCTCGCATTGAATTCACCATGGAAACAGCTACATACCTCAATAATAGCAAATTCCAGTGGAGCCTATGTTGAATCCCAATAGCTGAGAAGATAGCAAGTTGTTTTCAATTGGAAAGCCATTCAGCTGTTCCTTTAGGTGGTGTTGTAAGATTTTTGAGATAGTTGATAACATCAAAATATGTCGGTAGATCAATGCATTCGAAGTATGTATACCGGCTCTTATATATTGGCATGACTACTGCTTTTTTCAAAGATGTTGGGAAACTACCTTCTCGGAGCATTTTATGAAAAAACGCACAGAAGTGGTTTAACGATTTCGGCAAGTATGTGTTTAACAATTTCCGCTCCAATATAATCACTGCTCTTTTGATTTCATCGTCAGTTATATGTCTGAACTGGAAACAATTCCGTGGCGTTTTTCTTACACTAGAGACCTCTTTTCTTTGTAAAGATTTGAACGGCTCCTTGCCGATGTTCATTGAAGCTTAACCGAATTTATTAGCTATATATATACGAAAATTTTTCTTGGGTGCTATGGTTTTTATTTGATTTATCCATGATTATTTGCTTTTTGTTTGAAGACATCCGAATAATTTCATTCACTGTTGTCCACATAGATTTAAGTGAGTTTCCTTTTCCAACATTCTCCTTTTAAAGTAATTTATGTTTGATGCTTTATTGATGCCTGTTAATTTGTTTCTATAATTTTAGTAATATTTTTCAAGGTTAAGTATTAAAAGGTTGGCAACTTAATTTCCTTTTCATCCTGTCTCATTTTTGGATCACCCTAATCATGCCTTCATACAACCACACCTTTCAGGGGTTTAGTGATTTTCTAATAGATTTTCTGTATTGGCAACTAATAACTGTGATATTCAGCTTTTCTATGAATTTTTTAATTGATATTTTTGCACGGCTACCGTCGTTATAGATGCTGTTCCAGTTTGTATTTTTCATCTTGTCTTTCAGAAGATCTAGATCTGTAATTAATTTACATAAGTCAGCAAGGCAAAAGCTGCACACGATAAAGAGTTCAAAAGCTCTCCTTGCTCTTCTGCGTATTTGCTGGGTTACCATGATTTGTGACAATGTCGTGAACTTACTAACATATGTTTATTTTACTTTCTCTAAATTTTGCTTTTCATTTTTTAATTTTTCAAATTGATATTATGCATTTCTAGGTAATTTACTTGAATAGTCGATCTTTTTGTTTTCTTACTTTCTTTGATATCTTTAATTACGTATTTCTCCTGTTTTATCTTGGAACGTTTCATTTTATATGTTCGCGATGTGATCTGTTACAAGTAATTTAAATTTTTACCTTGCACTAATCAAAGCGTTATTTAAATATTGGAATAGAAAGTAATAGTACTGTTTATAAATTTTTCCCATTATGTTACGCTATTTTCTAGTAATAATTCATTTATTATCATTTTTTTCTTCTACCGTTGAAATTGGCTAGTATTTTTTCCTTTTTCCACGTTTGATTCTATTCCTGTGTTCCTATTTTTATTTGCTATAATGTGTACTGTATCTATTTCACGAATGAATCTGTTTCACTGAACATAATTTTTTCGCTATTTCAATGTTCTTCACAAAACAAAAATTCCTAATTACTAATATAGATAGTGTAAAAAAAAATTTCAACGCAAATTTTGGTTAGTGATTATGCTTAGTGCGTAACTATTTTATTAGTACAGGTTCTAGTAAATTATAACCAGTTAACGTTAGTGAAGATTTGATGTAGAAGGCATTCAAATTTGTTGGGTCCCTTATATGAGGTGTGATAATTAAGTAATGAGACTGTTTTCATGAAAACCGTATATTTAAAAATGATTCTACCCCTTCAAAGTAGTCCTTTTGGGCAGTTATACAACGATTCCAGAACGTTTCCCATGCTTCGTAACATTTCTGGAACGCTTCGACTGGGATGTCCACGAGAACCCTCGTCACGGTCGCCTGGATGTCCGTAATCAACTCAAAATGGGCTCCTTTGACCACCGATTTTAATCTAGGGAACAAAAACAAGTCACAGGTTGACATATCAGGCAAATAATGTCGCTGTTGCAATACGGCGATACATTTAGAGTCCAAATACTGGAACACGCTGAGGGTGGTGTGGTTATTTGGAACGATCTTCGCGAACAACTTTTTCATACCAAATTGTTGGTTAACATTTGTCTGACTGTTTCACGGTTCATACCCAGTTCCTAGGCCAACATTCAAACTGTTAAATGCCAATTTTCACGGATTAGGGTGCGCACACGCTGCGCATTCGCGTCAGTCCGCACCTCGACTGGTCCCCCACTCTGCGCCTCGTCTTCCACGCCCCTCTTTAAACTCTTTTTGCCATCGAATCACCTGGGCACCACTAAGAGCACTATCACCATGCACTTTTAAAAAGAGCACTATCACCATGCAATTTAAAAGTTTGAAATATATCAATAGAGAGAAGGATGCCGAAGAAGGGGACGGGGATTTCAAGGTCGCAGGTTTACCACTAACGCGGCAAAAAAATTTATCTCATTACTTCGTATATCTCGTGATTGCTCCCATGTGCTTAGTAGACACTGTGTAAGTATATTTCAACCTTATTCTTGATTTTTTATGTTTTATTTCCTGTTTTTTTGTATTTATATGTTGATTAATATATATATATATATATATATATATATATATATATATATATATATATATATGTATGTTTACATATATATATATATATATATATATATATATATATATATATATATATATATATATATATATATATATATATAATAATCCATCGCACAACAGTCCGAATCCGAACCTTGACGTTGAGATTTATTGTTAGTATATCTCATTCAATAACGGTGACGAGAATCAAGATATGGTCAATATCAAACTCAACCATGTGATTATCACATAATTTTTCAATTAGTACCCATTTGAACTTGAGAGAACTAAATCACTGCTCCATCCGGACTACCTATCATATGTGTACATATATATATACACACATATATATATATTGATAATATATATATGTATATGTATATGAATGTAAATAACATATATATGTACATATATATATGTACATATTTGAGTTTTGTATATATATATATACGTATATATATACGTATATATATATATATATATATATATATATATATATATATATACATATATATATATATATATATATATATATATATATATATATATATATATATATACATATATATATACATATGTATATATATATATATATATATATATATATATATATACGATCAAGTGACATTAATGAGTGATGGTAGCTGTCAAGCTTTTCTCTTAAAAATTTTGAATTTATCCTGGTAAATCTTAGTTATCTATAGTAAAACAATATAAAATCTTCAATCGTAAAGTGCATTTTTCGTGTTTCATTGAAGTGCGCAATTAAAACTTAGGCAACATAACCTCAATATAGTGACAATGTCTCTAATTAGTTTGAATGATTGCTTTTTCTGTGAAAAAGAGTGCAAATCAGGCGATTCGTGCAAAAGACCGCAACATGCTACATGCGCTGGACTAAATAGATCTTCTATATTAGCTCTCAAGTCCACCAACAAGAAAGTGCTATTTCTATGCACGCAACGTACGGAGAGGAATAAGCAGCACAAGGTATTGCTCAAACTTGTTACCAATTTGAAGGATGAAGTCGAAGAACTTAAAAGTGAAATAAAACAGTTGAAATCGTCGCAATCTCCACCTGTTGAAATTAATGACATCATTTACGAACTCGAAGATCGAAGGAAAAGGTCAACGAATGTAATAGTTCACGGCATCACAGAAACGAACACCGAAAGTGATCACCTGAAAACATTGGAAATACTGAACAAAATATTATATCCAGTTATTTTACAACCAAAAGAGGTGAAAACCGCGTGAATCGGTAAGATAAATGCAGAAAAAGTCAGACCAATTAAAGTAATAACTTTAAACTCAACTATTCCAATTGACATCATACGGAAAAAGAAAGACAACAATGTTCGGAGTTATCTAAGATCAATAAATGTTAATATCGTTTCTGATTTAACATTACGTCAACGGGAACATCTAACATCACTAAGGTCTGAACTTGAAGAGGTAAAGAAAAGCAATCCGGATGCTACGATCAAGTATATAAACAGCATTCCACGTATTGTACGTAGGCAATCAAAAAACTAGATCTATCGATTTACTACCAGAACACTCGCGGAATTTGCTCAAAACTGCACGAACTTCGTATAAATATATCATCTGCTAATTATGATGTTATTATATTCACTGAAACATGGCTGAAACCGAATATTATCACTACTGAATTAGGACTGGAAAAAATCAATGTTTTCAGATGCGACCGCAATAATTTAACATCAACGAAACAGAAAGGCAGTGGTGTTATTATTGGTGTAAGGAAAACAATAAAATCAAAGGCGTTGAAATGCGAACACAATGATGTTGAACAGCTGATCGTTTATATTGATGCGAAACCCATGAAAATAATCCTCTCTACCGTCTACCTGCCACCGCATACATCCCCTGATCATTACAGTAAGCATGCGAATGATATAATGAATTGCTCGAAAATTTTTCCTAACGCCAACTTTATGGTCACCGGCGATTATAATCTGCCAGAAATTAACTGGAATTTAGATTCATGGTATTCAATCATTATAGTTTAAAAAGTAGGAATATAATGGACTCATTTTCCTTTTTAAATTTTAACCAATTAAGTAACATTAAAAACATAAATAACAATACATTGGACCTAGTTTTCTCAAATTTAAATGTAATTGATGTCACCTCTTCTGATTCGTCATTATTACCTATTGATGTTCATCATCCTGCTTTGGATATATGTGTCAAGTTGCCATCACCTCGTTCTTGTAGAAATAATTCTAGTTATAACGTACTAAATTTCAAGAATGCTGATTATTCTAGCTTGAATGGTAAATTATCTTCCATGAACTGGCTGGTATTGGAAAACATGCCTCTCGAGGACGCTTTGCATTATTTTTATAACATTATTAATAGCTTAATCGGTACTTATGTTCCTACCATCTGTTATAACAGTGATAAATTTCCAAAATGGTTTTCACCTGATTTAAAGCGCATCATTTTTCAAAAGAAATATGCTCATGCAAAATTTAAAAGCACAGGCAGTTTAGATGACTATAAAATATTTTCCAATTTAAGATCAGAATGCAAAAGACGTTCAAAACTTGATTTTCAATGTTACATTAGGAAAGTAGAATCTCAAATTCCTAGCAACTTAAAATACTTTTGGAGGCACATTAACTCTCTCAAAAATGATTATACTTTGCCTGACTTTATGCATTTGAATGGTGTTTGGAGTTCAAGCGAAGTAGAAATAGCTAATATGTTTTCTGATAGTTTCTCGAGAGTTTACACAACTGATATTAACACGTTCGTTCCACCAATACCAAATTACGCATTAAATATTTCTCATCACAAAATTAAATATCAGTCTCTAATAGATAAGCTACTTTCGTTAGACACAATCAAAAGTGCTGGTCCTGATGGCATCCCAAACATCTTTCTAAAGTCGTGTGCTTATAGCTTAACTTTTCCACTACTTTTACTATTCAACAGTTCTCTATCATCAGGATGTTTTCCTAATGTGTGGAAAGTTAGTTATGTGATGCCTATTTTCAGATCCGGTGACAAAGCAGATGTCAGTAACCATCGTCTCATTTCAATACTTCCTAAGGTGTTTGAGTCTCTCGTCACAGATTTCTTAACTCCGTTACTAAGGCCTATTATAATTGCTAATCAATATGGACTCGTTTCTGGTAAATCGACTGCAACTAATCTTATAACATACCATGATTACATATGTCAATCACTAGATAATTATCTTCAAGTTCATTCGATATATACTGATTTCAGAAAAGCTTTTGACAAAATCAACGTTGATCTCCTGATCAGAAAACATGCAAACATCGGTTTCAATGGAGCTATTTTGAATTGGTTGAATGATTATATTAGAAACAGATCTTCGATAGTTAAAGTAGGTGGCCAATACTCCCGACAGTTTTATCCTTCATCAGGTGCACCACAAGGATCTTACCTAGGACCACTCCTATTTTTAATTTTCATCAATGATATCTGTCAAACTTTACATGATGTAGAATTCTCGATGTTTGCGGATGATTGCAAAATTTTTAAATCCGTGTCTTGTTATAATGATTTACTGACACTTCAATCAAATTTAGATCAATTTTGTTCTTATGCTAAACAGAATAGTTTGTTTCTTAACACCAGCAAGTGCCAATATATTATTTTTAACAGATTTAAAAGTGCACTTAGCCATATTTATAGCATGGATAACATCCCTTTAAAGAGTTTTAATGTAATCGACTTAGGTATAATGTTTGATTCATCGTTGAACTTTAATGCGCATATAAACAATACGAGTATAACGGAGCAAGCACGCAGAATGTTAGGCTTTATCATAAGAAATACTTCAACTTTCAGCAATATTCATGCGCTTAAAGCGCTGTATTTCTCACTTGTGAGGAGTAAATTGGAATATTTATCAGTTTTATGGAGTCCCCACTATAAATCTTTTTCTGATCGTATAGAGAAGGTGCAAAATAAATTTCTAAGATTCGTTGCCTACAAACTTTGCACCCCCCGTGAAAATTTAGATTATTGCCAAATTTTATCCTTGCTTAACAGGAATACACTTCAAGCAAGAAGAATGTATTTTGATGCTATGTTTTTATACAATTTACTTAACAACAATATTGATGTGCCTGAGCTTTTACAACATATTTCATTCAGAATTCCACCACAAAACACGAGATCAAATGATCTATTCACGCTTCGAAAATGTAAAACGAACTACAGTCAGTACTCTCATATTGAACGTTTGGAAAGCACCGGAAATCATCTTTGTCGACAAGTTGATTTCTTCAATACAAACCGGAGCAAAATAAAAAGTGGTATATTTGAATCCTGTTAGTTAAATGTAAGTTGCACTTGACACATGTATCATTCTTTTCTTTAAATTATTAAGTTCTTTTTCTTCTTATTTTTAGAATTTAAATTAGTTTTTAAATTATTTATCTTAGTGCTAAGCTACCATATACTCAGTAATTGTAACTTATAAGGACAGTTGTCCGTTTATATTTCAATAAAATAAATAAATATATATATATATATATATATATATATATATATATATATATATATATATATATACATATATATATATATATATATATATATATATATATATATATATATATATATATATATATATATATATATATAGATATATATTAGTTTTATATATATATATATATATATATATATATATATATATATATAGATATATATTAGTTTTATATATATATATATATATATATATATATATATATATATATATATATATATATATATATATAAAACTAATATATGTATATATATATATATATATTCCTACATGTACAAATAATTACATGTACAAATAATTCTGCGAGCTGCTGTCGCAATTGTTTTCATAATCATTAAGAACGTCAACAAATGAATTTACTCGAACCCACGAGAACCCAACAAGCATGATCAACATCTGCAAGTGACGTCACTCCATTCATTAATTTGCTCGAATCTACCAGGTACCTCTCGGTAGAACATTCGCCAATGTACGAGAAATGGGTGAATAGGTAGAGACCCTATATAAAGGCGAGCTGAATGAATGGGGGGATCATTCATTACAACCGCGATAGAAAACTGCGATATAGTGGAACGAGAAGTAAAGACAATTGATCGTTTGAGTGCGAAGTGATTTTAAGTGGACAGTTGAATGATAAATTTATAGACTTAGTGAAAATTAAAATTGTGAAATACTAAAATAAGTAACTGTGCATTTGTGATTAATTGAATAGACTCTTTTAATTTAATTTAAAAGACATTGCGTTTTCACTTCCCCGGAACATTAAAATTATTGGCCGCGATCCGAAAACACGTGACAATGGTGTCAAGAAGTGAGAAAGAAAAATTTTGGAAGTGAAAACGTTTAAACAATTTTAAAGTGCACAATTGTGAAAGTTAACGTGGAAAAATAGCCGGAACAATAAAAATGCCAGGAAATTTAAATCTAAATATTAATCAATTGAGCATATCGGAGCTCAAAGAGGAGTCGGAACAGCGAAATCTGGCTACACAAGGTACAAAGGCCATACTGATTGCACGCTTGCGTGATGCGATCGAGTCGGAAGGCGTGAATCTGGATTCGGGTGAGCTCTCAGCTGCAGAAAGAGGCGCAGAAGGTGGTGAAGCCGAAACACCAAAACCAAAGGAACCAGAAAATGCGCTGATGCAAATGTTGATGCTGATGCAGCAAGAGCAGCGACAACAGTCATCCAATTTAACTGCGAAGCTAAATGAACAATCAGCGCAGCTAAATGAACAGACATCCAGTTTAGCTGTGAAGCTAAATGAACAATCAGCGAAGCTAAGTGAACGATCAGCGCAGCTAAATGAACAGACATCCAGTTTAGCTGCGAAGCTAAATGAACAATCAGCGAAGCTAGACCAACAAGCGTTCGAAATCAAGGCAGACATCGCACAGAAGCTGGAAAAACAGTCTCCGAAATAAAAGCGGAGCTCAGTAGTCTCAACAGCCAAATTAAATGCGTCGAGGAGAAGGTATACCAGGTCGAGGAGAGAATCAACCTTGAGATCAGCCAGGTCAACCATGAGATGGGAAAAGTGAAAAAGGACGAAGGCAGTAGTAACCGCCTCACCAGCCCCAATTATAACCGCAGCGCAAAGCTCATCTAGAAATGTGCAAGCACCAATATTCGATGGGCAAACGGTCTGGACTATTTACAAAATCCAGTTTGAAGCAGCCGCTCGCATAAATCACTGGAATGAGCAGGAACGAGCAACTGCGTTAATTCTTGCTCTAAGAGGCCCAGCTGCCGAGTTTTTGCAGACTATCCCCGTTGAGCTGCATTCAAAACCGGCTGCTATAATGAATGCGCTGGACATGCGTTATGGAGACGATCATCTGAAGCAGATTTACCGGGCATAGCTACGGCATCGGATGCAGAAGTCTGGCGAAACCTTGCAGCAGCTAGCACAAGACATTGAGCGACTGGCACTTTTGGCTTACCCAGCGTATGACCCAGAACATCGAGATGACGTAGCAGCAGAAGCATTCATCAGCGCCTTAAAGGACAAGGAATTGCAACAAGCCGTGCGGTTAGCTCAAAAGCAAACAGTCAAGGATGCATTGGCTTTTAGTTTAAATTTTGAGGCAGCCAAAAATGTGACCCGTACCACTGCCCGGGTTCGCGAGGTAGTGGCAGATAATTGCAGGTGTGAGCGCGTGGGAATTGAGCGAGAGCTGCAGGTGAATGGTGCGCCTAGATGCTGGAATTGCGGGGAAAAAGGGCACCTGCAAAGAGACTGCAAAAAGCGAAGAAGACTGAGCTATTGTCCAAGGTGGTAGAGATCCAGACCGTATCAGGAGCCTAGAATGGAGGCCCATCAAACTGCAAGGGCCAACTTCATGGGGCGAACGTTGGCTAGGAGTATCGACATCCCCAGCACCGTCCCAAGGCAACATCGTGGAGAAGCGGACAGATGCCTTCCTGGTCAAGTTGATGAAGAACATTGCACCCTAACAAACGACACTTGTGCAACCCGATCGACGATCCGACCAGACCTAGTGAGGCCCCAACTGCTTCACAAGGGCAGAGTTCATGGAATTGCTGACGCCCTATCTCGTCATCCATGTCCAGCTAACTGCAAACATTGCCAACGGATTGAGGAAAAGGAGCCGCCCGTTGATCTGCGAGTGGTAACGGCCGAATTCGATGAAGGTTGGTCATCGGAGGAGATTCGAAATGCCCAGTTAGCCGATGAAGATATCGGACCATTGCTCGTATGGAAGGAGACGATGCATGGCGCAACCCTGAAAAGCTATTGGGCACAATGGAACTCCCTTCAGCTGGAGGGTGGCGTACTCAAGCGGAAATGGGAAACGGCGGATGGCAGCTCCTATAGGATGCAAACTATACTACCCAAAAGCCGAATCCACGATGTGATTAAGGAAATGCATGAAGGATCCTCGGGAGGCCACCTTGGTGTTAACAAGACCTTAGCGAAATTGCGGGAACGGTTCTACTGGCTCCACGCTCGAGAAGACGTAGAGGACTGGTGTCGCAGATGCACAATTTGCGCTTCCGTCAAAGGCCCAAAGTAAAGACTGAGAGGACAAATGCAAACCTTTAACGTGGGGGTACCGTTTGAAAGGATTGCTGTTGACATCGCAGGACCCTTTCCTGAATCTGAATGGGGAAATCGATATACGCTGGTTGTAGCCGATTATTCCAGCAAGTGGCCCGAGGTCTACCCCATTCCCAACCAGGAAGCAACTACCGTAGCTGAACAGCTAGTGTTAAATTGGATCAGTAGGTACGGCGTACCTTGCGAATTACATTCAGATCAAGGACGAAACTTTGAGTCACTAGTTTTTGGCGAAATGTGTGAACTACTGGGAATACGGAAAACGAGGACAACACCGCTGCATCCCCAATCCGATGGAATGGTCGAACGGTTCAACGGCACGCTCAATAAACATCTGGCCAAGATGGTTGACGAGAACCAAAGGGACTGGGACCGACATATCCCACTATTTTTGATCGCGTACAGAGCTGCCGAACATGCATCGACGGGCCAAGCCCCAGCCAAAGTCATTTTTGGAAAGACTATTCGTTTGCCAGCCGATATAAAGTTCGGAACACCCCCTGAGAAACCCCAAACGGTCTCAGAGTACGCAAGTGATCTCAGACAACGGTTGAACCAGATACATCGGACAGTGAGAAAACACCTCAAATCGGCTACTGACCGCATGAGGACCAGGTATGATCTAAAGGCTAGTTCTACTGGCTTCCAGCAAGATGACTTGGTGTGGCTTTATAACCCGCAACGGCGAAAGGGTAGGTCTCCAAAGTTGCAACATAATTGGGAGGGACCATACCGAGTTACAAAACGAATCAACTGAATACAGGAACATCGTAAGCCGAGAGCTAAAATGAAAATCGTGCATCTGGACCGTCTTGCCCCATATTACACCCACGGAGAATTGACTGCAAATAGCGACACATCTTTTCGGGGCGAAAAGAACTGAGGTGGGGGCAGTGTTACATGTACAAATAATTACATGTACAAATAATTCTGCGAGCTGCTGTCGCAATTGTTTTCATAATCATTAAGAACGTCAACAAATGAATTTACTCGAACCCACGAGAACCCAACAAGCATGATCAACATCTGCAAGTGACGTCACTCCATTCATTAATTCGCTCGAATCTACCAGGTACCTCTCGGTAGAACATTCGCCAATGTACGAGAAATGGGTGAATAGGTAGAGACCCTATATAAAGGCGAGCTGAATGAATGGGGGGATCATTCATTACAACCGCGATAGAAAACTGCGATATAGTGGAACGCGAAGTAAAGACAATTGATCGTTTGAGTGCGAAGTGATTTTAAGTGGACAGTTGAATGACAAATTTATAGACTTAGTGAAAATAAAAATTGTGAAATACTAAAATAAGTAATTGTGCATTTTTGTGATTAATTGAATAAACTCTTTTAATTTAATTTAAAAGACATTGCGTTTTCACTTCCCCGGAACATTAAAATTATTAGGCCGCGAACCGAAAACACGCGACAATATATATATCTATATATATATATATATATATATATATATATATATATATATATATATATATATATATATATATATATATATGTATATATATATGTATATATGTACATATATATATATATATATATATATATATATATATATATATATATATATATATATATATATATAATATATATATATATATAAATATATATATACGAGTATGTATATATATATATATATATATATATATATATATATATATATATATATATATATATATATATATATATATGTATATGTATATATATATGTAGATATATTTGTGTTTCTTGTATTTTGGTTGTTTTTGTTTGATTTTGTTGTTGTTTGTTTTTTACTTTCCTTATTTCTTTTCCATACCCTAGTGTTAATTTGTATTACACTACCCCGGATTGGATAATCCATAGGAGATTGGGGTTTGGGTGGTTGTGTATTTGAGTGACGTATGGCCAAATGCTATTCTTTACGCATAACGTATTTTTGAGGGCTGTCAGTCATTTTTGATATTGGTGAAACTTGCTGGTTTGCTTCTGTAGTATGGATTTGTAAGGCAATACCAGGACTTCTATAGGATTTTAATTGCTTTGCTAGGACTAGAACGACTTTGGATGAGCTTGACTGAAAAATACAACCCGACAGTAAACAATGAAATCACGGCCAGGCTTACCGATGCTGTAGATAGGTGCATATGCCGTCTGGACCTCTCGTTGAATTTGATTTGTGAATACATTTCATTGAAGCCATGCCTGCTGGCCACAAATTGAATGGCTCTGCTTTTGGTAGTAAGCAGCTACATTCCTGTCATACTGTGGTAACCTTACAAAGTACCAAGGTTCAACTTCAAAATCTGCGTACCAATTTCGGAGAATTATTTCAAACGAGTGAATACTCTCCATCAAACGAGTGAATACTCTCCACTTTATAGTGTATAGTTATTTCGTTAATCTGAATTGTGCAAGGGGGATGGAGGGTTAGGATACCTTGGCCAATCAGCTTGTGAGTGGAGATTCTGGCATCACAGTGAATATAGATGCGTTTTTTTGTTTGCAAGAAGTATATACAATTGTTAGGGTGACTCATCTTAATCAAGGTATCAGTAACTGATGCACTAACTGAAAAAGGAAGAGCTGCCTTCAGTTTAAGTGGGTTTGCATTATCTGTAAGAAATAGCAACTGCTGACTGGTGACGTCAGCCGATATGAATAAGTATTCCACAGAGGGTAGCATATAAGAGATCCTGATAGGGCTGATCAGAAAAATGTGTAGTTGATATAGCCTTATTAGTGACAACTGGAAAAGAGGGAGTGTAGTCAGTACCACTAATCCAGCTTTCCATCTGAAACACTGTAGCTCTGCCGTCTGTGCAAGCATTTGCTCACAGAAATTGGAACACCTATTGTCCGGCTTAACATAGACTTCGTGCAACCTTTTTGCTGGAGATTAGAAGAAAATGAATTCGATTGGTCTGTACCGCGAAAGCTATGTCAATGATGGTGCATTGCCACATTTAGATTTGTAGAAATTGAGGTAACAAGGACGGTGTTACCGGATACTTCCACTCTGCAGCTAGTAGTTTATCAGTCATGAAGGGATTTGTCTTTCATTTGAAATCCAAGTACCGTTTGCCGGTTAATGACATCTGTTAGTTAGTGGTTTTTGGATTTCCTCCAAAGATGTGTTTACAATACTGATCCTTTGTTTGAGATGTATGCTTAAGCCGAGAACCTCTTTCGGTTTTTTGGCGTTTCAAGCTGTGTGGCTACCCCGATCCAAGAGCTCATCTTCTTGGTTCCCTTTACAGGCCAACGCTAACACGGGATACGCGACAAGCTCCGCCGATACGAAGGAACAATGAGTCAAAGTCACAAGCGCTTTATTCAATGTTAATCGTTATAAGTTCCCTAAGAATATAAAGCAATTCCAAACAATTTAAACACATAAAACTTAATGGCCCAAATCGCTCTTTAAATTTATATATTATTAATCAAAAACAAATAATAATTAAACTAGGTCTAATTCAATATTATATTATAAAATTCAATTGGAAAAAGGGGGGAAAATCAACCAACGCTGTTTCAAAATTAATTATGATATTAACACAACAGAACAGTGAACTCTCACCCTGCTCCAAATATGTTACAGCATAATTCCAATAAAATTCAATGAAAACTTTATCTTATCAAGAAACTTCGAATAACCATACAATAACGATTTTAACTAATGAAAATGTAGCTGATGAACTTGTTAGGGTTTTGTAAAATAATTTTACAAAACCCTTCTAAAATCGCGTCCTGTCTGTCCGTCTGTCCGTCTGTCTGTCTGTCCGTCCGTCCGTCCGTCCGTCCGTCCGTCCGTGTGTCACAGCAGTTTTTCTCGGAAACTACTTAAGCTAGAAGCATCAAATTTTGTATGTAGGTGTAAAGTGGTGATCTCTTCAAAGTTCAACTACTAAAAATTTTTATAAGGTATTTAAGGGGGGTCTCCCCATGTAGGGGAGTGACCCCCCGAAAAAAAAATTTCATTGAAGGTAGCCGATATGGGTATCAAATGAAAGGTCCTGATGAGAACTTTAGAAAACAGGTCTTAATTTGGCAAAGTTTGCTTCGAGGGGCGCACAGGGAGGGGAAATACACGAAAAATGTGTGTCCCCCCCCCTCGCGATTGGAAACCTTTCATCCGAAAAATCTGAAAAAAATCAAGAATGTAGGCCTTGATGGGTACAACAACAACAAATACGTGAGAAGTCGCAATTCACTCAACTTTGTTAGTAATAGTATGATTTATCGATTTTATGTTTTCTTGAATAAAATCTTAACGGTACCCTTAAATTCTATGAAATTCGATACACAGATGTCTATTTATAAGATTGATCAACCTTGCAAGTTTCATAAAGATTCGATCATATTTAGCGAAGTTATAGTGGTTTGAATTTTCCTGTATTACTATGGAACAATATGCGCTGCATGTACTACTATGGCAACATATGGCTATGGAACAACATGCGCTTTTTACCGACTCAGACAATACAGTTTTGCTAGGATTTGCATGAAAATTTCAGGAATGATAGGTGCCATGAATAACTTTGAGAATCAGTTCAGCTAGTGGTATCAGTAATCGTAAAACAAAATAGTGGCTGTTTTAAATGCGAAGATTGAATAATGTTGAGTTATTTTTTCCTAACTTCAACGTTTAAGGTGCATGCTTTGAACACTTGATTCAATTTAATGAATGACTGAAGCTGAGTACCTACAATTAATACTCATAAGTGAAACAAGTCAACGAGGCGGGAGGGAGCTTCTTACATAAGGGCTTTGTAACAGCTCTAAGATTCGAAAAAATTGGCTATTAATCGATGATAACAGTACAGGCCTCTGAAAAAAAATTCATCAAACGTAGCCGATATGAGTTTGAAATGAAAGTTTTCATGGGAGCTTTTCAAAACAGTTCTTAAACTGTCAGTTTTTGCTACAGTGGGGCACAGGGGGGAAATACATACATCCTCCCTCGCGAATGGACATCTGAAATAATTATCAAGGGTGATATTTATGAGTATAACAATAACAAAAACCTCAGAAGTCTAAATTCTTTCAACTTTGTTAATAATAGTATGATCTTCGAATTTCATAGTTTCTCCAATAAAATCGTCATTGACATGCTTCTTGACTTTATTCAATCTGGTGACTGCATTTTGAAAATTGAATACAAAACCCTTCTGACATGAGCGTAGGTCTGTTTACCCAACTTGTTTTTAATGTAAATATTTAAGATAAGAAAGAATTCATAATATTAATTCATGCAAAAAATCCCTAAGCCCTTGTTGATTTAATTTGGGTAGATGCAACAGCAGGTAACTGTCATGCAGGAAGACCTTTCTTTCCCAAAAGCCTTGATCTGTATTTACGATACACATCAAATTGAGCTTCCAGTTTATGCTAGTATACATGGGGTATACTGGTAGTGATAGAATTGCGCAAATTTAAATGGGCTGAAAATCTCTCTTCTCAGCCTTTATCCGAAAGTTCCCTACTCCTGCATGACACCATTGCTACTCCTACTGTCCATTACACTAAATCAGTTTGCTGAAAAAAATAATCATATTGATCACTTTAAACATAAAACTTTCATATTAATATCTAAGAATATATGCAGAGAAATCTTCAGTTCAAATTTCGAACTCTAATTTTAGTTATCTGAAGATCATTCAGACAAACTCTTAAGCGATTGAAGCACGATGTACAATTTATAAAGGATATAAGGTTTCAGTTGAAGAACATGCAAAATATTAAACACTTCATGTAAACATTAAACGCAACCAAGCGGACTGAAACATAAATAATGACCAAGCAAGTTATGATAAGATAATACATTTTATCACTGAAACAATAATAATAATAATGCATGCTCACTTGAATATTAAGGTCTTATCTTTAGATTTTAATGGGCATTCGAATAATATTTGTTGGGAGCATTTAATGAAATTAACTGATCAGTACAATCTTTAGTCGCTTTCCACTTATGTTTCACAGATTGACCACATCGTCTTCTTCGTAGCACTACAGCACCTCTCAGGCCTTCGCTTTCTGCAAATAGCACCTCCAACTGTCTTGGTCCATTGACCGCGTCCTCCAATAGTTACACGACAGTATCTTTATGATAAAATGCAAGGTCAAAATTTGGCAAATTTGGATGATAAGTTGGATTATTTGGAAAATTATTTACTACTTAGTTATGGTCACTCAGAAGAAAATGTCAGAAGTCTGAAAAAAAATTTCGCATTTTTCAAAGCTGCAATGAAGAAAACCTGGTCAGAAACACAAAGAAAAGAAGCTATTTTTTTTAAAATCCAACTGGTCTTGGCTAGAAGGAACATTTAAACTTCCAACGCAATCACCACTTTGTCCAGGAGGTCCTTCAAAAGCTTTCGAGGAATCAAGCGCGCGAAGCAAGTGTTGCAAAACTGAACAAGTGGGCTCGAGTCTAGACAATGAGGTTATTATCTATGCTGCGCAATCATATCTGAGAGCAAAAGGACTTTGAGATGCCTCAAAAGTTCTTAAAGATATATCCAACTCGCCTAAACAAGCTGAGAAATACAAAAAGGCATATATTTCATCTCTGACGCCAGAAAAAGTAACAAAACTGACACCACAGAAAGCACTTGCAATGTTTGTTGAAGCTGATTTGACAAAAAGTCAGTATGAAATGATTTATCATACAAACAAATCACTTTATTCCTGCTACGATACGTTACTAGCTGTAAAAAAAGAGTGCTATCCATCTGAAGTACATGTCACTAGTACATACGTGGAAAGTTCTGCGCAAAGCATAATTAATGTGATAATTTCTCGATTATGCTTGTACTTAGAAGACGTATTGAGAGCGAAAGCAAATCCCTGAAAATAATATGTAAAGGTTCGGATGCCAATATATTTCTAAGCTATTTTCTTCCACTTCAAATAGCTTACGGAAAGGTTGGCCAAAAAGTGATTTTGTAAAACCCTGTCCCATCATCTCCTAGATATTGCCGATCAATAAGATTTCGTTTTGTTAAAAAAAGTACAGACATCTCTATGCAGGAAATAAATTAGGCTGAAGGATCAACAAACTCTGCAATTCCTACCGAAATCGATAGAAACGAAAGAAAATACTTTCTACATCTAAATTGACTATGATTGATGGCAAGATTTGTAATGCAGCGACCAAAACAAAATCAACTAGTAAGTGCTATGTTTGTCAAGCAAAATCAAAGGATGTTAATGATCTAAGCAAAAAACATGAACTAAGTTCTTTGGCTGTAGAATTAAGACTTTCTGTTTTATATGCAAGAACTTGTTTGTTTGAGAGCATTATACATTTGGCGTATACGTCCCCAGTACAGAAATAAAGAATACCAAGGAATAGGGAGGAAAAAGAATTAGAAAAACACGCTAAACTGAAAATACAGGAAGGATTTAATGAAGAAACGGGGTTATTAATTGTCATGCCTAAAAGTAAGTACGACAATACTAATGATGGCAACACGAGCCGAAGATTTTTTGAAAACCCCCAATTGGCTGCTGAAATTACAAGTGTTGATTATCAGCTGATATTAAGATTGAAAGTAATATTGGAAACAATATTCAGTGGCTAAGAAATAGATCCAAAAAATATGACAAGTACGCATTAGAAACAACCAAATGTGTGCAACTCTACCCATGACATCCCATGACGCCTACGATGCACAAAATTTTAATTCTTGGAGCTGCCATTATAGCAAAATCGTATAGAAGCACAGGGGGTCCGCAACAAGCATTTCCTTACATACAGAGAAAATTAGTCTCGGAGATTTTCTCACAGAGAGAGTAATAGAGATATTTAAATATAGATTGTTGCTGAGCTCTGATCCATTCATCAGCAGTATTTCAGCCCATACACGGAGAAACAAGAAAACATCGAAGGCATTTTGTCCAGAAACTATAAATATGCTCCTCCCTAGTAGATTAAGCTTAGAAGATACTCGTACTACACTGGAATCATATAGCGAAGAATCAATACTATAAGGTAACTCATAATTTTTTAATATTTTCATGTCCTTTTTTTATTTTTATCGGTATAAACTTATTCATATTGCAAAAATAGGACTTCTTGATTAATTAACACATTTTGCATTAAAAATCAACCTATGTGCAGCGTTTCCTTGGTTTCTCACACTGGTCTCCGCCCTTCAGTTCTCCCAACGAATACCTTTTTGGGTATCCTTTGTTCGTCCATACGATTCATGTGGCCAGCCCATTGCAGCTTCCGCCCTTTTAAAACCGTTTAGATCTCCAGCTCATCAAAAATTTTATACCACTCATAGTCACACCGGATTCGCCATTTGTCTCCATCTAACAAAGGTCCATGTTTCACTACCATAGCATAACACAGGTTTTATCACAAATCGTCACAACTGAAAAAAATATTTTATTTGCGAGCTGTATTCTTCGGCGTATTTCGTCTCATCCATTACTGGTTCTCGTTACTTTGGCACCTTAATACACAAATTTGCTCGTATTTATGATACTATATTTGCCAAGTATTATATTTGAATGCTGGGAGTTCAACATAGACGGACACTAAATTTTCGTTGACTTCAAGCAAGCATACGACAGTATTGATCGCAACGTACTGTACCAAATAATACTTGGTTTTGGCATCCCAGCCAAATTAGTCCGTCTTACCAAAATGACAATGACGTCGAAAACCCCCAAGTCCGCATCAATAACCAACTCAACAATGCCTTTGACACAAATATGGGCTGGCCCCATTGCTATCCAATTTGGCTCTGGAGTACGTCATACGGAAGCTACCTGTCGATACGCGAGGTACATCACTATACAAGTCGAGCCACGTAGTGGCTTATGTGGACGACATCAACATTCTGCCACGGTCACTAACAACTGCCAAAGAAATCTTTCTGAAACTCGACAGCCAAGCAAAACTAATAGGGCTACAAATCAACGAAAATAAAGCAAAGCTCATGACGCAGTCAAGGAAAAATACCCCAAATACACAAAATATCACAGTTGGCGAGTACAATATTGAAAATGTTAGTAAATTTGTGTATTTAGGTGCCAAAATAACGAAAACGGGCAATGAAGGAGATGAAATACGCCGAAGAATACAGCTCGCAAATAAGATATTTTATTCAGTATTGACGATCTTGAAGACCGGCTGCATACACAGAAAAACAAAGCTCCAAGTATACAAATCTGTGATAAGACCTGTGTTATGCTATGGGTGTGAAACATGGATTCTAAATCAGGCATCCGCAAATATATTGAACGCTTTTGAGCGACGGGTCCTGAGGCGAATAATTGGAGCGAAACTAGACGGGGACCAATGGCGAATTCGATTCAACCATGGGCTGTATGAAATTTTTGACGAACCGGAGGTCTCAAGGATTGTAAGACTGCGGAAGCTGCAATGGGCTGGGCACATCAATCGTATGGACCAACAACGGATACCCAAGACGGTATTTTTATTGGTGGCCCGTCTATTTATGTGATATATGAGTGGAACGCCGTCAGAATCAAAAACATATTGATTCATGTCTAAATACACGAATGTTTCTGGAGGAACGAAGCCAGAAGCGCGGCAAGTTGCAATAAACCCGTCTGTAAGGTGCAACGGCTGTGAAATCCAAGGGTTTTCACTCACAGTTACAGATCTTGCGATATGATTCCGAAGAAGTTTCAATATGAAGATATTAACTTTTGTCACTTTAGCAGTTTGATAAATTCTTCTATTCGCTATATAATGTTTCCAATCTATCTCAGGCTTTCTGTGCAAACCAGTACATGCACGAAGACATTTCCTTTCGAAAACTCTTATTTTTGCCTTAGTACTAGCAGTCTGATTGTACTTCTTGTCTTGTAACAGATAATTTTGACCTTTTGATCAATGTATCTGGAATGAAAGAGTCTTCGATGGGCTGTGACTTCTTTTGTGCCTTACTGGGCCTGATTTTGAAATGTTCAGTATAGTGCAGATACTGATCGAGATGAGCACCGAGGTATCAAACACAGGATTTATGTGGAACAGTTCTGTACTACCCTCGCTAGCCATGATGTGGAAATCTTTCCAATTATGTTTCAAGTCTTGACTGACCCCTTGCAGCGTTGTCTGAAACAAGATTGTTTCGCACTTCTGCGCATTGATTTTCATTTGCCAATTGTTGGTGTACAGCTGCACATCATTGAAAATTTTTTGAACATTGCTCTGAAATATTATAGCGTTTCGGTTTGCCGTATAGAAGATCAGATCATCTGCAAACGCTACCAATGATCACGTTGGCAAGACGGTAAAATCAAAGCCGTTCAATAGCTTGCGAATCAAGATTGAGTAGAGCAGAGGCGCAGTAACTTTTCCTTACTATAGACCATTCAAGACCTTGAATACGCGCATTGTCGTCAGATTTCCATCGGTTACAACAAATGATTTCCTTTATAACATATTGCACATCATGGTGACATGTTGTCTGGGGAAACTGTCCTGAAGGAGTTTAAAAACTTGTCCATCTAACCACACCGTATCGAAGGCTTTCTCCATATCAATGAGACATGCTCCAACACATTGTCTATCACTTAGATTCCAACATATCTCTGAGGTTTCTTTCGTTATTGCATGTTGGGTTGAATGGCTGGCACGAAAACCAAACCGGCAATTCGGCATCAACTCACATGCCTCAAGGTGGGCGTTTAATGCTCGGATGAGTATCACTTCAAACACCTTGCTGATGTCAGGCAGCAAGCTGATTGGGCGATAGCCTTTGGGGCATGAAGATTCTTTTCCTTTCTTCGAGATCGGAAATACCTTAGCCTTTTTCCACTCATTTGGGAAATATGAATTGCTCAACATATTGTTGAACAATATGCAATAATTCCTAATAGCACCCTCAGGCAAATGTCAGAGAACTACATTTGGAATACCATCAGTACCACATGATTTCTTGTTGTTTATCTTGTGAAATATGAAATACAAGTCTTCATAGCTGATAAAATAATCAATAAGATTCAAGCTCGGTATGAGGTCACATCTTAATGTTTCATTGAAATGAAGAATTGATTGGCCGTTCAGGCTTAATTTGAAGTCGGAAACTTTTGCTTCAACGACCTCTGAAAATATTTCGTTCCCTCTCTCCGGGTTTGGTAGATGAACCAATTCAAAATGTGTTCCAATCAGGGCAAGTTTATCCAACCCTTCACAATTAATACTGTTTCCATTCCTATCCGGAGTCGTACCATCAATTTCGATACCTGCCCTATTGAGAAGATTTATCTCCCCACTAGTGACTTTAAGATTAAATATCTTCACCCGAGACTTCTTACGGAATATGCTATTCACTTATAGGAACTTGTTTTCTTGTCATTTCCTATATCAACGAAACATCTTAATTTTGTATAGTCAAAAATAGTTTTTATTGAGCGTACAGAAACGAACTTTATCGGTCAGAGTATAAAACCAGAAGAAATTATAGACACAATAATTTAAGCTAACATATTAAAAAGTTGTTTGGCTTCTTTGAACTAATTCACGGAGAGATGGCCCTTTGCCACTTTCAGGTCAGCTACAATGTTTCCTCGCTTAGATGTGTCAACATCGAATGTGACTCTCCGTTATCTGTGTTGATTCGGTCCCACGTAAATTTTGTAATTGGAGGTCTTCAGCTGTCATAATCAGAAAACGGTGATGGCGTTGGTTCTTCAATGCCTGGGTTTAAAATGTAGGCCGGTTTCAATCTGTCGATTGATATTTGTAATGTTCTGCCGTCCATGAGGATTTTGAAGATTTTATCGGACGTTCGCTCAAGTACGCGAAATGGACGAACATACGGCTGCTGCAAAGATATTTTTGGCCGCGTCGACTCGTACAAAGTCGTGACTGCATGTTACCAAGTCCTTGAAAATAAATATGCTGCTATGTCGATGGTCTTAGACAGGTGTTGGCCGCAGTCGTCGCATGTCTTTTCGCAATTTAGACACAAATGCTGTCTGGCCGCTTTTACTGCCCGTATCTTCAACAAAATCTCCTAGAATCTGGAGTGTGGTACCGTATACTATTTCCGCTGCAGTACATTTAATGTCCTCTTTGTAGGAAGATCGAAGGCCGAAAAGAACTGTAGGCAGAGCTTGAAGCCAGTTTTCGTCTTCATGACACATGCGTGCTGCCTTCAAAGATCGATGCCAGCGTTCCACCATGCTATTTGATGAAGGATGGTAAGCAGTCATCCTGATGTGCTTACAACCAATTAATTCGGTTAGCGAATGGAAAAGCATTGATTTTAACTGGCTACCGTGATCTGTTGTAACAATCCTTGGTGTGCCGAAACGTGAAACCCAATGGTGATAGAAATTGGTAGTGATGGTGTCGGCGGTGATTTCGGTAATTGGTACGGCTTCCGTCCATCGCGAAAAGCGATCGATCATCGTAAGGACACATTTAAAATTGTTTACGACTGGTAGTGGACCAACTAAATCAAGATGTATGTGGTCGAATCTTTTATCTGGCGCTGCAAACTTTAACGGAAAAGTCGTGACGTGTCGGGTAGTTTTGGAGCGTTGGCACTAAATGCATGATTTTGCCTGATTCGCAATATCCGTGTGCATTTTTGGCCAGACGAATTTTTCTCGTAGTAAACGACAGGTAACCTTCCCACTGGCGTGTGACAGGCGGTGCACAGAATCAAATGCTTGACGTCGAGTGCTTGTAGTATGTAGGGTTGTGTGATACCTGTTGATAAGTCACAGTACAAATGCTTTCCACTCTTCTGTACTCTCTGCAAATCCAATAATGTTTCCGACTGTAACAGACTTTGTAATTCGCTATCATGTTGTTGCGCCACTGCTACGTCTGCCATATCAAGTGCTTTATGTGCGGTAACTGCATCAAGTCGAGAAAGACTGTCGGGCACAATATTTGTTTCACCTTTAACGTGGAGTATGTTGGTCGTGAACTGGGAAACAAACTCCAGTTTTCGGATTTGGCATGGTGATGCTTTTGATGACTTCTGTGTGCAAGCGTAGCACAGTTCCTTGTGGTCGGTTCGTAGTACAAATTGGTGTCTTTCTATTCTGTTTCGAAAATATTTGCTCCGAATGATCGCCAACAATTCTTTATCGTAGACGCTGTAGTTTTGTTGGGCGTCGCTAAATGTTTTGGAATAAAATCCTTGTGGCAGCCGAACAAACTGTTCCAGTACTGCTCCCATCGCGAGATTTGAGGCATCCGTTGCTATAGCCAGCTGAGTGTTTTTAACTGGATGTTTGATGCAAGCTGTTGCTTCTAGCAATTTTTTGCTGTCTTCAAAGGCATTAATTGTTGTTGACGTCCAATTTACAGGCCTTTTATCATTTTTTCGGGAATCGCGCAAGAATTCATTTAGCGGAGCAAGTACTTCTGCGGCATTTTTTAGGAATTCCCGATAAAAATTGATCATGCAAAAAAATCTCTGTAGACTTTGAATACTTTTTGGCCTTTCACATTCCAGTATTGCATCAACTTTTTTTGGTAGCAGCTTGATTCCTTCGCTGCTTACCAGAAATCCCAAATAACGTACCTCGGGTTTTCCAAAATTGCATTTGGTAACGTTAATTTTGATGCCGTGTTCCTTTAATCGAGTGAACACTTTCTGTAAATGTATCCGATGTTCCTCTTTCGAGCTGGACGCGATAAGGATGTCATCCAGGTATCCAAAACTGTAGCTTAATCCCGAGAGCACAATGTTGATATACCTTTGAAAGGTTTGGGCTGCAATCCAGAGTCCAAAAGGCATCATCAAGAATTCAAAGAGTCCAAAGGGTGTGATGACCGCTGTCTTTTCGATGTCCTCATCTGCAATTGGCAGTTGATGATAGGCGCGGATTAAATCTATGGTCGAAAAGATTGTTTTTCCGTGTAGATTATGGCTAAAATCTTCCATCCTTGCCATTGGATATCGGTCTGGTATCGTAACTATGTTTAGTTTTCCGTAGTCGCCACAGGATCTCCATTCTCCTGACTTTTTCGGGACTAAATGAAGTGGACTAGCCCATGGGCCATTTGAAAGACGACATATTCCATTTTTCACTTTGCAGCGTACAATTTCCATTCTTCCTGACGCGTTATGCCCTGGCTAGTGATTACCGATACCTCTGCACCTATATCTAAGCCCTGTTTTCTTGTCAGTTACGAGTAGGTGGCTCTTGTTTAAGTGGACGTCATCGCTGACGGCAGTTGAAGATGATGGATTTAGTTTTCCTGTTCGGAAAATCGGCATGGCGGACGGCATTTATTCACCTTTTTCCCGAATTTCTGGTAACAAAAACAATTTTTCTCGTCTGTCCCTTGATGTGTGCGTGTTTGAGACCTTTGCCGCCGGCAAGAACGTGAATGGGATCGATTTTTAGAATGTGGATGTTGATTTCTTGCGTTCACTTCTAATCTGTCATGTCAGTTTAGTATTTCCACGAGAGCTGGATCTGACCTCGGAGCAGGAGTTTTTGATGTCGATGCTATTACAGCTGGGGCAGCGTTGAACTCCCCGACAATTTTGTCCGCCATTTCGAGCAGTTTTGCGATGTCCCTTTCGGTTGATACGGACATGATGGCGCGTACATGCACTGGTAGACGTTGTAACCTTAAGGCACGCAGAGCATCTTCTGGCAGTTGCGAGCCTGCCATGTTTTGCATCTGACGAAATAGATGTGATGGCTTTTGGTCACGCAATTCGAGCTCCGTTAGCACTTGCGTTAGCTGCTGCTCCTCCGCAACTTGCTTGAGGATGGTAATACCCAGGGATGTCATTACCGCGTAAAATGTTGCCGTATCTGAATACACTTTGTAATGTTTGGAGTTGATTCAATCTGGGACAACCAAATTTCGACTCGGAGGGGTTCACTACTGGGCTACAATTCACGTGCGAGATTCAGCGAAGCTTTCGGGGTTTCCGTAGTAATATTTCTTTCTCCGGGTGTTGACGATTCGCCACCGGTCATCATTGTTTTTATTTTTTGTTTTTTCACTTGTTTATTAATAACAAGAAAATTTAAGAGTGATCAATTGTAGGAACTTGTCTTCTCGTCGTTTTGTATAGTCAAAAATAGCTTTTATTGAGCGCACAGAAACGAACTTTATCGGTCGGAGTATAAAACCAGAAGAAATTATATACACAATAATTCAAGCTAACATATTAAAAAGTTGTTCGGCATCTTTGACCTAATTCACGGAGAGATGGCCCTTTGCCACTTTTAGGTCCACTGCACACTTTTGCAAAAACACCATCTGGGTCCTGTGAGCAAATACCCCTCAATTTTTTCGTCCATTGATTGCTGACCTCACTCATAAAGTATGAATGGATTAAGTTCCGGAAATTCTTCAGGAGCATTTTCAACAAAGCTAACGAGGGATGGTTGTAGTCCAAAAATTGCCGATAAATATTGTTGAAGCGTGTGAGATGAAGGCTTTTCAATTTTTTCAACCTTGCGATGGTTGGCGTTTCATATCCTTCCATATTGTTTCAATGTTTAATTTTGAGAACTACTTTCTCAATCGTTTCCAACGTCACCTTCTCTAACTTCGACAAATAGAGATCTATTGCATCGCTAGTTTTGACTCCTATCATTAGGAACCATTGAGAAAGAATTGCCATCATCAGAAGAGGGACATTGCTTCTGGTACTCCCGACTAAACTTCTTTTGAAACTTTCTCCAGTCTGTTTTTTAGGTAAATTTCTCGAGATCAATTTACCCATCCATCGAGAGAAGTTTACCTATTGCGGAGAGTATCTTATATATATATATATATATATATATATATATATATATATATATATATATATATATATATATATATATATATATATATATATATATACTCGTATATATATATATATATATATATATATATATATATATATATATATATATATAGATAAATATATATATAGGTACATATATATATATATATATATATATATATATATATATATATATATATATATATATATATACATATATATATATATATATATATATATATATATATATATATATATATATATATATATATATATATATACATATATACATATATATATATATATATATATATATATATATATATATCGATATATATATATATATATATATATATATATATATATATATATATATATATATATATATATATATATATGGGGTATAACGAAATTTGTGACCACGCTCCAGGTTGCAATTTAGCTCCGATTTTCACCAAATTTTCATGATAGGTGTATTGAGTAAATATCTCCGTCGAATTCATGAACCGGCCATATGGGCTTGGCGAAAACAAAATAGCGGCCATTTTAGACGAAAAATCGAGATTTCTGTTCTGACTAAAGTATAGCTCCGATTTGCATGAAATTTGGTATTAAGGTTCACTGTTGTATGTGATGAATCTCACAATAAAAAATTTAAAGTTGGTACTCCAGAAAAAATATGGTGGCTGCTCAAAGTTGAAAAACGTGTAATAACCGAGGAGCTATGGCTCTAAAAGCCAGCGCTGCCACAGGCACACAGCACAAACTCAATTTAACAATGGTCGCCATTCAGTCACCTTCCCCATCGCAACACTCGCTCTGTTTTCGCATGAAAAATAAGTCATCGAGCTCAAACAAAAATCCACATTCCATATCAGGCTCATCGCAAAAAACACTGAAATTGTCGCTCCAACAAGAAGAGAGTTAAACGAATTCAATGACTATTTATTATCGGTGGCTGAATCATCTACGACAAATGCGACTACATCAAAGCGATCTAACAGCAACGAGCGGCCGCATACAGAACAGTTGGATACCACGTGCTATGAATTAGATAATTTAAACTTACACGAGAATCAAAGATACTGTTGGCCGGTGAGACCATTACCGCGGCGCAGCTCTCCAAACAGAGATTACAACGGCGATATTCAAACAACCATTACGTCCTCCAACATAAGCAACATACATCCTATAAACTATTCAAGTAATAGTGCATCAGGTTTAAGTTCCCAAGCTATTGGTGTTGTGATTCCTACAACGCCTAATTCAACCCTGCATGAAGACAATTATGCGCCAATAAATCCACGATCCCAACATTATCAACTAAACGCGGCAAAATTTAACTCAATAGCTAGTCATAATCAACAACACGATCAGCATCATCATCCTCATCAGTCTGATACCAATCAGACTTTAGCCAATCTCGATAGTGAGCTCACGTGGGAGCAACGATTGAATTTCATTCAATGTTTTCTTGTACTTACTTCAAAAAACCTTAACAAGGCTAATGATACACGAGCTGATCGAGTTACAAGTATTCATTCGGCAAGCATACCGAACACTCCAACATACGAAGAGCTTCAAGCCAAATTAGAAGCATCAAATCAAAATATTCAGAGTATTAAAGAGCAACAGTAACAATTACTTCGTCTTCAACAAGCAGCTAAAGATCGGGGAGTCGAGTTTGAGAGGTCGAGCGGGTCGGATCGGACAGGAACGGAAAAATCGTGGAAGTGCATCGTCTAGGGGAGTACGAAAGAAACCGCGACTGCTTTTGAGCGTGGTGTCTGCGGGATTTTAATTCTATTGTCACGTTTTGTTTTGACTGCGGTTTAGAAGACTTTCCGTTCTAGTTTGTTTCGAAAGTTTACTCACATTTATCATTAAAAGGCTTTCGCGAATAGTTTTAATTATCGTGAAAAATAATGTTCCTGTTCTTCGTATGGTCCGACATTAGAATACCTCAACCGTCCCGTACGTACGGTACACACTAGGCGATAGCGATCACGTCGGAGGAGGGATGGACTGACGACCATGTAGTCAAGTGTGTTTCTTCTTAGAAAAATTAAAGTTTAAGTATTTTAAATAGCTCAAAAGAGGTACAGTTTTTTAAATTAAAATGAAGTGATATGAAATGGTTGAAAGAATTAACTTGATGAGACCGAGGTACTGAATTACAAGAAGTGAGATTATAAACAACAGAAAAATTCTGAAAGAATTGATTTGATGTGCAGTAGGTGCGGAAGTGATAGAAGTGAAATTGAAATAATACTGGCATGTATGATTTAAAAAAATGAAAAACTACTTGAAAACGCTTAATCACCAACTTCAAGTGACAGTTATCGCGGATAATTTATTCGTAAACTGGTTCAGCAACTAGTTCGGGTTGAGACGTGTAGGCAGTAAGGAGTGATCGCAAAGGTTGGTAACGGGAGACTGGTGATGACGACAAGTGTTATAGGTACGAATTGTTTTTGCTTGTTAGATCCGTGAATAAAAAGCTGAAGAGAGTGTAAAATCTAATAATATGAAAACTGTCTACAAGTGAATATTGACGCAAAATAAATGCCCAGTGAACAATTAATAGAAAAGTCCAATAAATTGAATTTCCGGTACAAAAACACAATACTGTGGTGAACTTGGAGGTCGCAGGTTCCTGGTGCGGTACTCCTCCAGGGTTATCCTCTTCTTCCTGTCAAACAAAGAAGGATATACAATCTCAAAAGGGAAGAATCGCTAAGAGTGGAGATACCTAAAGCAACTTCCGAGTTGCTGCATTTCTGGCGCAGTCACCTTGCGGTTCCTTGCTGCCTCTATTAATTTCGTAAAAGGAGTTGCAATACTCTGTAGTTCCCTTGCCACCACTCGGCAAGTCTGTTAAGTACCCAAATCTGTTGCCACCAATACGGCAACTGCGAATGCCACAATTCGGCAAGTGCGATAAATATTTGAATCTGTTGCCACAAACACGGCAACTACGAATGCCACAATTCGGCAGGAGTGAAACAACTAGTTTCTGGATTAACAATAATCATTTCTTTATTTGCTACAACTCTTATATAGTAATTTTTCTTATCCCTACTTAAAAATAATATCTTTCCCACGATACGGGAACGTCGTTGAACTGACCTAATAATATATTGCTCATGAAAGAAAAAAAATATCAATATACTTGACCTACCCTATACTTGCATTATTCATCCACGCGACATGAAACCAAAACTTTACACCATAGGAAAAAAATGTCAATACAAATGACCTACTCATAATTTATTATGGTTCATGCGCTACGAAATTTGATCGCTTTCTTTAAATGCTCATTGAGTCGCGTGGATAGATACATGCACACATATTACTTGTGGGCATGTACGTAGGTCATAGAACCACTTGAAAATTTCTTCTATTTCTTTAAACGCTCATTGAGTCGCGTGGATAGATACATGCACACATATCACGTGTGGGCATGTACGTAGGTCAGAGCGCTAACCACTTGAGAATTTCTTTTACACGTTAAGATTTTCTCGCGGGTAACAATTTAGGCAATTAATTTTCTTTTCTTTCTTCTAAATGAATTTTCATTGTTGATGTACTGATGATACTTGATTGTTCAATTTGGACAATTTTAGATAAGTGAATAAGAGTATCATCAGTATATCACAATACGTAGACAATCAAGTGTCAGAAATCGTAAATTAATCGTTTCCGAATGGACCGGACTTTATAAGGCCAAATCAAATTCGTATGATTTCGAGGCGCTGGCAAGCGGATAAGTGACATTTCAGAGCGCTCGGCAGCATGAAGAGGGGTGAATAAGTTGTTTTCTTCGCCTTTATTTGAAATTGATTTTGGTGCGATTGTTGTGAATCGAGTTATTTAAATACTCTGCCATGAGTTGACTTTAATATAAAGGGGGTTTAATTTATGCATTGAATCGAGTTGGTTTCTATATTCCGTTAATTTTTTTCTTTTCGTAATTCAGTGAAAATTTAAAGTAAAGAAATTAAGTGAAAATTAAAAAAAAAAAAAATAATTAATAAGAAAATTTTGATAAGAGTTACAGTTGTGCCCACCTCGTCAACGAGCGCTCGTCGTCGGAAAAGGTTATTTCTTCATGCTTATGAAATTAAATTAAATCTTGTACATGAAAATTTATATTGAACGTGATAAGAATATTCGGTTCTTCAAAAACAATTTCATTATTTGAATTAAGAACAAGTTATGCGTTCATTGTACGTAGAATGTGCACTGTTAGAATTGATAAATACGCGCAGGTTGAAGGCGAGATTATCTAATGTTTCTTTTTTAAATAAGTTGGAAGATTTTTTTTTTTGTTTTCACCTCTGTATAGTACACACAAGTAGGCGTTAGCTATTATTTCACCTTCTCGAAAAAAATCTGCATTGTTTCATAAATTACTCAGAAAACGCTCTGTACTTTTTTGTTTGATTGATTAATTTTTTTTTTTGATAAAATTCTAGTACTTTCAAATTTTAAGTGTGCAATATTTAAAAAAAAAAAAAAAAAAAAACCGAATGCGATATTTAAAACAAATTGGAGATCAATATATCGTTGTGGCTGAGAACGTTTTCAGCGTTTTTTTTTAAATTGATGTTTTCTGTAAGACTGATTTAGACGAAAAACCATGTTTTAAGGAAATTATAAAAATCAGATAAATTAATAATTGTTATTTTGAGATGATTAGATAAAATAAAATCGTTGAAATAAAAAATGAATTATTAAACGTTAACCGTCGGTCTTTCCCTTTCGTTTTATCTAACCGAGTATAGGACCCGGTACGGTGGCAGGCTTCCACCTCAAAACATGAGCCAGCCACCGGGTACAAACTAATTCCTTTTTCTGTTTCAGGTGACGTTATGGGTTGAGTGGCCCAAGCAGAGTGCCTTTTTATGGCATAGATTTATGCAATCCAATTGTATAATTCTATGACATAAATTGGTCACCGGGGTACTCCCCTTCTGATGGGAAGGTTCATACAATTCAAGTTGTATGAGTTTTTCACTCAGAAGAGGAATACCTGGCCACTTCAACAAGCTATCTTTGGATTTATTCCGGTTGGGTGGGTATGAAGGGGCTCCACCACCACCCGGTTGCCCCTCTTTCATTTGTGGGCCATGAACTTCGTTGGGTAATGACGAGGTCAACCCCAAGTTCGCCTTTCTTTTCAGGTTCAACTTGTTCTCGTAACAAGTCACATCTCCCTCGGTGAGGTTATCTACAATTCTTGCGACTTCAGTCGCCTCTTGAGCTATCGACAAATTCGTGAATGCGAAATTGTTTTGTAGTGAGTCCTCGTGCTGGGGAAACGAACCCGCCCCACGACACCGCAATGCTAGCCTGCCAGCGCATTCACGCGTCCCCAGACGAGGGCATTCTCGGCAGATACCTTCATCTTCTTCTGCCGGGGCAGCAGACCATCGCTGCACTCCTCTACGGACCTACGGAAACTCTTATAATTCACTACAAATGGCGCCCAACGTGGGGCCCGAAATGCCCGGCTGTATCATCAGTCGTGAGCACGAGACAGTCCATCGTCTCTAGGTGTCCCCACTAGTTTTTTGTATTATTGGCGGGTAGATAACTCCCGAGGGTAATTGCACTGATCGTGCCCCAGCAAATAGTAACTTTCGAACGTGTGTTGTCTTCGGACATCAATATCGTTTGGTCCTGCTTTTGAATTATACTTTGGTGGTTTACCACCATTGTATAACTAGTAAGGCAAAATGATATTAGAGTCCCTTTTTGTGTTCGGAAGTTATTATCCCAACAACTTTTTGCGGAGGATTCTGATCCGCTCCCCAAACCAGCGGTGCCTAGGTGGCTTAAATTACATGGATTTTGATTTCATGTGATTGGCTGATTAGCTAATCCATGACTATCCATGACAAGACACGCGCTGCTTGTGGATTAGAATCCGACCCTGGGCTAACAAGTTGTAACTTGAGAAAATTTGCGGATGAGGGATCACTTCTGAACCCTGATTTTCATGGTGCCACAAGAGAGTGTCCCTGAAACGCTTTAAAAGGATTGTGCCATTGGTGTCCATACTTGGGAGGAAGGACGGAAAGGAAAGACCAGTTATACTTTTTTGATAACGTAAATTCTTTTTTTTATACCTTGCGGTTTTTTTTTGTGAGGAGTGTGCTTTAGTTCGCCACTGACGGCCACTTTTTGTGTTATGTCTTTTGTCTTAATAATATTTAATTATTTCTTTTATCGCATCGTCTAGCATTTTTTTCTATTCTATTTATTAGCGTCAACGTTTTAGGATAATGGATTTTCTAAATGCATGTCGACTTTGCCTGAGGATCGGCGATGAAATGTACCCGCTGGGTGATAGCTTCGTCGATGAAGCGATGAGAATAGGTGTCGTTAGCCTACTGAAGGAGTACATCAAGATTAATATTGTTTTTGAAGATGGCTCACCAGACCAAATCTGTGGTGATTGTTACACGGAAGTGGAACGGATATACTCCTTCATACGTCGCTGCAAAGAGACTGAAACGACGCTACAACGGTTCAGATTGGCACGACGTCCTCAAGAACCAACTATAAACAAGCCAAACAAGATTCGGAGAACAGACTACCATCCGTCTGAGGATCCGGATCCACCATCGCGATACCAGCCTTGGAACGCCTAGGATCTTCCGCCACGACTCAACCAAATACCACTACCGACTCTAGGTCCAGTGGCCCCGCAGGAACAACCCTATATGCTGAAGCCGAAGCATATTCCCAGCATCGTCCAGGGGTGGAATCTACATTTTAGCGGGGAGCCAAACGACCTGAACGTGGAAGTCTTCATTGGTCGCGTGGAGTCCTTAGTCGGAGAGATGTTGGCCGGCGACTACACGGTGCTGGCAGGATATTTACCAATGCTGTTCAGGGGAGCAGCACTCGAGACTTACTGGCGGATTCATTCGGCCCCACCATCAATACGCTGGACACGGCTGAAGGAGGTACTCCGCATGGAATACTCGACGGTCAACATGGATGAGAGTGTCCTGGACAAGATCCATGCCAGGTGACAACGTCCGGACGAGCCCTTTCATCAATATCGAGCCGATATCCTTCGGTTGAATGACCAGTTGTCAGAGCCTATGTCTTCCACTCAACTGCAGCGGGTGTTGAAACGGAATCTAAAGCCGGAACTTCGTTGCCAAGTTGTAAACTCGGATCCGCAGAACATGGAAGCACTACTGAGGGTCGTGAGTCGATTGGAGAGGCTTGAAGAAGACCTCCAAGAATGGCCTTACCTACATGCGAGGACGGGTCCGCGACGTGAAATTGCCGAAGTGGCACTAAATTGCAACAACCCAGATCGGGAAGAAGACACGGAGTCAAACACCTGTGTTCCGGACTACCCAGATGATGCCATATCAAAAAATGGACTAACGAGTATCCTACCACCTCAGCGGTACTCCAAACCCCAGCAGTAGCTCCTCAGCCAGCTGCTAACCCCAATAGCCCTGACGTTAACCCACCAGCCATGACCACTACGACTGCGGATGTTCACTCTCTTCCGGAGACCTCGCCAACGACAATATTGAAGCGACCTTCGCAGTCACTGCCTGAAGAACCCCGGCAGCCTCAAATGCGCACTCTAAAACCTTATCATGTTCGACTGCAGGAATACCGGGTGGCTCGAGAGCTTCCGAAACAGTCACTTCCCGACCGCGCACGACAAAATGGTCAACCCGTCGTTGGCGGAATTTCCGCAAGAGAGTGCGCATCTGCCATCAAACCTTAAACTCTTGTAACATCTCGGAGGTTGCTGAGAATGAGATCAGACCTTATCATCCAATTAAAGTGTTGGGCGAGACCGTGTTTGCATTGATCGACACGGGTGCCAGTATCAGTTGTCTTGCCTCGAGCTTTGGCTTGAAGGTGCTCCAAGACTATCCGAACTTGATTAAATCCTGGCGCACTGAAATCAGTACAGCTGATGGCACCAAACACCCTATACGAGGTAAACTAACCACACCCGTGACATTCCGGGGTCAGACGAAGGATATTACTCTCTACATTATCCCGTCTTTGACTCAGAATGTGTACCTTGGCGTCGATTTTGTCCTTCGCTTTGGACTGGCCTCAGATTTATTCACCGATTTGTCTTTAAAAACCAGAAATGTCAACGAAATCACTTCTACTCCCGATAGACATGACCTGACGCATAACCAACGGCAACGCCTGGAAGCATCCATCGCTGCTTTCCCATCTTACGCTACCCAAGGTCTTGGCCGCACCACCCTAGTCTCACACACCATCGACGTTGGTGATAGCAAACCGATTAAACAGAGACACTACGCCATCTCACCGGCCATGGAGAAATTGGTGTATGCGGAGCTAGATAGGATGCTCGAGTTGGGGGTCATAGAGGAGTCCCAAAGTGCCTGGTCATCACCGGTAACCTTGGTGGTGAAGCCAGGTAAAGTCCGCCTCTGTCTTGATGCCCGTAAGGTAAACGCGGTCACCATCAAGGACGCATACCCCCTTCCACTCATCGATGGAATACTAGGGAGACTGCCGAAAGCCAATTATATCACCAGTCTCGACCTAAAAGACGCCTTCTGGCAAATTCCACTCGATGAGGGCTCGAGGGATAAGACCGCCTTCGCAGTGCCTGGACGACCATTATATCAGTTCGTCACAATGCCCTTTGGCCTGTGTAACGCGCCGCAAACGATAACTCGGCTGATGGACAAGGTCATCCCACCTTACCTGAAACACCAAGTGTTCGTGTACCTTGATGATCTGTTACTCATCACGGAAACGTTCGATCAACACCTCCTACTTCTACAAGAAGTAGCCCTGCATATCAGTAAGGCGGGACTCACCATCAACGTACAGAAAAGTAAGTTTGTCATGAAAGAAGTCCGATACCTAGGACATGTCATAGGACATGGCACTATCAAAACGGATCCAGACAAAACTCGTGCGATTGATGAGTTCCCCTTACCAAAAACAGTGAAGTAGCTACGACGTTTCTTTGGTGTGTGCGGTTGGTACCGAAGGTTTGTTCGGAATTATGCAACAGTTTCAGCGCCCCTGTCAGACATGTTGCGGAAGGGGAAGTTCGTTTGAACCGAACTCAGCCGAAAGGCATTTGAAGAGCTAAAACAAGCCCTCACATCAGCTCCTGTCTTGCACAGCCCCGACTTCACGAAGCCCTTCTCCATTCATTGTGACGCAAGTCAACATGGAGTAGGAGCCGTGCTGGTGCAATTGACCGACGAAGGAGAGGAAGCTCCCATCGCCTTCATGTCCAATAAGCTGAATTCGGCCCAAAGAAACTATACTGTTTCCGAGCAAGAATGTTTGGCAGCGGTAATGGCTGTGAAGAAATTCCGAGCTTATATCGAAGGGCACAAATTCGAGATCATCACGGACCACGCGTCACTACAATGGTTGATGAACCAGGCAGATTTAAATGGACGCCTAGCCAGATGGGCTCTTAAACTGCAAGGGTTCAAGTTCTCCATCAAACATCGGAAAGGGACCCAGAACATCGTACCCGACACACTCTCACGGATGTTTTCCCCAGAGGGAGCCGAATTGACAATAACTGACGAGGACCCCATCGAAATAGATTTGGACAGCCCACATTTCGAATCAGACAGCTACAAAGAGTTGAGGCAAACCATAGCGACCCAACAACCACAGCTGCCTGATTTGAAGGTAATAGACGGCTACGTGTATAGACGAAATGAATACGCCACTGGTGATCCATGGCAGGAAGAAGAGTCTTGGAAACTCTGGGTACCGGAGGAAATGACACAACATCTGATCTTCCGCGCACATGACCATCCTTTAAGTGCCCACGGAGGGTACGGTCGAACGTTACGGTGACTCAAGAAATAGTTCTTTTGGCCTAAAATGGCATCCAAGGTCAAAGACTACGTGAGTGCCTGTGAGACCTGTAAAGGCACCAAAGTGCCCAACCAGCCTCTTTGACCTCCTATGGGTCAACTCAACGTCCCAGAACGCGTATTCCAACGTCTATACATCGATCTACTCGGTCCATATCCTCCGTCCTCCATGGGACACATCGGAGCTATAGTCGTTCTAGACCAGCTTTCAAAGTTCCCAATGGTGGAACCCATCCGTAAATTCACAACTCCATCGATCGTGAAATTCTTAGAGAGCCGGGTATTCCATGTGTTCGGTGTTCCAGAGAGCGTGTACTCAGACAATGGAGTACAGTTCCGGTCTCGGCAGTTTAAGGGCCTACTTGAGCAGTATGGCGTTGAACACCAACTGACGCCCATTTACTCTCCTCAGTCCAACGCATCAGAACGGTTGAACCGCACCCTATTGGCCGCGATCCGTTCTTACGTCCACCCCTCTCAAAAGGATTGGGATCGTCGATTGTCTGCCATCACATGCGCCCTGCGATCCTCGTATCATTCCGTCACCGGTGTCGCCCCT
This sequence comes from Odontomyia ornata, assembly GCA_963969285.1. NCBI lineage: Eukaryota > Metazoa > Arthropoda > Insecta > Diptera > Stratiomyidae > Odontomyia > Odontomyia ornata. The sequence goes on from OZ017739.1 coordinate 216,451,594, forward strand.
TACTTTGCCGCCTTTGGACAGCACATGATTTGCCACGGTAAATCATACCGGCTGTTACGGCAATTAAAGTGTTTGGGAGACCCCGTCGTTGCGCTGGAGCCCCACGAACGTTTAGGAGACATCCGCCAACAAATCAGACGGAACATTAAGGCCGCAGGAAGTGCAAATGAAGCGCAGTACAGTCTCCGGTCACGATCTGCTGATTTCAAGGAAGGAGATGAAGTTTTCCGGCGAAACTTCCGCCAAAGTGACGCCGCGGGGCATTACAACGCCAAATTGGACAGGCGATTCTTGAAAAGCCGCATAAAAAAGGTAATGGGACCTAACCGTTACCTGATAACGGATCCATCGGGAAAAGAAGTAGGGATATACCACGCGAAAGACCTGCACCGATAGATAATTAGTCACGTCTGTTTGTCCGTCCGCATATATTTTCAAAAAACGCGCAAGGTTGTATACTTCCGGCCAAACAAAACATAAGTCAGTCTGTCCGTCTGTCAATTGTGTTTTTCTTTTAGTGTCCGTCATCTCTAGTCCCGACGCCGAAGCCAACCCATGATACAAAGAAAGATCCTTCAGCTCCTTTTTCGCAATCCGCATCGCCTTGGGATTGCGAGAAAATTAGCTGCCCTGTAATAACCGAGGAGCTATGGCTCTAAAAGCCAGCGCTGCCACAGGCACACAGCACAAACTCAATTTAACAAGGGTCGCCATTCAGTCACCTTCCCCATCGCAACACTCGCTCTGCTTTCGCATGAAAAATAAGTCATCGAGCTCAAACAAAAATCCACATTCCATATCAGGCTCATCGCAAAAAACACTGAAATTGTCGCTCCAACAAGAAGAGAGTTAAACGAATTCAATGACTATTTATTATCGGTGGCTGAATCATCTACGACAAATGCGACTACATCAAAGCGATCTAACAGCAACGAGCGGCCGCATACAGAACAGTTGGATACCACGTGCTATGAATTAGATAATTTAAACTTACACGAGAATCAAAGATACTGTTGGCCGGTGAGACCATTACCGCGGCGCAGCTCTCCAAACAGAGATTACAACGGCGATATTCAAACAACCATTACGTCCTCCAACATAAGCAACATACATCCTGTAAACTATTCAAGTAATAGTGCATCAGGCTTAAGTTCCCAAGCTATCGGTGTTGTGATTCCTACAACGCCTAATTCAACCCTGCACGAAGACAATTATGCGCCAATAAATCCACGATCCCAACATTATCAACTAAACGCGGCAAAATTTAACTCAATAGCTAGTCATAATCAACAACACGATCAGCATCATCATCCTCATCAGTCTGATACCAATCAGACTTTAGCCAATCTCGATAGTGAGCTCACGTGGGAGCAACGATTGAATTTCATTCAATGTTTTCTTGTACTTACTTCAAAAAACCTTAACAAGGCTAATGATACACGAGCTGATCGAGTTACAAGTATTCATTCGGCAAGCATACCGAACACTCCAACATACGAAGAGCTTCAAGCCAAATTAGAAGCATCAAATCAAAATATTCAGAGTATTAAAGAGCAACAGCAACAATTACTTCGTCTTCAACAAGCAGCTAAAGATCGGGGAGTCGAGTTTGAGAGGTCGAGCGGGTCGGATCGGACAGGAACGGAAAAATCGTGGAAGTGCATCGTCTAGGGGAGTACGAAAGAAACCGCGACTGCTTTTGAGCGTGGTGTCTGCGGGATTTTAATTCTATTGTCGCGTTTTGTTTTGACTGCGGTTTAGAAGACTTTCCGTTCTAGTTTGTTTCGAAAGTTTACTCACATTTATCATTAAAAGGCTTTCGCGAATAGTTTTAATTATCGTGAAAAATAATGTTCCTGTTCTTCGTATGGTCCGACATTAGAATACCTCAACCGTCTCGTACGTACGGTACACACTAGGCGATAGCGATCACGTCGGAGGAGGGATGGACTGACGACCATGTAGTCAAGTGTGTTTCTTCTTAGAAAAATTAAAGTTTAAGTATTTTAAATAGCTCAAAAGAGGTACAGTTTTTTAAATTAAAATGAAGTGATATGAAATGGTTGAAAGAATAAACTTGATGAGACCGAGGTACTGAATTACAAGAAGTGAGATTATAAACAACAGAAAAATTCTGAAAGAATTGATTTGATGTGCAGTAGGTGCGGAAGTGATAGAAGTGAAATTGAAATAATACTCGTATGTATGATTTAAAAAAAAAAGGAAAAACTACTTGAAAACGCTTAATCGCCAACTTCAAGTGACAGATATCGCGGATAATTTATTCGTAAACTGGTTCAGCAACTAGTTCGGGTTGAGACGTGTAGGCAGTAAGGAGTGATCACAAAGGTTGGTAACGGGAGACTGGTGATGACGACAAGTGTTATAGGTACGAATTGTTTTTGCTTGTTAGATCCGTGAATAAAAAGCTGAAGAGAGTGTAAAATCTAATAATATGAAAACTGTCTAAAAGTGAATATTGACGCAAAATAAATGCCCAGTGAACAATTGATAGAAAAGTCCAATAAATTGAATTTCCGATACAAAAACACAATACGTAGACAATCAAGTGTCAGAAATCGTAAATTAATCGTTTCCGAATGGACCGGACTTTATAAGGCCAAATCAAATTCGTATGATTTCGAGGCGCTGGCAAGCGGATAAGTGACGTTTCAGAGCGCTCGGCAGCATGAAGAGGGGTGAATAAGTTGTTTTCTTCGCCTTTATTTGAAATTGATTTTGATGCGATTGTTGTGAATCGAGTTATTTAAATACTCTGCCATGAGTTGACTTTAATATAAAGGGGGTTTAATTTATGCATTGAATCGAGTTGGTTTCTATATTCCGTTAATTTTTTTCTTTTCGTAATTCAGTGAAAATTTAAAGTAAAGAAATTAAGTGAAAATTAAAAAAAAAAAAAAAATAATTAATAAGAAAATTTTGATAAGAGTTACAGTTGTGCCCACCTCGTCAACGAGCGCTCGTCGTCGGAAAAGGTTATTTCTTCATGCTTATGAAATTAAATTAAATCTTGTACATGAAAATTTATATTGAACGTGATAAGAATATTCGGTTCTTCAAAAACAATTTCATTATTTGAATTAAGAACAAGTTATGCGTTCATTGTACGTAGAATGTGCACTGTTAGAATTGATAAATACGCGCAGGTTGAAGGCGAGATTATCTAATGTTTCTTTTTTAAATAAGTTGGAAGATTTTTTTTTTGTTTTCACCTCTGTATAGTACACACAAGTAGGCGTTAGCTATTATTTCACCTTCTCGAAAAAAATCTGCATTGTTTCATAAATTACTCAGAAAACGCTCTGTACTTTTTTGTTTGATTGATTAATTTTTTTTTTTTGATAAAATTCTAGTTCTTTCAAATTTTAAGTGTGCAATATTTAAAAAAAAATAAAAAAAAAAAAAAACCGAATGCGATATTTAAAACAAATTGGAGATCAATATATCTTTGTGGCTGAGAACGTTTTCAGTGTTTTTTTTGAAATTGATGTTTTCTGTAAGACTGATTTAGACGAAAAACCATGTTTTAAGGAAATTATAAAAATCAGATAAATTAATAATTGTTATTTTGAGATGATTAGATAAAATAAAATCGTTGAAATAAAAAATGAATTATTAAACGTTAACCGTCGGTCTTTCCCTTTCGTTTTATCTAACCGAGTAAAGGACCCGGTACGGTGGCAGGCTTCCACCTCAAAACATGAGCCAGCCACCGGGTACAAACTAATTCCTTTTTCTGTTTCAGGTGACGTTATGGGTTGAGTGGCCCAAGCAGAGTGCCTTTTTATGGCATAGATTTATGCAATCCAATTGTATAATTCTATGACATAAATTGGTCACCGGGGTACTCCCCTTCTGATGGGAAGGTTCATACAATTCAAGTTGTATGAGTTTTCCACTCAGAAGAGGAATACCTGGCCACTTCAACAAGCTATCTTTGGATTTATTCCGGTTGGGTGGGTATGAAGGGGCTCCACCACCACCCGGTTGCCCCTCTTTCATTTGTGGGCCATGAACTTCGTTGGGTAATGACGAGGTCAACCCCAAGTTCGCCTTTCTTTTCAGGTTCAACTTGTTCTCGTAACAAGTCACATCTCCCTCGGTGAGGTTATCTACAATTCTTGCGACTTCAGTCGCCTCTTGAGCTATCGACAAATTCGTGAATGCGAAATTGTTTTGTAGTGAGTCCTCGTGCTGGGGAAACGAACCCGCCCCACGACACCGCAATGCTAGCCTGCCAGCGCATTCACGCGTCTCCAGACGAGGGCATTCTCGGCAGATACCTTCATCTTCTTCTGCCGGGGCAGCAGACCATCGCTGCAGTCCTTTACGGACCTATGGAAACTCTTATAATTCACTACAAACGTAGAAAATTTTGTTGTTGTAGTTTTGACCAAAGCTTTCAACCAATGTTAAAGAAATTCGGTACTTTGATAGAAGCTGGAAGTATCTAAAGAGTTTTGTAAAAAAATTGGAGTTCAGGTCGCAAAAAACAAAATGGCGGCCAGGTGATCCGATGTATATAAAACTTGATTCTAAGATAGAAATTGCATACGTCTAGAGTCTTTGACATTTTGGTGATCATACAAGTGCAAATTTCAAAATGGCGGTGGTTTAGTTACGCATTTTTTCAGGTTTTCGTGGCCCTCTGGTGGTCACATTTTGCAACGGATTGAGATCTTTTTACTATGTACTTGTATTATGCAAAAAATTATTAAAATCAAATGTAAGGTAAAAAAAGCCCAAAATTTGAAACCTAATATTTTTAGCTGCCATTTTCATTAAAAATTGAAAAATTTTGCCCTGTCTAGAGTGAAACTTCTATTTGAACGAGATTTGGCACATTGATTGATGAGGTCCTAGCACGCAAAGATTTAACATAATCCAAAATCAAATGCATGCATTCAAAATGGCGGCTCCCAAAGTTCTGAGGGCAGGCGCAATTCACAATTTTAGTAGCAACTGAAATAATGAATATTCTTCATGGAAACGTTTCAAATGACTTAATTTGAAAGTATTTACAAACCAGACCATTTTTAAGATATTGTAAAATATTTTTAACAATACCCTAAAAAATTATAAAATCGCGACTTGTCTGTCCGTCCGTTCGTTTGTTCGTGCGTCAAACAAGTTTTCTCGCAAACTACATGAGCTAGAATGAAGAAATTTTCTACGTAGGTCAAAAGTGGTGCCTCTTGAAATTTGCAGTGCTAGAAAATATTTTAAGGTATTTAAGGGGGGTCTCCCAATACATGGGGTGATTAAAATTTTTTTTATTTCTCTAGCCCTCTAGTAGCCAAGTTTCTCAACAGATTCCGGTGAGACTTGAAGTTATAAGTTATTAACCCAGCAACTGCCACGTGGGGTGTCAACAGCACCCCATGCTATATTTTCTCCATATATTTCATATTTAAGGTTGGCAACAGTGTCAAGTTTCACCTTACCTTTCAATTATGTTATCCACTATAGATTTATTTGTGTTTTGAGTTTGGTGTTGGCTATCACTGCTTGTAACGTCGCTTTATCTTGTGAAATAAGTATTGGGGTGCCCACAGGTCCCCAAGTAGTAGTTAAAGTTTTTAAATTTTCCGATAAACAGGCTAGTATTTGAGTTATTTTTTAGCATAACTTTGTTGTAATTCTTTGTATTAGATTAGCAATTTACTCATGGATTGGTACGAACGAGAGCAAAATCGTCTGCGACGGCTTCTCGAAGAGTTGGATGAAGATGATGATACAGGATTGATTGATGAATCATCGGACTCTGAAGTTGACTCTTGCCACTTGAGTTATCATGATTCTGAATCGGAAAGCTCAGCGGAATCTGACAATGAAGATGATTTGACGAATCCTACAAATGTAAGTACTTTTTTGGGAAAAGATGGAACAACTAGATGGAGAACTACACCGGCTAACAGAAACGTTCGCACCCATGCTCAAAACATTGTTGTCCATTTGCCTGGGGTACAGCCACATGCAAAAAATTGCAAGTTAGTTTTGGAATGTTGGGGTTTATTCATAGAAGAAAATATGATACAAATCATCGTAAATTCTACCAACAAAAAACTCCTGAAACAAGCAAATAATAAGCATAGTTATCCAACAAGCATTGCTGAAGTAAAAGCATTATTTGGATTGCTGTACATTGCCAGATCTATTCGATCTAGACGGCAAAATATCGAAGATTTGTGGTCGGAAGGAAGATTGGGTATAGAAATCTTTAGAACAACAATGAGCCTCCATAGGTATTTTATGCTACTAAAGTGTATTCGATTTGATGACATAGACAAGTGGAGTGAACGACGTCAAATAGATAAACTTGCTCCTATTCGAGAAGTTTTTCAAATTTTTCAAGATAATTGTGTAAAGATGTACTCAATATCTAAATATTGTACTGTGGATGAGCAATTGGTTGCATTTAGAGGGCGCTGCTCATTTTGCCAATACATACCAAGTAAGCCAGCTAAATATGGTATAAAAATATTTTGCATTGCAGATGCTAAAACTTGGTACTCCTTCACATTCGAAATCTATGTAGGCCAACAGCCTGAAGGGCCATATGCACAATCAAACAGTGCAAATATCTTTGTCATGCGGCTAGCTCAGCCTATTTTGGGTTCTGGTCGAAATATAACCTGCGTTAACTGGTTTCCCACTTACGTTAGAGTCACTACGAAATAAATTAACGTATGTGGGAACCGTGCGCAAAAATAAAAATGAGCTACCAAAAAATTTTATATAAACGAAAGGCAGGGCTGCTAAAAGTTCAGAATTTGGATTCACAGACAACATGACTATATTATCTTATGTGCCCAAACGAAATAAAAACGTAGTGATGGTGTCCTCCATTTAGAAGACAATTCAATTGATGATACCACAGGAGGTAAAAGTCTTCCAAATATAATTACCTTTTATAACTCAACCAAGTCCGGAGTCGATAAAGTTGATGAGCTTTGTAGCTCATTCTCCACAGCCCGAGCATGCAGAAGATCGCCATTAGTTGTGTTCTATAGAATGTTAGACATCGCTGAAATCAACAGCTTTATTATTCACACTGCCAATAACAACCAAAGTAAATAAATTCAACGGAGAAAGTACCTACAAGACTTGGAATTTGAGCTTGTGAAGGACTGGCTAAGAAATAGAGGAGCAAACCCCCACATACCACGTACAATACGCGATAGAATCAAAAATTATATTGAAATTTATAATGAAACTAGTGAGGCAAAAGAGCCACCAACCAAAAAAGTAAGGTGCTCAGTTTGTCCAAGAAAGGATGATAAAAAAACTAAATTTTTTTGTGAAAAATGCTATAACCACCAGCGTCTCAATCATATGAAGCATATTTGTGAAAAATGTTTTCATGATCCAGAATCTGAGGAAAGCTGCTAGAAACTCTGACATTTAAATGCAACTGTTTCCACAACGTCTTACAAGAGATGTATTTTTTAACTCTGAAATATAATTATAGTTCAAACTATGCGTTGTTTTTATGTTTTTAAGTCTTCAGTACTGTATTTCATATTTCGCAACCTGCCCCAATAGGAAAATGCTATAAAAGTTGCGTAAAATCCTTAAAGTAGGTTGGGGATCTGTCAGACCCCCATGTGGCATGTAACGTTTCAATAAGCTACGTGGCAGGTGCCGGGTTAAGGTAAGTTAATCTAATTTAATTATGCAAATCGAATGACAAATAAAAAAGTGGAGAATTTACAACTTAACATTTTTAGCAGCCGTTTTCAATAAAAATCAAAATGACGGCCCCTGATAGTTCAGAAAAGAATTGAAAATGTATGTATTGATGGCAACGCAAGTGCTGATTAAACTGTTATGGAAATCTTTGAAATTAACAATTTGAGCTATTTAAGCCTTTGTGGTGTATTTATATGTTTACAACAATTTACTACCCGCCGGTGCTCAATATGTAATCCATTCGTGTGCAACTCAATTTAATTAGCAAAATATTTGCGCCTCTATAAAGGGTCTCTAAATACGAACGTCGGCAGATTCTTTTTATGTTAATTAACCCATGTGGTACTACAAAGTTGCAGTAAGAAGTCTAGTAGTAGGCAAGCCAAATTCTTTTTTGAAACCTTAAGCTACATACGAGAAGTTTACCTTTCCGGCTGGTGCTGCCAACGGGGATTTTTAAATTCAACCGATGATTTTCGAACTGGAATGAGGAAGAGATCATCCCTTTGATGATTGATTTCCATTACAATTACGTAATGGTCGCTATCATAAGGAAGCACCTGCAGTTTCCGTTGAGAACTATTACAGCTGAATTCAAGTGTGGTCCAAATATGAATTTGTCTTAGGGTATGTTGGGAACTCCGACCCATATAGATTGCACCTGTATTCTATTTGGTTCTCTGTTATCCACGATTTCAGGAATATTCATCTTGGATTATTGGTGGCGTTCAGCTATGATGTATGCTTGGCGTTCAGGTCCCCAGCAAGAATATAATAGCTATGCAGCTTGTTCAGTTCGAGTATTTCAAACAAAGAACTGAGTTCCTCCTTGAGCTTGAGAACAGTTCCACCAGTTGCATAGGCAGAGATAACGAAGAGGTTATCCCCACCTGGCAGTGAGATCTTGATAATGGACACTACAAGAGATTCAAAGCTTTTGAATTCGATTTTCAATATTTTGGAAAGAATGGGGTCTTCTCGCCGATATCCCGGTGCCACCTCCCTCATCACCTATCACCCTATCGTCTCGTACGAATTAAATACCATGGAGTGCCATGAATTGAGGTGGGTTTTAGTGAGAAGCATGATGTCAGGCTTTTGCTTGACAAGGAACTCCAGGAGACAAATAAACAAGACCAAAAATTGATTTTTTGGTCTTGTTTATTTATTCTATCTGAAAGAGATTCAAGCTGTTGGTAAATTTTGAGAAGCAGCTCAATATCGCCACTCAAATTATTTATTTTATTCACATTGTTGTCTGCTGGCCCTCTTGTAGCAAGTGCAAATTATACTCCGGGTTTGACAAAGTTGAGTGGTAACAAGTTGTGATGTACTTTGGTTTGATTTGGGGAAAATTTAACTCTTGCATCTTGATACCAAGGGCATCCTCGATATGATGCTGGATGACCAAATGTCCCGTAGTTAACATAGCATAATTTTTCTTTTCGCTCTATCTGAGCCAATTTGCATTCACCAGGGGCGTGAATATCTTTGCATTTAGCACAGCAGTAGAGCATGGCACAATTGGCAGCCAAATACGCGAATCATTGGCACCTGCAATATTAGTTTATCAGTTTTTTCGAGGCATTCTCATCTCTTAACTCTAAAGTTTAAGTACTTTACCTGTTGGAGGGCACTCGGACTGCTATCGTTAGAAATTTGGACCAAATAAAATGGTAATATTTTACCTTCAATAGTTGATCTCCTTGTGGCAACATTTTTCACACTGATGAACTTAACAGCTGGTGCTTATTTCTGCAACGTTTCAAGGAGATCAACTGTATTCTCCCTACTGTTCAAGCCCTTCAACAGGAAGGGCTGATTTTTTTCTGCCTGTGGCGTGTATGTGATGTGGGGAGCTTTTACACTATTAAGTGCATCTTTTGCTAGCTTGAAATCAGCCAATATTTTTGTCTTAATTGTGAGTTTATCAGCGGTCACTCTCTTAACTTCAAAATTATCGATTTTATGTTCGGCTGCAAATAACCCAACCATATCCCCTCCACGCTGCCCAAAAACATTAATTGGAGGAAATTTCTCGTTTATCTTATTATTATTTTTAATAAGACAACCAGTAGACACACCAGTTGGCTTTTTCTCCTCTTGCTTATTTTTTGATGTTAAATATTCAATGAAATTATTACTGCAAGCATTTATATTACCTACGCTGTCTTGGCACTCCATCTCGATGTCAATTTCGTCATTCATCGCAGACAGTACCGCATAGCAATTAGCGCTGTCGTTTGCTCCTCGTGCGCTTAGTATGTTTTCAGCATCATGGATTGATGTCTTACTCGTATCTTGTAATTTTGCTTTAAATATTTGAGTCTTTTGCATTGCTGCTGTTTTTCGTCGGTTTTGTTTGTTGTCGCTTCCTTTTTTCCGTTCTTCTTATTTGTTATCGCTTCTTCTTTGCCGGACGTATCCTGTGGCTTCATCACTTTTGTTTTGTTCACATTTGTTTATGTCCGGACCATATCCTCCAAACATTGTATACGGAGCTTCATCTCATCGTTTTAATTAGTCACCTTTGCGTTTTCTCTGACTACCCTTTTGTATTCTTCACTTGAAAGCGTAGTGCGCTTGCCATGCTCACAGCTATCTTGATAGTTTTTCCACTTCATGATTCCTTCATTCGTCGTATTATAAATGCCTGGCCTTGGGTCCGCCAGCGGTAGGAAGCCGTCGGGCTCCTCCATCCCCTCGGTGAAAAAAACTTGTCTTCTTTTTTGAAACTTTCTCGCAGGTGAAATCCAGATACCCGATAAATTGTTCGAATAGTTTGTCGATGTAATAAGTTTTTTTTTCTAAAATTACTTTCTAATTTCCGTTTTAAAAATTATTTTAATTTATAAAAATTCTTGACAAGAGCGGATTTAAAACACGTCTATACGCATTGAGTGCTAGACTTACAATGCCGTTCCACCCTACAGACGGGTATATTGCGACTTGCCTCCCTACTGGCTTCATTCCTCCAGAAGCACTCGTGTCTTTGGACATGAATCAAAATGTTTTTGATTCTGACGGCGTCTCTATCATATATCACATATATAGACGAGCCACCGATAAAAAGATGAAGTATCCTCCGAATTCGAGTTCACGAGACAAATAATTTTAATGGAGATACTCATTTGCTAGATTCGGTGAAGCTGAGACGGAGCAATCTAGGTATTAGTGGCTGAATGACAATGTCTAACTTATTCATGTTTATTTTCAGTTTTTGTGCTTTCATTACTAAGTTTTTGAGTTTCAGCTCATTATTGCTACATTTGGTGTTGTTAGGTTAGGTATACTCGTATGTTGTATTTACTTTATTAGGTTTCGAGGTAAGGTTAAATGCTTATATTATATTGTGATAGAATTTTTTTAGTATAAGATAACGTTTTTGATTGAATTTTTTTAGAGTTACCTTGTAACGTATTAATTGTAGGACAAAAGTTCACTGTTGTGTTATAATTATAAATATATTACAAAAGTTTTGGTTGGTGTTTTTCTACTTTTTCCAATCAAATCGTTAAATAGATCATAATCTTTATTAATTTGAATTTACTATAGTTTTTTTTGATAAAATGTGTTTAACTGATAAAGAATAAATTTAGAGAGCCATTTGGGCCATTAAGTTTATATATTGTTAGTTTTTGGAATTTGCTTTATATTCAGTTAAAATTTATAACGATTAATATTGAATAAAGTGCTTTTGACTTTGAGAGAAGCTATAAGATTGATTTTGAATGAATACTTAATGAATTTTGCCAGCGACTACGAATGGAATAAATGGATACTTTATTATAGTTTTGCAAAAACACGTCAACGCATGCTGACACTCAATACTCACCCTATGAACTCATATTCGGCCAAGTTGCCTGCTTTCCCAGCGATACATTACAGCAGCATAAAAAA
>OZ017739.1:216468206-216680706 GCA_963969285.1 Odontomyia ornata
TCCTACTTTGATTATACCTGTTGTTGTTATTTCCTCCATAGTTGCCATTATTCCTGTAGTATGAATTTCTACCGCCGTCTTAGTTTTGACGATTGTCATTATTGTTCTTATAATCTTGATATTTTCTATTGGTATTGTTACTTTTATTTCTATTGTTATTGTATCTGTTGTTATTGTTTCTGTTATTATTATTATAACTGCTGTTTTTCTTATTTTTCTGTTGTTATTGTTTATTTTGCTGCGCTTGTGTTAAACCTGTGACCTTAAGATTCCTTTACCTTTCCCCAGCATCTTTCTTCTCTCCATTAATATATTTATTATTGCTCTAGCTTGTTTAGTTCGCCTGCTGTGTCGTGTTGAGTAGACGTGTGTTGGTGGTGCTCGTCACGAAAATAAAGAAACGAAATCAAGAGCAACGGGTCGCGATAAAATGTTGTGCCAGAATGGGCAAAACAGCTTCGGAAACATACGCTAAAATTGTAAAAGTGCATGGTGATAGTGCACTTAGTCGTGCTCAGGCGTTTCGATGGCATAAAGAGTTTAAGGAGAGGCATGAAAACGTGGAAGACGAGATGCGGGGTGGGAGACCAGTCGAGGTGCAGACTGACGCGAATGTTTAACAGTTCGAATGTTGGCCTTCGAGCTGGGTATGAACCGTGAAACAGTCAGACGAATTTCAACTCACGATTTTGGGATGAAAAAATTGTGTGCGAAGATGGCTCCAAAGAACCTTTCTGAGAAGCCCTCAGTGTGTCCCAGTATTTGGCCTCTAAAGGGATCGCCGTGTTGTAAAAGCCACTTTATTTGCCCAATATGTCACCATGTGACTTTTTTTGTTCCCTAGAATAAAATCGGTGGTCAAAGGGACCAATTTTTAGTCGATTACGGACATCCAGGCGGCCGTGACAAGGGTACTTGCGGACATCCCAGTCGAGGCGTTCCAAAAATGTTACGAAGCATGGAAAATGCGCTGGAATCGTTGTATAGCTGCCCAAGGGGACTACTTTGAAGGGGATTGCAGAGTTGTCGAATAATTTTTAAATATATGGTTTTCGTGGAATCAGTCATTACTTAATTGGCACACCCCGAAGTGAGCAGATGTACGACCCCGAGACCATTTACTACCATTAGGTCGGGGGATTTAGGATGACAAACAATGAATGCCGTGCAGTGGAGAAACAAGGAGATCCTTCTTCCTTAGTCTTGGGACCTAAGTAGTCCAATGTAAGGTCCTTGTGTTCCACAAGTTTCATAAAAACATGTGATTGAAATATTTCTTCAGTATATCTGTGACTGATGCCTGCAAATCATACGGTTCGTGCAAAATCTTTACGACAGAAGCATACTCGTATCTATTCATTTTAATTAAAAGTATTTCTGGTTGCCTATGTGTCGACTCCTCATTTCTCTGTCGGTCCATGAATTAGATTTGAAAAGTCTCCGAACTCTGAGTTTCCATTTGATACTATGCCCGTAAAAAATTTCAGAGGATCTTCCGTAAACGACAAGAAATCTGTTGAATCCTTTGGAGGTAGGTAGAAAATACTGATTCGATGCCAGTTTTTCTATACATACTTCAAATGTTGTCGAGGGTGTATGGGTGCGTGTATTAGAGTTGTATCGATGGGTGCCTGAAGGGATTCGTCCGGGATAGGTGTGGATGTCATGGATGGATGCGTAGAGGATATGTGACTTAGGCGTGCGGGCGCGTATATTAGGTTAGAAGCCTGAAGTAAGAAGGTGTGAGTCCGAGATGGGTGTGGATGTTATGAATGATTGCCAGGGGAGGGTGTATATCTTGGGTGTGTGGTCGTGTGTACTTGGGTGGTATAGATGGATGCCTGGGATGAGATGTGAGTCAAGAATAGGGGTAATTGTCATGGTGGTTACCGGGGAGGATGTAGGTCTTGCATATGTGTGTGTATCAGATTAGTCTAGGTGTGTAACTGCGATAATTAGATATGGGCCTTCGGGAATTATAGATCTATGTCCTGGTTAAGTAGGTACGCGTTCCGGTTAGCGTTTTATAGAACTAATTTTGATGGTTGTATTCTAGGATAGACATATGTCTTGAGATTACAGGTGCGCATCCTTAGCCTAAGTAGCATCTAATGGTAAATAGTGAAACTAGAAAATTGATTCCTATCTAGGATAATCTCATATTTGCAACTAATAGATCGAATACCTAGATAACGTGTGTTTATATTGGGTTGAAATATGTATTTAAAATTAATAGGAGCTAGCCTTTGACGCCTCTAGTGGTAGGTAATCATACTATCCACGGTTGTTATTCAGAGAGCTTGCATATATATTTTATTCATTCATATTTTTATTTAATTATTTGAATTCTTCTAACTGCAAAGAGAATACGGATACCAATTCCTAAATATTTCCATGATATTTTTTATCGATTTCCCAAGTCCATGTGGTAAAAAGGTCAAGAAACTTGAACCCATAAATCATCTGCATGACTGCCTACATTCTATAGAGGATCCTCTACAGTCTCAAGTATCTTTTCCATGTTAGTGAAAGGCTATTAGTGCTTGTGCTGAAATTTTATTAGGTGATAATTTGAGTTTGCTTCTAGTGATCTTATTGATGAGAATAGAAGCTAGTTTTAGATCTAATTATGGAAGTATGATTTATGAGGTGCCGCTTGTGATGATTCCTATGATGGGAACAGTGGGTAGTGTATCATGCTACTTGATATCAGTTAAACCATATAGAAATTTCATTTGTGATTTTTGGATGTTAGAAGCAATGTATGTATGGAATGTGTTAGGAAATAAGAACATTATGGACGATAATTTCTGGAGCACTTTGGTTTTTTGTAGCCGTTGATGTTTACGATAATTTTTTTGTGGAAAATTTACGAGGCATGACTGATTCCATGAAAACCGTATGTTTAAAAATTATTCTAGAACCCTGCCATCCCCTTGGGCAGCTATACAACGATAACAGCACATTTTTCATGCTTCGTTACATTTCTGGAACGCTTCGAGTGGGATGTCCGCGAGTACACTCGTCATGGCCGCCTGGATTTCCGTAATTGACTCAAAATGGGTTCCTTTGACCACCGATTTTCTTCTAGGGAACAAAACAAATCACAGGGTGACATATTGGGCGAATAAGGTGGCTGTTGCAACAGGCTGATCCCTTTAGAGGCCAAATACTGACACACGTTGAGAGCGGTGTGGAACGGTGCCTTTGGAATCATCTACACGCATAACTTTTTCATCCCAAAATCACCGGTTAAAATTTGTCTGACTGTTTCATGGTTCATACTCAGTTCCGATGCCAACACTCGAACTGTTAAACGCCGATCTTCACGGATTAGGGTGCGCACACGCTGCGCATTCGCGTCAGTCTGCACCTCGACGGGTCTCCCGCTCTGCGCTTCGTCTTCCACGCTTTCATGCCTCTCCTTAAACTCTTTATGCCATCGAAACACTTGGGCACGACTAAGAACACTATCACTATGCACTTTTACAATTTAAGCGTACCTTTTCGAAGCTGTTTCACCCAATCTGGCACAACATTTTATCACGACCCGTTGCTCTTGATTTCGTTTCTCCATTTTCGTGACGAGCACCACCAACACACGTCTACTCAACACGACACAGCAGGCAAACTAAACAAGCTAGAACAATAATAAATATATCAATGAAGAGGAACAGGTGCCGGGGCAATGGAAGGGAATTTCAAGGTGGCAAATTTACCACAAGCGCGGCAAGAAAATCAGTCTGACTACTTAATTGTCACATTTTGTATGATCATTCTTCTGCAGTGATATTTAAGGATGGGACTAAAAATTCTAGGTTGCCATTAAATCGTGAGTGGAGCATGCTATTAATTTATAATTTATGGCTTTCGAAAAGTATAAAAGAGAGGCTGAAGGAATATTGAATTTTATTCTGATCTAGCTTGTCTCTGTGATTGAATAACGCTTAAGTTGAGATCGAAATTTAGTTCCGAAGTTATATTTGCAACTATAGTAATCACGGCGTAGTGCACACGAATAATTTTCGGTCCTCGCAACTCTATCTGCGGACTTTCCGCTTGCGTAAGAAGCTTTACTGAAAACATTGATTCTTCAAAAAATGTTTAGCAATCGCGGTAAAGTGGACATGAATAATTTTCGATCCTCGCCTCTCTGCGGACTATCCGCTTGCTTAGGAAATTTTACTGAAAATATTGACTCTCTGTAAAATAGTGGACACGAATAATTTTCGATCTTCACCACTCTATCGGCGGACTATCCGCTTGCATAGGGAATTTTGCTGAAAACAGCGATTCTTCGAAAAATATATAAAGATCGCGGTGTAGCGGACACAGATTTTCTGTCATCACCAGTCTATCTGAAGAGTATCCGCTTGGCTATGAAATTTTCAATTTGTTGAAAAGAATATTGACAAATTTTACTAGGCTTTTTATACTACGCCACCATCTTCGGACGAAGTCAATGGTTCACCATTTTTTGTCAGCTTCATAGGATTGAAAAGTACAATCCAACATATTTCACCGTAGACGTAACAAAGTATTTGGAACGAAAAATCTCCAGTTTACAGCATTCCTTTTGTTATGGAAAATAAAGACCAAATACTTTTTGACAATCATCGTAGAAGCAGCATTATATTCCGGAAGATGATTCTTCTAACCGAATATCTGTGTACGAATACATCATAGCTAATCTTGGACCACGTCGGGAGTTGATTAAAAATTATTCATAAAAGTTAGCTTTCACTGTTTCATTTAATTTAATTAGTGTTTCAGCTTGAAGAGAGTAAGATGTCTGTATCCGTGTATGCACCTTTGAAAAGAAAATACAATAAAACTCCTCATAAACTACACTGTCACTTTTGCGATGTTGAAGTAAGTCAACAATTTTCCAAGAGCCATTTGAAGAGTAATGCAAAATCAATAGTGGTGATCAAGGAAAAGTGAAGGAAATTTCACAAGCATTTGCTACTCGAATAGCAACGTACCAAATCATTAACCAAAATGGGAAATTAAATATTGAAGAGTTTTTAAAAAATGTGGATAATTGTTTCAAAGATCAATAAAAGCTATAAAAGCCAATTAGAACTTTTTGCTGTTTTTATGAAATTTGATTTAAGTAGCCAGAATGATATAAGCAATTTAAAATCATTCAATGCGAAGAATATAATCATTACCAGGGGTTGTGACCTTGAGTATGTTTATAAATCCCACTGGACAACGTTGTTACCGTGTAACCGTACCCTCACTATTCAACTGTTTTGAACTTAGAAGGTATTATGTTCCCTGTTTCTTTCAAAGAGATTCCCGTTTTCGAGGAAAAAAATAATGTGAGTGTTAATGTTTATGGCTGGAAAGAGTAGTCTATTGGATTCCATTCTATTTTTCCAAAAATAGGCAAGCCTCTAGAAAACATATAAACCTGCTTTATGCGGAAAATGAAAAAGGAACAATGGGTCATTATTGCTGGGTAAAAAATTGAGTGGAATGACTAAATATGGTCACACATCTTACCTCTGTGATGGATGCCTTATTAAATTCACCAGCATTGAGCGATACAATGCGCACATCAAACATGATTGCAATAATATCCATACAATTTTACCGTTAGAAGAGGAAAAATATTTAAAGTTTGAAAATGTAGGAAAGCAGATCAAAGTTCCATTCATAGTCTATGCTAATTTTGAAGCATTGCTGCAACCAATAGAGACATGTAATCCAGACCCTCATAGCTCATTTACAGAGACTAGTCACATTCATATACCATATAGCGTTGCATACTTTATAAAGTGAAGCTTTGATCCATCCTTGAATAAATTACAAATCTTCAGAGGTGGAGATCGCCCTAAGGTTTTCCTAAATATGCTGCAGGAAGACGTGAAACGTATATTCAGGATCCTAAAGGTGAATAAGCCCATGCATTTGTCCAATAAGGAAGAAGAGGAGTTTTTAAACGCGGTATCTTGTCATATTTGTGATGAAAAATTTGACTCAGAAACCCGAAAAGTAAGAGATCATTGTCATTTGACAGGATTCTTTAGAGTTGCAGCTTGAAACAAATGTAATATTCTATGTTGAGGTCCCGATTTTATACCTATAGTCTTACATAATATTAGTAGATATGATGCTCATTTCATATTTCATTTTTTTTTTTTGTGGTAGGGAGGTGAATGCTATATATGCACAGAGTGTGAGACTCCCATGCGCGCTTGGACTACCCACTAAACACCTCCCCAGTCAACGTGCGAACCCAGCCTGGAACTGTTTGACACATTACTTCGGGCCAGGTCTCGTTTTGTTACGCCGTGGGGCGCCTTCAAGCTGGGGACCCCCTTTCCTAGCGGGAGGGCAGAGGGGAAGAGGAATTGCCAGAAGAGCGATCCCCCAGGCCCAGCGCTCCCAGCTGCTGTGAGTTCCTTTTATATTTTAGGATTGCCCGAGCATAATGTGCCAACTGCTTCCATTTGTCAACCGATTCGAGCATCACCGCAACTATATTATCTGGGGTGAGCTCTCCCGTCTCCCTGTAGAGTTTCTTCGCAGCCTGACCAATTTTGTACACGCAATAAATGTGACAGGCATTGTCCTCCTCTCCTGGGCAAAACCGACAATCGGGAGGCCGTGACTTACCGATCTTGTGCTGGTAAGACTGAAAACACCCATGCCTGCTCAAAAGCTGGGTCAGATAGAAGTCAGTCTCACCATCTTTTTGATTCAGCCACGGTCTTACATCCGGAATGAGGTGCGCAGTCCAACTTCCCTTCGTGCAATTGACACAAGACTGCTGCTGATCGTTGAGCCAGCACTGTCTCTCCTCGCGGACAACCATCTCCCTCGCATCTTCGTTTCGGCACAGTTAAATAGCATGGCGCTCTCTAGCAAGGAGGGCGACAGGTATCACGCCTGCAATAACTCTCACCGCCGAATCAGAGACTGTTGGATACAAAGATACATTTCTCAGTGCTCCTCTTCTCTGTACCTGAGCCAAACGTTTTCGGTATACCTCCTTGCTGAGAGCGTCGCCCCATTCTTTTCTGAACCATCCAGGGCCGTCATTTTGAATTTTCATTGAAAACGGCTGCTAAAAATATTAAGCTGTAAATTTTCGAATTTTTTATTTGTCATCCGATTTGCATAATTAAATTAAATTAACTTGCCTTAATAACAGATAATTTCAAGTTTTATCGGAATCTGCTGAGAAACTTGGCTGCTAGAGGGCTACAGAAATAAAAAAAAATGTTTATGTCACCCCTCTGTATAGGGAGACCCCTTAAACACTTTAAGATATTTTCTTATACTGCAAATTTCATGAGCCATCTCTTTTGACCTAGGTAAAAAATTTCCTCAATTTAGCTCATGTGGTTTGCGAGAAAACTTGTTGTGACGCACGAACAAACGGACGGACGCCCCATACCTCTGCTCTGTACAGTAGCACTGACCCTACAGCACTCATCAAGAGGCGTCTCCTTGATGGGCTGGGTCTCCCCACGTTGGCCATAATTCGACTCAGAGCCGATAATCCCTAAGAACTCTTCTCAGTCGTTGGCCTAATTTGCTCAGAGAAACTCAGCTTTGAGTCGATCAGTAGCCCCAGGTACTTCACCGCTGGCTTTGATTCGATTTGTAAGTCGCCAATACTGATTATCCTTACTCTAGGGATTCTCTTTTTGTCAAGATGACCACTTCGGTTTTCTCCAGTGCTAAACTGAGCCCGCGAGCAGTCATCCAGTCCCTCACTCGGCGCATTAGCATACCTAGCCTAAGTTGCGCTTGTACAACGATGCGTCCAGCGACCAGAGCCGCAACATCATCCGCATAGCCGACCAAGCGTGACTTATCTGGCATCTCAAGTCTCAGTAGCCCGTCATAAGACACGTTTCACAGGTCCGGACCAAGGATAGATCCCTGGGCAACACCCGGTGTAATTCCCATCCTTTGATGGCCCTGTGTCGTGTCGTAGAGCAGGTTTCGGTCCTTTAGGTAGCTCCTCGAAAGCCCCATTAGATATTCTGGAACCTGAAAAGATTTTTCCAGCGTATCCAGAATATCAACCCATCTAGCGGAATTGAAAGCATTCCTGACGTCGAGTGTCACCAACAGGACGATCCGTCGCTTGGTGCGACTATATGCCTCTGCCTTTTGAACCGCGTTCACCACCTCTGAAATCGCATCCATTGCAGAATGCCCTCCTTAAAGCCGTACTGCCGATAAGATAGGTCCCCACCAGCACGAACTCCGTCAGTGAGTCTTCCCTTGATGTGTTTCTCTAGCCATTTCCTAGCCGTGTCTAGCATGCATAATGGGCGGTATGCAGACGGCGATTCGGGATTTCCCTTTCCCTTCCAGCATGAGCCTCGCCACCTTCCATCGTATCGGGCAAATCCCGCTCCGAAGGAAAGCGTTAAATGTACTGAGCAGCAAGTCAGGACAATCGTGATAAACAAGCCGCAACACCTCAGCTGGAACAGCATCTGTACCTGGAGGCTTCCCCGCTTTCAATGAAAGGACTGCCTCCTCCAGTTCCAGTTGTGTGAAGAGTGTGCACTCGACTGCTGATTCACCATGGACAGCGTCAACACGGACAGGATGGGTGGCGAAGAGTCCCCGCACTATCGCGTCCATGTTTTCCGTGTCTTGTACGCAAGGCTTCCGTAGGGCACCAAGTTTCCGCATAACCAGCTTGTAGCCAAGGCCCCAAGGATCCTTGTTCACATTGTCCACTAGGTCTTGCCAGCAGCGAGCCTTGCTACTGTTGATCAGTTTGCGAAGACATTTCCTGGCCGATTTATATGCTGCCACCCAGTTGAATGCCTCGTCACCGTTCCGCGCCCGTTGGGCCTCACGTCGAAGTTTGTGACACTCCCTTCGCTTTTCAGCGAATTCAGTTAACCACCAGTACACTGGTGGCTTGCTGTGCATGGGTTTTCGGCGGGGCATAGAAGCGCAGCAAGTAGTCGTAATGATGCTCATAGTAGATTTCACCACGTCTTGAGCTGCCAGCTCTTCCGTCCCCTCCGAAGCTCCCTGCAGCAGCTCACCAGCTGTGAGCACCTCGACGAACCTCGACGTCCATCCTTCCGATGTTTCATCCCGATGTAGAAGGCCAAGAGCACGGACGTCAGGTAACAGCACCACTTATCTCAAGCAGAATGCACTGATGATCACTGGCTGAGTAGTCCTCTAAAACTTTCTAATTGTGTATCCTCCGTACTAAGGACTCCGAGGCGAATGTCACGTCCGGTATGGTTCCCTCACAGCCAATACGGCGGAAAGTCGGCGTATTTCCGGGGTTGAGTACGACGAGGGCCGTCCTGGCCACGATTTCCAGGATTCGTTTTCCCCGCAGATCCGTTTGAGGCATGCCCCATTCGATTGCTTTCGCATTGAAATCTCTCCTAACGAGCACTTTGCCCTCTGCGTTCGAGACAGCGCCCCCCAAAGCATTAAGCTTGGCTTGGAAAGATGATATCGATTCGTTCGGCGTTAGGCACACACTAATGAAGGTGGTCCCTGAGCACCGAACCCACACGAAACCATCCCCCCGTTCACAACTCTCCACTTGAAACAATCCAGATGGCGGCAGTACCAGTTTCATCAGAATACCATAATGAAGGACTTTTATTATAGTGTTGCTCACTCAGCAGCAAGAAGTTGGCTTTCATGTCCCTCACAAACTGATCAAGCAGATTTTGGGCGGTTGAACTGCGGTGTAGGCTTAGCTGCAGGGTGTGGCTCATCGGAGCTCTGATTTTGCCTTACCTAGGGCTTCCTAGGAACACCCGGCATTTTCCTGACGTGTCCAAAATCAGGTTTTAGATCAGCATCCTTGCAAAGAATACAGTTTGCCTCCTTTGTACACTCTTTTCTTTTATACCCCATTTCACCGCATTTGTAACATAGGGAACTCCTATCGGGTCCTTTGCATACTTGTGTGGTGTGACCATAACCAAGGCATTCGAAACATTGAAGAGGCGTTGCTCTTCGCCGTATCCTACAGACAACCCACCCTATCCCTTCTTTGCCCTTGTTCAGGAATTGTTCGGCGTCCTTTTCGGTCAAGTCAACTATGGCCATGCGTTGTCCCCTGTTGTTTTCTGGTGTCAGTCTCACTTTGAACCTTCCCACGCTAGGGAACTCCCTTTTGATTGCCTCTTCTACCTCGGCCAGATCCGTGATGCAGTCAATGTCCCGTATTTCGATCGTTGCCATCGGCTTGAGTGGGGCTATAGTTGCACTTTTGCCGAGGACTTTCTTTACTGCGTCACAGAATGCTTCTTTATTGCCGGCCTCTCCTCCGAATTCGACCAGTATGTGGCCCGACTGCGTTGGTCGTACTACTTTAATGGTAGGATTGGTGTCTTCAGGCCTTACGTTTTGCCTGATGTCCCGCAGTACCTCCGCGTAGGATCGGCCATCTTGAGGCTTTACGAGCAGTGCCTGCTGCCGGGGTCTTTGTCGGGACTTCTGCCCCTCCTGTTTTGCACCAGGTCCTATTTCTAATTAGGCGTCCGTGCGAACTTTGTTTTGTGGCACTTTTTGAAGAAGTTTCTTTGCGGCTTTCTTCACTCCTTTTGTAAGCACTGTCTGGAACCCGTGATCGGGTGCTCTACGCCCATCAAGTGCCTTTTCCTTGCTTCTTTTATCCCGATCTCCTTCGACTGGGCTAGACGCTATGCTTTTATTGACTTTTAATGATAGAGCTATCTGCATGTTGCCTTTAGATTTCGCCCCAAGTACCTCTTTAGCCTTTGGGGCATCTTCGGCCCTTAGCCAGCTCCTTCGATAGCGCCCTATGCGATCTAGGAGCTATCTAGTTCAACGAGCCCAACCTTTGCTGCTTTGCTGATTTTTGGGGAGTCGCATGCAGGTTGTATTCTTTTCAGAACATCTCCTTGGGAGAGGTTATCGCGTTCCATTTCCGGGTGCCGTACTTCCGCCACATTTTCGACGTTGGCAGTGCAATCACGCGGTGTCTGGTCACTCGTTGCTTTCCGTGCCGTAATCTCCTCGTTGGCTTCAGGATGTTTCTTTGCTATGTCGGGATTTGCGACCCTTGCATCGGTCGCTTCGGTAACGATCGCAGCATTGACAATCGAATTTTTGGTGCTCTTTATATTATCTTCCACCACTTGAACACCTGAAGCGTCCTGCAGAGTTTCCCGCTTTTCCTTTATAGGACGCTTTGATGTCCGCATCATGTTTTTGCTGCACCTGAACGCTACAGGAATCTCAGACTGTCTGCTATTCTCCATTTTTCGTCTGCCTTCACTGTCATTGTGTTATTCTTCGTTTTTGTCGTGGTTAGTACCGCTCTCGATGTACTGTTAACATCGTGGCTGCAACCGCTGGTTGCGTCGTCGTTGTTATTGTTACTTGTTTCATTTTTTAGATGTTTTTAGTCTTTTGATTTTGTTCACTCCAGTTTTCTTGGGTCCCCCCTCGGAGCCGCTATCTCCGTTCGTGTGTGTACTCGCTTTTTTGGTCCCATGGTTATCTTTGAAGAGCAGGGAGGCCATGCAAGGGTTAGCACAAGCGCTTATGGGGACAAGTGCTCAGAGCCAGACCAGCGCTAATCGGGAGTCCATCTCAACCGAACCTACACCACCAACCCAATGGTGCGAACTTCGAACGTACTCCGAGGCCTGCCAAGGTTTTACCGGGACGGAGACGGTATAATAGTTGAATTGGAGCCGTTCACTCACGAGTGTCACCTCGGCGCTACTGTGCAAAGCAACTAGGTCCAAACCATCACACCCGCCAGCCCAAACCATCAATTCTAGTTCGTTATCCAAAGCGTAGTCCAGATCCAATCAGAGTCGTTACCTGTCATCCCAGGAGGGAACCTCACGGCACCCCCCATATCCTTGGGTCCGTGGGGGTGGAACTCCCCAAAGAATGCTAGCCTGCGGGAATTTCAGAATTTTGTAGGAGATACTGATAAAACGTTATTCCTAAAAATAAGGAAAAAAATATACTGGATTTTCCAGATACATGAGAGTTGATGATGAAACAATATCATTGAGATTTATAGATTCTTATCATTTTATACGGTGTAGTTTAGATAAGCTAGCTAAAAATTTAAGTTCCGATAAATTTCCTGAGACTAAAAGATTGTTACGGGGAATTTGAAAAGGTAGCCGACTTAAACACCACTTAAACAACACCAGCGGGAATCGTGATACGAAGGATGCATCCTCGAGCCAAACTGGGATAGGAAACTTTATCATGTAGTTCTAGTGAAGTTGCAAGTAAGAATAAATTCTAATGTTAATGGCTGCTTTAATTTCCTCAAGTAAGATTAATGCAGCTCAACTCAGATTAGTTACGCTTGACGAAGTTCACGATTCGTATGTGCAAGGTTGCTCCACAACGACATCATCTGTGATCAACAAACACGAAAAGAACGAGTCAAAAGGATGCGTGAGGAAGAAATCATCATAGGAACCGACAAGGTGATAAAATTCATCGCAGGCAACAGGAGAACACTTTGATCATGCAAATAAACCTAATAATCCCTAATAATTTCCGCTACGCTGATTTCACCTTTGACAGACCTCTTGCCAAGTTTGACTGGTCGCAGGAGTGCACCGAGGCGTTTAACCAGGCGTAGTTGAAACTATTCACGGCACCGATCCCGGACTATAGGCTACCATTCACGTTGCAGATAGACGTGTCGGAGCTGGGGCTGGGAGCACTGCTGTCTCAACAACATCCCGATGGAGAGAAAGTGAACAGGTTCTCAGCCGGTCCTTAACCAAAGCGGCATGGAGGTATTCCACGACCGAGAAGGAGTGCCTGACGGTTCTGTTGGCTGTAGAAAAAGCGGCATCATATGTAGAAGGTACTAAGTTTACGGTCGTTACAGATCATTATTCCCTTGTGTGGTTAAGTAGCTTAAAAGACCCAGCAGGATGATTGGCCAGATGGGT
Organism: Odontomyia ornata; assembly: GCA_963969285.1. Lineage (NCBI taxonomy): Eukaryota > Metazoa > Arthropoda > Insecta > Diptera > Stratiomyidae > Odontomyia > Odontomyia ornata. The sequence goes on from OZ017739.1 coordinate 216,481,133, forward strand.
GGTCAGGTTGCCACAGTACGATTTTGAGACCATACATTGAAAGAGTAAAGAACATTTAGTCGCAGACGCACTGTCTAGAATGTGTTTCCTACCCTGCCGTGGCTTGCACGCAGTCTACGGACGCTTGGTATGGAAAAATGGTAACTAATATCGAGCAGAACCCGGAGCGTTACGGGGATTGGCGAGTGCACAGGGGGGAGATTTGGAAGCATTTGCCTGGCCGGTACCCAGTTTCAGAAGGGAATCAGGCATGGAAGAGGGTTGTCCCTAAATCCGGTCGAAGAGAGATTCTTGTCCGGTATCACGATGAGGCAAGCAGGCCATATAGGGATCAGTGGCACATTGGCGAGGGTTGCGACTCAGTTTTATAGGCCGAAAATGGTGGCAGCTGTAGAGCACTATGTAAAGAGGTTCCAGATGTGCCAGGCCAATCAAGTCAAAAGGGACAGGTAGTGTCACAGGGAAGGGGTCTATGACACCCATGGGATATGCTGTGTGTTGACCTGGTGGGTCCCCTAACACGTTCAAAACAAGGTCATATCTACATTCTAACAATTATTGACTATGTCAGTAAGTTCACTCTCCTATTCCCACTCCGCAAGGCTACGGCATCGCCCGTAAGTAACCGTCTAGAGGAACAGGTTATTTTACTTTTAGGGGCTCCACGCTGGCTAGTGTGCGACAACGGAGTCCGATTCCTGGTTGAGTTGCTACAAAAATTAGCCAGTAAATATGGCTTAGAAGTGAAATACACTGCATTCTACCACCAGCTGAGAGACTGAACCAGGACATCGAGCGGATGCTGATGTCTTACATCGGGGACAACCATCGTGACTAGGATCGGAATTTGGCGAAAATAGCATGTGCGCTGCGCACTTACCAATATGATCACACTGTTTTTCTTTAACTTTGGTAGGGAGATGATCGCATTTCGAGATGGAAAAGAGCAACCAGAGTCGGCTTTAGAGACCTCAGAGCCCAAGAGAAGATCAACTATACTGAAGGGGGTGTGCACGGAGGCAATGTAACGATTGGCGCAAGCCATGACGCGCAGCGAGACCCGTTATAATCTGAGGAGGTGTGACGTGCATTAACAAGTTGGAGACCGAGTTCGGAGGAGGAACTACGCTCTACCCGATGGCGCAAAATATTTCTCCGCAAAATTAGCGCCTGTGTATGTCGGACCGTTCAGAGCCAAGAAAAGAGTCTCTAGTTGGGCTTTTAGGCTGGAGAATTGTAATAACCGAGCTGTTAAAGGGTTAAAGAAAACCCCGAAATGTCCCAGATCAATCGAAACGATCGAACCGGTACGAGTGCAGATTGAATCGGAACAATTTCCGATTGATCTAGCACAATTTGCAATCGAGCCGATTTGAGATTGATCTGGTACGACGAAATACCTCGGACATGGCAGTTGTCATTTTGGAGGAAGGAGACTGGCGGGAAACCCACAGGTGGGAATGATTGCTGTGCGGACTAAAGTTCAGGAACCCACGTCAAGTAGGAGTTTTGCTTGGGCGGACGGAGGAGTCTGTTTTAATCGCCACACGTTGCGCACGTCGGAGGAAACGCGCCGACAACGAATTAACGTGATCATCATTTTCGCGGTCTCAAGTGCTTTCAATTGTGTTCCCAATTGTGCAGGCAATAATTGTCTGTCGATAAATCGCGGATAGTGTAAATCAGTTTGCATTCACACAAAAACGAACGGATCTAAGTAGACAGTTAGCATATGAAAGCGGCTTGATTTGCATTCAATCTGAATTTGAATTTTTCCATAATCTCGGTTGAAGATTTCGTTTTCGATCCACTGGTCAGCATCTTCACGGGCCATTAGTAGAGATGTTCGAGGAGGGTTAAAAAAAATACCGCTAAGATATATATCACTTGAAAACCTATCACAACCAACGAACCAACCTCTCGTTTCGAGAAGAAAATTCGTATATTACTGAAAGTTTAGTGCAAGTTGTAAGGTTACAGTAAATTAATGACACTCGAATTACATAAGTAATTTTTGCCCATAGTGCTCAATGTGAACGGATAAAAGTCCTCAAATTACATCCACTAAGATTGGAATTCTCAACTTTGATTACGACTACGAGATTTAAATGCGCATATGTGCAAGTCATAAACAGCTAATATTACATTGTAAATATGCTGGATTCTTCCGGCCTGGTGGTTATAAACCATTCATCTTTTTATTCTGGCTGTTCTTAAATCAACAATACAGTGGAATTTATATCATCATTTATATCTCGGTTACATTCTTACAGAATCGAAATTACAGGACCATCTGCATCATCGGCGAGCGCTCGGAAGACCATGCGAGTGAGTACCCTCTTATTGCATCATATATACATATATTTCGTTTGCATGTTCCTTTTTCATTTTTAAAATATTGTAAAAACAAAGCCTGATAAAAATACAAAAAATTTCACTAATAACGTTGAAAATTACCGAGTATATACATTACGCCTGACACTGGAATTACATTTTGAATGTGTAAACGTAGTTGCAATAAGTTTTTATGATAAACAAAATACTATAATAGGAAAGTGAATGCGCAGCATTTATGGAAAATGTTCGTTGTTCTGTAAACATAAGAATCCGTCGCTGATCCCATTTCAGCTAGTTAATTAAAAGAGTTATAAACAAATTCAGAAAAAAAAAATCAATATAAACACAATTGTAATAGTGCTAAAAAGTCTTGAAAATATTTAGCAAAACAATTTAATAATTAACACAAACTTTAAATTGATTTTTACACAGAGCCTTAGCATTAAAATTAAATGATTTTTGATACCGATTTTATATAACTTAAAATATATATTAAAAGCATTAATGGTAATAGTGAAAATATATTCGACTCAAAGTAAATAGAATAATACCAAATTGAGGGAAGGTGTTGTATTCAACTTAACCAGGAATCAAACACTTCATGGAGGAAATACCGAATTTTGTGGGTACTTGTTTTGAAATTTATTGTTTGTGCATGGTTGCCGCTGGCATTTTTCCCGTAACGTAATTTGATGTTTTATAGTAAGAATTTTGTATCAGATGAATAAACGAAAAATAATTTAAATTTAGATAATCAAATGCAAAAACCGCATAAAATAATATTCACAAGGAACTTAGAAAGAGTAGAAATGATGAAATAGTTTGATGGAAATGATAAAACAAAAATATATTTGATTTTGGATCATGAAAAATTTTAAACTTAGAATTAAATAAAACGATAAAACGTTCAATAGGATAGGCATGTTTGAAAATTATTTAGACCCAGTATTTCAAATCAGCGTTTTATCTATAATAAGTAACATCCGTTACACGCGTTTGGATAGAATACGAACGAAAAAGATTATTCTAATTACTTCGAGTCACGTTATTAATTGGAATGGATGAATGTATATAAATATTTCCTGTAGTAATTTCTTGAAAAAAAAAATTAAAATTGGTATTTCTAATATCCTACATGTTCGACTATTTTTTTTGTGAAGAAATGGAGATGCCTCATTAAAGGTGAAACCATCGGTCTTTCCTTTCCCAAATTCTGACCGAGTATAGGTTCCGGTACGGTGGCAGGCTGCCCCCTAAAAGCATGAGCCAGCCGCCGGGTACAGTATAATCCTTTGTTTTCTCTATGTTTCAGGTGACGTCGCGGGTTGAGTGGCCCAAGCAGAGTGCCTCTTTATGGCATAGAGTTATGCAATCAAATTGTATAATTCTATGACATAAATTGGTCACCGGGGTACTCCCCTTCTGATGGGAAAGTTCATGCAATTCAAGTTGTATGAGTTTTCCACTCAGAAGAGGAATACCTGGCCACTGCAACAAGATATATATGGATTTATTCCGGTTGGGTGGGTGCGAAGGGGCTCCACCATCACCCGTTTGCCCCTCTTTCATTTGTGGGCCATGAACTTCTTCGGGTAATGACGAGGTTACCCCAAGTCCGCCTTTCTTCTCAGGTCCCTCTTGTTCTCGACACAAGTACTATCTCCCTCGACGTAGTTATCTACAATTTTTGCGACTTCGGTTGCCCCTGGATCTCCAGCAGTCAAAATCGTGAGTGCGAAATTTTTTTGTAGTGGGTCCTCGTGCTGGGGAAATGAACCCGCCCCACGACACCGCAATGCTAGCCTGCCAGCGCATTCACGCGTCTCCAGACGAGGGCATTCTCGGCAGATACCGACACCTTCTTCTGCCGAGGCAGCAGAACATCGCTGCAGTCCTTTAGGGACATTTTTGAACATCTTTACTTCACTACAGAATGAAAGCCGGGAGGAGTGCGGAGTATGGCATGCCAAAGACCTGAAACACTATATAGAATAGGCCGATGGTGATCGGTGGGGGAGAGAAATAAATGGATCACAGGGAAGTTAAGCGGACACCTAAATAGCATCAAAACTCACTACCAATGCGAATAAGAACAAAATATATATAAATTTCAAGGATTTAGGCATCGTCTATCGTATGCAGAGCGTTCTTATCGTTGGTGGTCTGGTTGACTTTAACTTCTGTCAGGCTTCCTTTTTCCCTTGTTTTTATTTTAACTTTTTCTGGCTCAATAAGGTTGAAGTTAAAAGAGGAAGGGGTCATTGAATGTTAGAATAAGCAAGTTACGCATCTTTGTGATTAGAAATGGTCAGAGGGTTTCAGGTGAACCAATTTATTTTAGCTCCCCTTAAAAAATGGCTGGTTTGGTTTCGGGACTTGTTAGCTTAGGGGAGACCCGTTAGCATTTGTGACTTGTTGGAGCATAATTGATTCAGGGAAAGGTAGGAATGAATTCAATAAATTGGTTGGTTCGATGAAGCTGGATAGTCGTTCCATGCTAAGGAGTTGGTCAGACAAAGTTAGATTACGGCAAGATGGTGGTGGGTTTTCTTTTTGCATTTTAGTTTTAGATGGTAGCGGATTAGTTGATTTTTGGAGCTAGTACCAGGAGAATAAGGCATAATATGTAAGCAGGTGATTAGGTGTAGTGAGTGTTAAGGAATGGTGGTGGGACTTGAACCTTAGCAATGAATTTACTCTTTTCAGAGTCAGTTGTAGAGAACCAGGGGTAGACATTAAGGCAATTTGGCTAGCCGTTAGACTTTGAGTAGCTCTATATAACATTAAATCCAGCAATAGGTTTTAACTTATATTAAATTAGTTATAGAAGGCGTCGGTCGGTTAAGGATAGCGTAACAGATTTAGAAAATTTTTGATTGAACTAGCTAGGCTGACGTGATAAGGCAGAGGTGAGTACCATAGGTATGTTTATGTTCGCTGATAGAGGGCAACTGTACTGGGAAGCTATATGGTAGTCTCTCAGATGCGAAAGAGTAGGTATTTCCAGGAAATCCATTAAAAGTAGGGGGGGAATTGTTACGGGGAATTCGAGAAGGTAGCCGACTTAAACACCACTTAAACACCACTACCGGAAATCGTGATACGGAGGATGCATCTTCGAGCCGAACTGGGATAGGAAACTTTATCATGTAGTTCTAGTGAAGTTGCAAGTAAGAATAAATTCTAATGTTAATGGCTACTTTAATTTCCTCAAGTAAGATTAATGCAGCTCAACTTAGATTAGTTAGGCTCGACGAAGTTCACGATAACACTATCGTATGTGCAAGGTTGCTCCATAACGACATCTTCTGTGATCAACAAACACGAAAAGAACGAGTCAAAAGGATGCGTGAGGAAGAAATCATCGTAGGAACCGATAAGATGATAAAATTCATCGCAGGCAACTGGTGAACACTTTGATCATGCAAATAAACCTAACAATCCCGGTGGCAACGTGAATCGTAACTTTCAAGGTGCCGGCGAAGGCAGGCTAAACCAACGTGTTGATGGTGGAAGAACCGATGGTGAACATGATTCCCAAAACAATAAACACAAATTTATGCTACAAAATCTTGTTGTTACTGAGGATGTTACAAACTTCTATAAATTGTGGAAGGAAGTCCAACCAGAAGAGTTAATGGATTCAAAACTCAAATGCATATTCGCAACTCCAGTCGAAATTTTTGGCAGGTTAAAATATCAGGAATGTCGTTAGAAGATAATACCGGTTCAATGAATACTTGTAGTGGTGATGATAAGCCTTTTAAAGATAGCGACGATTATCATAATGCAATAGAAGGAGTCAAGCAGTTAGTAATGGATGAAAGTGCATTGCAACATGAAAATCTACAATTGAAAGTCCATTTACTAAGCTCGTAACAACCTATATGAAACCTTCAAATCCAACGACTGCTCCCAGAAAATAACCAATTGCATTGCAAGAATTTGTTTTAACTAACCTCAGGTTGTGCTCCACATCGGGTGTCCTTCGAAAACTCCTTATGGCCGAGAATGGACAGCCGTATAGCAATTCTTGCCTCAAACAGCGACTGGATACCTATAAAAGAAGAAAAAAAGGCACACAAAGTGTCTTGTCCAAGGGAATACATAAAAGCAGTACTTAGCTGATAATCCTCAGTGAAATCCAGCCACCCAAAATATCTACGGCTTCAAATTTCGGAAACAGCAGTTGAAGTGTGGGGAAAATTGCGATGAAATTGCCCGATCGCACGAACCGGGTCACAGTTTTTGCAAGAAAAGGAGAACTATAAGGTTCACTCCGGAATGAGCAGTGCTCCGTTGAGAACGAGTTATTAAAAGGGCGATAGACAAAAAAAAGCTTTCTTATGTGATTCGAACGTGTAGTGGCGAAGGCAAAATAGTGTTCGATAATAAAGGGTGCGGAATCCCAAAAGAAATAGGAACAAAAAGTGTTTGATAGTAAAGGGTGCGGAGTTCCAAAAGAAATACGAAAAAGGAGGAAAAAAGGAAAGAAAAACAGAACTAAGGAAATTGTTGTCAATGTCAATCACCACCGGGAGAAGGATAACTACCATCAATTGGCCATTGCACGAGTGCGACACGAGAGTGCGTGGAATCAGCGTCGGATGTTTTCGCCATGCTGTCCATGACGGGACTTCCACTAGGAGGCCTTCTAATTAGCTACGTTAGGTAACAGAGGTTAGTCAAAAAAAAAATTGTTCAGATTTGTTCTTTTGCTGATAAACATTATTTCATAAATTGTATGGAAAATATGCCTGTTTTGTTTACAATTTCCATGAGTTTCAATTAAATCCCTTTCATATCAAGGAACTGGTATTATTTTTTTGGCAATTCACTTTGCAAATACTATTTTTTTTTCTATTTTTTTATTCTAGGAAGTGTATCGGGTTGGCTTGGGGGAATGTCGCACGCGGGTGTACGTTAGTGTGGTTGATTCTTCAGTGGTATTTGAGTGGCGAAGCGTTGGTTGAAGGAGATTGGGTCCCCCCGAGTCGTGGTGTTTTGTGCGTTTTCTTAGTGGAAGGTGTGTTCGTGGAACGAGCTTCGGCAAACCGACTTACTCGCTGGGCGGTCAAGTGTGGGGCCTTGGCCAAAACAGTGAGTTGGCGCCCACGCCCGTCTGCAGCGAGCGAAGTCGGGACCGCAGGACCCCCCTTGCCAAAGCACCCCAGTGGTTAGGGGTGACAAGATATCATTCAGACAATAGTTTGTTCAACCTAGCGATAAAAAAGGGGGTTTTCCCATACGAGTATATATGTAGATTCCTTCACCAAACTTGATGAAATATGCTTGCCCGCCAAATCATTCTTTTACAGTACACTGCAAAATAGTGGTATCAGTGATGAAGAGTATAAGCATGCTCAAAATATATGGGAAAAATTCAATTGCCAAACACTGGGCCAGTACTCAAATATTTATTTAATAACAGATGTGCTCCTGTTAACAGATAAATTTGAAGAGTTCAGAAATGTATGCCAGCAAATCTAGTGACTAGATCCAGCATATTATTTCACGGCTCCTTCACTCAAGTGATATAGCATGCTCAAAAGCACTAAAGTTGAGCTCGAATTGCTAAGGAATATAGATATGTACGATTTCGTGAAGCAAGAAATTAGAGGAGGACTCTGTCAATGCACTAAAAGATATTCAAAGCCAAACAATAAATACATAACTTCATACAACTTCGATCTTGAAAGTAACTATATTCTTCATATTGATGCAAATAACCTAGACGGTTGGGCAATGAGTCAATATTTACCCATCAACTATTTTCGCTGGCTAAAAAATGAGGAAATCCAATGTTTAGGTGTTCTTAACGTTGAAGACAATGCATCTAAAGAGTTGATTTTATCCGTTAATTTAGACTATCCAGAAGGCCTCCATGAGCCACAGAATGATCTTCCATTTTGCCCCAAAAGTCGGATCCTACCTCTTGAAACCTCTAAATGTAAGAAACTAATTGAAACCAAATCAAATAAACGTAATTACATTATCCACTAAAATTAGTTAAAATACATCGTGCAATAGAGTTCAGTCAATCGCCCTGGTTAAAAAAATATATAGACTTAAATACTGAAAGGCGTACTAATGCAACAAATGATTTTGAAAAAGATTTCTACAAATTAATGAATAATAGTACATTTGGAAAAGCCATGGAACATGTGGATAATTATGTAAATGTTAAGGTCTCAACCCATTGGGAAAATTTCGGGAAAAAATAGGAGCTCATTACCACATTAGCCGACCTCATTTTCATACCTGTAAAATAATAAATCAAGACTTTCTCCTTATTCAAATGGAAAGAATCAATGTAAAGTATGATAAGCCAATTTATATTGGCATGGCAATTCCTGATGTATCAAAAACGTTGATGTATGATTTTCATTATAGTTTTATAAAAAATAAGTACAGTAGTCAAGCGCAACTTTTATACGTGTACTATATTATAGAAACTGATGACATTTATGATGATATTGAGAATAATATAAATTTATTTGATACCAGTAATTACCCTAAAAGTAATGTCTATAAAATTCCTCATGTTAACCAAAAAGCATTAGGTTAATTTAAAGATGAAAGCCCCATAAGTCCTGTAGCAGAATTTATTGGAACAAAGACAACGTCCTATTGTATTGTTAAGGATATGTATGAAAAATTTCAAGGCATCAAACAATTTTTCCTAAATAATGAAATGTAGCCATCAGACTTTGTGGAATGTGTAGAGGATACTAGAGTAAAATTGTTTTATAAAATGTATACACTTAGATGTGATAAGCATCTTAATTATACTACGTTAGTCAATAAAATAAGTCTTTCGGGAAATGATGATAAGCGTCTCTTAAATTCACAGTTTTACTTCATAAGAAAACACAGCCATTTTATTATAATATGTTATTTCCAATAAGTCATTTTTGCTAATACATGAATTATGGTCTTTTCAAAATTATAACCGTTTAACAAAAATTTGGTCACCTTTTGTCTGCAATACCTTGTCCGCAAGTGGTTTATTAGCTGATAAAGCAGTCTGTTCAGCTGGTAAGATGCCTATGTAGCTGTCTTTTAAGCTGGTACCCTGTCTGTTTAGCCGATATGCTATCTCCTGAGCTATCTGTGTTGCTGTCTTTAGTTGATAAGTTGAGCGTTTAACCTTACGTGCTATTTTTCATTCGGTAATCTTATTTGTTGGTTGCTAAGTATTTATTTATAAGAAAATTCTTATTACTTTCCATACAGTTACAGTCAGCTCTTTTACACCTTACTTTAAACGTTATATGCTCGTCACGATTTATTTCAACCCTATTAGCTATCAAGACTTCATGTTCATCATCTCCCAAGTTATTCGTAGGCATACATGGGTTAGACAAGAATATTCATGTCTAGTTTGCTGTTCTCGTAAACAAACTTGATTAGTAGGAAGCCATTGTTAGTTAGTTGTTAGTTTTCATAAGATTGAGTCAATACACCCTTCTTTTTCATGTGCATCTGTTTTTCTCTTGGTAGAACGTCATGTTGCATCTCTGTGAGGCCCTGTGAAAGAGAAAACTACCTTTAATTCGCTAGGCCATTGGGTTAATAGGTAGCAAAGAGAAAACATATTGGTGTGAACTCAACTGCTGAACAGAACGTTCATGACCCTAACGATGGCTCAACTGATCGGTGATTGTGGATAACCCTCTTTGCATGATAAAGAGTCCAGTCGATAAAATGATACCAATACATCGACACTTGATAGCTGTTATAATGCATATTCCTAGAGACATTTGCTCGAGATGTTTAATCATTTCACAGATTGTGAGTAGTCATGAAGCCTTAAGTCATCAAAACCATTCAAAACTCTTCTGAAAATAGATCAATGACAGATTTTTATTCAGTTGGTGGAACCAAAATTTTAGGCAATTGTTCAATGATAGGGAAAAAATTGATCGAGCCATAACAAAATCATCTTCCTCCATATCCCGGATAATCTAAAAGGGTTGATCATACATGAGAACGCCAAGATGGTCCCATATACTTAATAAGTTCCACAATAAGCCGTTTTTGCGAGCAAACAAATACCACCTATATACTCACATGCTAGCAAGCACACCCGCCCATTGTTATCAAAGCATATACTTGTCGTCCAATGGGCATACACTAGATCGATTCGCAATTTACTTCATACGTACATGGCAATTCACTTCATACGTTCGTGGCAATTCACTTTATACGTACATGGTAAGCTTCACTACGATCAAGCACAGAAGCTTTGGGGTTTGCTTCCAGGAAAGTGAAACCGAAGAGAGAGAGAGCCAAAAGATGAAGCAAAAGCTTTCCTTCGCTCAATTTCCCCAATTTCGTCGTAAAAGTCTACAAATGAGATGGATACTAGAAGTTTCCGTGGAATGAGAGCTCACATGTTGCATATTTGGCAAATTTCGGCGAAACATGGAACAAAAGCTCGTTTTGCGATCATTTATAAACAATTCAGGGAATAAATTCAGTCAGTGTATATTCAAGTCCAAAAGGGAGCGTGCTTCTACCCATTAGTTTAACCGTACGTGTAATAACACGAATCAAGTTCGAGTTGAAAGTCCTGTCCAGTTTACGATGAAGTTCGAGTTGAAAGTCCTGTCCAGTATACGATGAATGAAATGATGAGGGGTGAGGCGTTGGCTTGTGCCCCGGTCGTCGATCGGCCTTTTGGCGTTTCTTGCCGTATGGCCACCCCGATCGATAAGCTCGTTCAGTTGTTACCCTCTTCAGGCTGGCTGATATTTAGAGTTTTAAAATAATTAAACAAGTGAGAATGTAATGAATCAATTTGGTCTTAATTTATAAATGTTTTAAGAATAAGTGAACCATGTAATGAGGTAAAATCCTTAAAAATAAACTCTCGTCTTTCAGTTGATTTGGTTTAAATGGACAGAGTAGCAGGTAAGTGGTGTTACAGCGAGTTCTTTCCCCGGGAGCCTTGAGGATGTATATAGGATACACATCAAAATGAGCTCCCAGTTCATACCAGTATACATAGGGTATACTGGTTATGTAACATCCTCAATACATCGACTAAACAACAGGCTAAATTAATTCATGTTAAGGCCCTAGCAATGGCCTGCATGAAGAGGAGATTTATTCAACAAGTTTGTGCCTTACAAAATGATTCAAATGGCTGATCAAAGGGATCATACGATTTTTAAGCGTTTTGGATGAGTACAAATGTAAGTGTACCAGCATGGTTTTAATGCAAAAGACATCATAGTTGGCGGTAAGAGTCTTAAGCATTATTAACTTAAAAAATAATGACGGACCGCAAGTCCTAGAAGACATAAAAAGACTGGAAAAATGAAATCGAATTGCTGTAGAAAGGAGATCATATAGATTAAATAGACTAAAGTCAAGAGAAAAACAGATGCACATGAAAAAATCCCCGTTGGCAGCACCAGCCGGAAAGGTAAATTTCTCGTGCGTAGTGTAAAGGTTCGAATAAGAATTTGGCTTGCCTACTACTGGGCTTCTTACTGAAATTTTTGTAGCATCACATGGGTATTTATTAACATAAAAAGAATCTGCCACCGTTCGTTTTTGCAGATCCTTCATAGGGGCGCAAACATTTTGCTAATTAAATTGAGTTGCACACGTATGGATCACATATTGAAAATCGGCGGGTAATAAATTGTTATAAACATATAAAAACTGGTTTTGCCCTTCGCACATTTGCTGTTTATACATTTCACAGTGGTTACCAAACAAAGGTCATAACTTTTTGGCTGAAATAGCTCAAATTGTTAATTTCAAAAGATTTCCATAAAAGTTTAATTAGTACTTGCATTGCCATTAATATATTCATTCTTTTCTGAACCATCCGGGGCCGTCATTTTGAATTCTTATTGAAAACGGCCGCTAAAAATATTAAGCTGTATATTTTCCAATTTTTTATTTGTCATCCGATTTGCATAATTAAATTAAATTAACTTGCCTTAATAACTGATAATTTCAAGTTTTATCGGAATCTGTTGAGAAACTTGGCTGCTAGAGGGCTACAGAAATAAAAAAAAATGTTTATGTCACCCCCTGTATGGGGAGACCCCCTTAAACACTTTAAGATATTTTCTTACACTGCAAATTTCAAAAGGCACCACTTTTGACCTACGTAGAAAATTTCCTCATTCTAGCTCATGTGGTTTGCGAGAAAACTTGTTGTGACGCACGAACAAACGGACGGACGGAGATTTCATAATTTTTTATGGGTATTGTTAAAAATATTTTGTAATATCTAAAGAATAGTCTTATTTTTTAAATACTTTCAAGTTAAGTCATTTAAAACGTTTCCGTGAAAAAAATTCATTATTTCAGTTGCTACTAAAATAGCGAATTGCGCTGGCCTTCTGACCTTTGGGGGCCACCATTTTGAATGCATGCCATTGATTTTGGATTATTTTAAATCTTTGTATGCTAGGACTTCATCAATCAATGTCCCAAATTTCGTTCAAATCGAAGTTTCACTCTAAACAGTGCAAAATAATTCAATTTTTAATGAAAACGGCAGATAAAAATATTATGTTTTAAATTTTCGGCTTCTTATTTTTCATTCAATTTTAATAATTTTTTGCGAAATACAAGTAAATAGTACAGAGGTCCACAATCTCAAGTTTCATCAAAATCCGATGGAAAATGTGACCACTAGAGTGCCACAAAAACTTGAAAAAAATGCATATTTAAATCGCCGCCATTTTGAAATTTGCACATGCATGATCACCAAAATACCACAAACTGTAGATCTAATAATGTCTACCTTGAAGCCAAGTTGCAACTTTTAGAAGCCTTTGAAGTTTTGACTTTCAACTGGCCGCCATCACCAACTGACCTCCAGTTTTTTACGAAGTTCTTTAGATAATTGTATGTTCTATCAAACTCCCGAATTTCATGAACATCTGTTGAAAGCTTTGACCACTATTGCAACAACAAAATTTTGCACGTTTTTCGACCTTTGAGCGGCCGCCGTTTTGTTTCTGCCGTATCGAGTTTGGTATTTTATTGTGAGATTCATCACATACACCAGTGAACATTTGTAACAAATTTCATCCAAATCGGAGCTATACTTTGGTCAGAACAGAAATACCGATTTTTAGTCTAAAATGGCCGCCATTTTGTTTTTCCCCGGCCAATATATATATATATATATGTAAATAAATAAATATATATATATATATATATATATATATATATATATATATATATATATATATATATATAAGATATATATATATATATATATATATATATATAAGATACTCTCCGCAATAGGTAAATTTCTCTCGAGAAATTTACCTTAAAGAAGGGTGTATTAACTCAATCCTAGGAAACTATATCAGTGTGGAATAAGCTCAATCGATTCTCGAGTAACTAGCAATGGCTTCTCCCTTATTAAGTTTGTTTTCCAGAACAGCAACCTAGACGTGAATATTCTTGTCTAACCCATGTATGCCTTCGATTAACTTGGAAGATGATGATAATGCAGGCTTGATAACCAATAGGCTTTAAATAAATCGTGACGATTATATAACGTTTAAAGTAAGGTGTGAAAATGCTGACTGTAACTGTATGGAAAGAAATAAGAATTTTTTTATAAATAAATACTTACCAACCAACAAATAAATTTACCGAATGAAAGGTAGCACGTTACGTCGAACGCTCAACTTATCAACTAAAGACAGCAATACAGATAGCTCAAGAGATAGCATATCGGCTAAACAGACAGGGTACCAGCTTCAAAAACAGCTACATAGACATCTTACCAGCTAAACAGACTGCTTTATCAGCTAATAAATGATTAGCTCAGCATATAAGCTAAATAGACAGGGAATCAGCTAAACGAGACAGCTACATAGACAGCTTACCAGACAAACAGACAGGCTTATCAGCTGGACGGATAGCTCAACAGACAGCATATCAGTTAAACAAACCGAGTATCAATTAAAAAGACAGCTCAACAGAAAGCATACACATAAGATAGACAGCTCATGAGCAAAAGCGAAAGACCACTAGGAACTGAGTAGAACCAAATATTCGAATGATTTGCTAGCGGACAAAGTATAGAAGACAAAAGGTGACCAAATTTTCGTTAAGCGGTTATAATTTTGAAAAGACCGTAATTCATGTATTAGCAAAAATGACTTATTGGAAATAAGATATTATAATAAAATGGCTGTGTTTTCTTATGAAGTAAAACTGTTAATTTAAGAGACGCTTATCATCATTTCCCGAAAGACTTATTTTATTGACTAACGTAGTATAATTAAGATGCTTATCACATCTAAGTGTATACATTTTATAAAACAATTTTACTCTAGTATCCTCTACACATTCCACAAAGTCTGATGGCTACATTTCATTATTTAGGAAAAATTGTTTGATGCCTTGAAATTTTTCATACATATCCTTAACAATACAATAGGACGTTGTCTTTGTTCCAATAAATTCTGCTACAGGACTTATGGGGCTTTCATCTTTAAATTTACCTAATGCTTTTTGGTTAACATGAGGAATTTTATAGACATTACTTTTAGGGTAATTACTGGTATCAAATAAATTTATATTATTCTCAATATCATCATAAATGTCATCAGTTTCTATAATATAGTACACGTATAAAAGTTGCGCTTGACTACTGTACTTATTTTTTATAAAACTATAATGAAAATCATACATCAACGTTTTTGATACATCAGGAATTGCCATGCCAATATAAATTGGCTTATCATACTTTACAATGATTCTTTCCATTTGAATAAGGACAAAGTCTTCATTTATTATTTTACAGGTATGAAAATGAGGTCAGCTAATGTGGTAATGAGCTCCTTTTTTTTCCCGAAATTTTCCCAATGGGTTGAGACCTTAACATATACATAATTATCCACATGTTCCATGGCTTTTCCAAATGTACTATTATTCATTAATTTGTAGAAATCTTTTTCAAAATCATTTGTTGCATTAGTACGCCTTTCGGTATTTAAGTCTATATATTTTTTTAACCATGGCGATTGACTGAACTCTATTGCACGATGTATTTTAACTAATTTTAGTGGATAATGTAATTACGTTCATTTGATTTGGTTTCAATTAGTTTCTTACATTTAGAGGTTTCAAGAGGTAGGATCCGACTTTTGGGGCAAAATGGAAGATCATTCTGTAGCTCATGGAGGCCTTCTGGATAGTCTAAATTAACGGATAAAATTAACTCTTTACACCTAAACATTGGATTTCCTCATTACTTAGCCAGCGAAAATAGTTGATGGGTCAATATTGACTCATTGCCCAACCGTATAGGTTATTTGCATCAATATGAAGAATATAGTTACTTTCAAGATCGAAGTTGTATGAAGTTATGTATTTATTGTTTGGCTTTGAATATCTTTTAGTGCATTGACAGAGTCCTCCTCTAATTTCTTGCTTCACGAAATCGTACATATCTATATTCCTTAGCAATTCGAGCTCAACTTTAGTGCTTTTGAGCATGCTATATCACTTGAGTGAAGGAGCCGTGAAATAATATGCTGGATCTAGTCACTAGATTTGCTGGCATACATTTCTGAACTCTTCAAATTTATCTGTTAACAGGAGCACATCTGTTATTAAATAAATATTTGAGTACTGGCCCAGTGTTTGGCAATTGAATTTTTTCCATATATTTTGAGCATGCTTATACTCTTCATCACTGATACCACTATTTTGCAGTGTACTGTAAAAGAATGATTTGGCGGGCAAGCATATTTCATTAAGTTTGGTGAAGGAATCTACATATATACTCGTATGGGAAAACCCCCTTTTTTATCGCTAGGTTGAACAAACTATTGTCTGAATGATATCTTGTCACCCCTAACCACTGGGGTGCTTTGGCAAGGGGGGTCCTGCGGTCCCGACTTCGCTCGCTGCAGACGGGCGTGGGCGCCAACTCACTGTTTTGGCCAAGGCCCCACACTTGACCGCCCAGCGAGTAAGTCGGTTTGCCGAAGCTCGTTCCACGAACACACCTTCCACTAAGAAAACGCACAAAACACCACGACTCGGGGGGACCCAATCTCCTTCAACCAACGCTTCGCCACTCAAATACCACTGAAGAATCAACCACACTAACGTACACCCGCGTGCGACATTCCCCCAAGCCAACCCGATACACTTCCTAGAATAAAAAAATAGAAAAGAAAATAGTATTTGCAAAGTGAATTGCCAAAAAAATAATACCAGTTCCTTGATATGAAAGGGATTTAATTGAAACTCATGGAAATCGTAAACAAAAGAGGCATATTTTCCATACAATTTATGAAATAATGTTTATCAGCAAAAGAACAAATCTGAACAATTTTTTTTTTTTTGACTAACCTCTGTTACCTAATGTAGCTAATTAGGAGGCCTCCTAGTGGAAGTCCCGTCATGGACAGCATGGTGAAAATATCCTACGCTGATTCCACGCACTCTCGGGTCACACTCGTGCAATGGCCAATTGATGGTAGTTATCCTTCTCCCGGTGGTGATTGACATTGACAACAATTTCCTTAGTTCTGTTTTTCTTTCCTTTTTTCCTCCTTTTTCGTATTTCTTTTGGAACTCTGCACCCTTTACTATCAAACACTTTTTGTTCCTGTTTTTTTTGGGATTCCGCACCCTTTATTATCGAACACTATTTTGCCTTCGCCACTACACGTTCGAATCACATAAGAAAGCTTTTTTTTGTCTATCGCCCTTTAAATAACTCGTTCTCAATGGAGCACTGCTCATTCCGGAGTGAACCTTATAGTTCTCCTTTTCTTGCAAAAACTGTGACCCGGTTCGTGCGATCGGGCAATTTCATGGCAATTTTCCCCACACTTCAACTGCTGTTTCCGAAATTTGAAGCCGTAGATATCCTCCTCTAATTTCTTGCTTCACGAAATCGTACATATCTATATTCCTTAGCAATTCGAGCTCAACTTTAGTGCTTTTGAGCATGCTATATCACTTGAGTGAAGGAGCCGTAAAATAATATGCTGGATCTAGTCACTAGATTTGCTGGCATATATTTCTGAACAGATATATTTCTGTTAACAGGAGCACATCTGTTATTAAATAAATATTTGAGTACTGGCCCAGTGTTTGGCAATTGAATTTTTCCCATATATTTTGAGCATGCTTATACCACTATTTTGCAGTGTACTATAAAAGATTGATTTGGCGAGCAAGCATATTTCATCAAGTTTGGTGAATGAATCTATATACTAGTGTGGGAAAACCCCCTTTCTTATCGCGAGGTTGAACAAACTATCGTCTAAATGATATCTTTTAGTCTCAGGAAATTTTTCGAAACTTCAATTCTTAGCTAGCTTATCTAAACTACACCCCATTAAACGATAAGGATCGATAAATCTTAAGGATATTGTTTCATCATCAGCCCTCATGTATTTGGAAAATCCAATATATTTTTCCTTATTTTTGCGAATAACTTCAATGCTATCAGTATCTCCTCCAAAGTTCTGAAATATGAAATGAGCATCATATCTACTAATATTATGAAAGACTATAGGTATAAAATTGGGAACTCAACATAGAATATTACATTTGTTGCAAGCTGCACCTCTAAAGACTCCTGTCAAATGACAATGATCTATTACTTTTCGGGTTTCTGAGTCAAACTTTTCATCACAAATATGACAAGATATCGCGTTTAAAAACTCCTCTTCTTCCTTATTGGACAAATGCATGGGCTTGTTCACCTTTAGGATCCTGAATATACGTTTCACGTCTTCCTGCAGCCTTCTTAGGAAAACCTTAGGGCAATCTCTACCTCTGAAGATTTGTAATTTATTCAAGGATGGATCATAGCTGCACTTTATATAATATGCAACGCTATATGGTACATGAGTGAGAGTAGTCTCTGTAAATGAACTATGAGGGTCTGGATAACATGGCTCTATTGGTTGCAGCAATGCTTCGCAATCAGCATAGACTATAAATGGAACTTTGATCTGCTTTCCTACATTTTCAAACTTTAAATATTTTTCCTCTTCTAACGGTAAAATTGTATGGATATTATTGCAATCATGTTTGATGTGCACATTGTATCGCTCAATGCTGGTGAATTTAATAAGGCATCCATCACAGAGGTAAGATGTGTGACCATATTTAGTCATTCCACTATTCACAAGACTGCTTCAATTTTTTACCCAGCAATAATGACCCATTGTTCCTTTTTCATTTTCCGCTTAAAGCAGGTTTATATGTTTTCTAGAGGCTTGCCTGTTTTTGGCAAAATAGAATGGACGCTCAATAGACCCCTTTTCCAGCCATTAACATTTACGCTCACATTATTTTTTTCCTCGAAAATAGGAATCTCTTTGAAAGAAATAGGGAACATAATACCTTCCAAGTTCAAAACAGTTGGATAGTGAGGGTACGAGGTAGTCCAGTGGGATTTATAAACATACTCAAGGTCACAACCCCTGGTAATGATTATATTCTTCGTATTGAATGATTTTAAATTGCTTATATCATTCTGGCTACTTAAATCAAATTTCATAAAAACAGCAAAAAGTTCTAATTGACTTTTATAGCTGTGAGCTGTTGAAGTTGAGCACTAATAACATCTTTGAGACAATGACCCTCATTTTTTAAAAACTCTTCAATACTTCACTTCTCATTTTGGGTAATGATTTGGTACGTTGCTATTCGAGTCGCAATTGCTTGTGAAGTTTTCTTCACATTTTTCTGATCACCACTATTGATTTTGGCTGCATTAATCCTCAAATGGCTCTTGACAAATAGTTGACTAACTCCAACATCGCAAAAGTGACAGTGTAGTTGTTTAGGTGTTTTATTGTATTTTCCTTCCAGGGGCTTATTCACGGATACAGACGTCTTACTCTTTAAACTTGAAATCTAACTCAGTTAAATGAAACAGTGAAAACTAGCTTTATATGAATGATTCTTAATCAACTCCCAACGTGGTCCAAGACTAATTACGATGTATCTTGCTCACAGATACTTGAAGATAATTCTGTTTCTACGATGATCGTCAAAAAATGTTTTGATCTTTATTATCGTGAACAAAATGAATGCTGCAAACTGGAGATTTTTCGTTCCAAATACTTTGTTGCTTCTACGGAAGAAAGCTGACAAAAAATTTTGAACCATTCGCTTCTTCCAAAGATGGTGGCGTAGTATAAAAAGCCTAGTAAAAATTTCAATATTCTTTTCAACAAATTGAAAATTTCATAATCAAGCGGATACTCTGCAGAAAAACTGTTAATGACCGCTTCACCGCGATTGTTAAATATTTTTCGAAGAATCGCTATTTTTAGCAAAATTCCCTATGCAAGCGGATAGTCCGCAGATAGAGTGGCGAGGATCGAAAATTATTCGCGTCCACTTGGCCAGGATTACTAAATATTTTACAGCGAATCAATATTTTCAGTAAAATCTCCTAAGCAAGTGAATAGTCCGCAGAGAGGCGAGGATCAAAAATTATTCGTGGCCACTTCGCCACGATTGCAAAATATTTTTCGAAGAATCAATATTTTCAGTAGACTTTCCTACGCATGCGGATAGTCCGCAGATAGAGTTGCGAGGACTAAAAACTATTCGAGTCCACTATGCCGTGATTACTATAGCTGCAAATATAACTACGCAACTAAATTTTGATCTCAACTGAAGCGTTATTCAATCGCAGAAACGAGCTAGATCAGAATTGAATTCATTATTTCTTCAGCCTCTATTTTATACTTTTCGAAAGCCATAAATTATAAATTAATAGCATGCTCCTCTCACGATTTAATGGCAACATAGAGTTTTTAGTCCCATCCTTAAATATCACTGCAGACAAAAGATCATAAATTCTCACCAAAAAAATTATCATACACTCTCCATACGTCTAAAATATCAATGGCTACAAAAAACCAAAGTGCTCCAGAAATTATCGTCCATAATGTTCTTATTTCTTAACACATTCTATACATACATTGTTTATAACATCCAAAAATCTCGAATGAAATTTCTATATCTTTTAATCGATATCAAGACGCATGATACACTACCTAGTCTTCCCATGATAGGGATCACCACAGGCGGCACCTCATAAATCATACTTCCATAATTAGATCAAAAACTAGCTTCTATTCTAAGATCACTAGAAGCAAACTCAAATTATCACCTAAGGAAATTTCACCACAAGCACTAATAGCCTTTCCCTAACATGGAAAAGATCAACTCCCTCCATATCACGCGTGAAAAAAAAACATCCTCAAGAGTATATGCCACATATGGGTGCATGTGAGTCTATGCGATAAGAAAAAACGCTGCGCAAGGTACTTGAGATTGTAGAGGATCCTCTGTAGAATGTAGGCAGCTGTGCAGATAATTTATGGGTTCAAGTATCATGACCTTTTTACCACAAGCACTTGGAAAATTGATAAAAAAATATCATGGAAATATTTAGGAATTGATATCCGTATTCTCTTTGCAGTTAGGAGAATTCAATAATTAAATAAAAATATGAATGAATAAAATCTATATGTAAGCTCAAAAGATTCCAACAATAACTGATAGTATAACCAAGCGAAGACTAGAAGCAACGAATACATGAGACAATCTTCTACTGTAGATGAATAACAACCATGGAAAGTATAATTACCTACCACCAGAGGCGTCAAAGGCTAGCTCCTATTAATTTTAAATACATATATTAACCCAATATAAACACACGCTGAGCTATCTAGGTCTTTGGTCTATTAATTGCAAATATGGGACTATCCTAGATATGAATCAATTTTCTAGTTTCACTACTTACCATTAGATGCTACTAAGGCTAAGGATAAGCACCTGTAATCTAAAGACATATGTCTATCCTAGAACACAACCATCAAGACTAGTTCTATTAACCGCTAACCGGAACGCGTACCTACTTAACCAGGACACAGCTCTATATTTCCCGAACACCCATCCTTAACTATCGCAAGGACACACCTGTACTAATCTGATACACACACATACGCAAGACACTCATCCTCCCTGGCAACCACCCATGACAATCACCCCTATTCCCGCCTCACATCTTATCCCAGGCGTCCATCTATACAACCCAAGTACACACGACCACACACCCAAGACATACACCCTCCCCTGGCAATCATTCATGACATCAACACTTATTCCAGACTCACACCTTCTTTTATCAGGCATGCGCCTCTTCCAACCTAATACACGCACCCGCACACCCAAGACACATATCTTCACCGCATCCATCCATGAAATCCACACCTATCGTGGACAAATACCTTCTTATCTCGGGCACCCACTTATACTACCCATATACGCTCACCCACACACCCAAGACACACACCCTCGACAAAATTTGAAGTTTGTATGGAAAAAGAGGCCTAGAATCGGTATTCTATACCTACTTTTGGAAATACCTGGTCACTAAATTTTCATTAAGCCACGATAACCACCACTTTGAGCAAATTTTATGATTACGCTTTAAATCAAAACCATGAGATGAATTCCTGGCATACAATAAAGGTGCAAATAGGATATTGCCTCCAAATTCTTTGAATTCCATCGATTTTCATGAAAATTGGTGACTAGTCAGACGACGCCTGAATTATCAAAAGCGACATGGTGCCGACTTTCGGTTTTTATGTAAATTTCTCGAGAGAAATCTACAAAGAGTTAGAGCACACCGATGTCATATTCTCTGCTTTTTTCGAGCACCTGCTTTACTGAGAATATTTCGGCTATTGCAGGCTACTGTCATGGTACGGCTTTAATTTTCTTTCTGTGATTTAGTAGAGCACTTCATAAGACGTGTACAGTAGAGCGGTACCTCTATAATTTTCACGCCATAACTTGTGTCCCTTTCAAAGCACAGAACAATTATAATTTTCCGGAAGTCCTCTGGTAACTGGTTCTCCAACTATATTCTGCATATTAGTCGATGCAGAACTTTATTTAGATAGCTACCCCCGCTCTGGAGTAGTTCTGCTGGTATTTTATCTATTCCAGGAGCCTTATTTTTTCTGAGGTCTAGTATTGCTGCCTGTACTTTGTCTCTGGGTGATAGTGAGAGTGGGACCTCTCGCTCCGCCTCTGGAAAGTTCACAGCTTCATTCATTAATGGCGGCGCTGTGAAAAGCTTCTGGAAAAATTGCAGCGATTTGTTTTTAATTTCGACTAGGTTGCCTATGATTGCTCCTTATACACCTTTGCACAGACATGTTTGTCAATTGCAGCCATTTCTTAGTTATTTGATAGAGGCATAAGCCAATCTGACATCATGTAGGGTCATGTTTTCGTTTATCTGTTGGATCTTAGTGTTTATGGTCAGTTGTTCCTTTCTTCGGGACATTTTGTTAGCTAGGTGTCGAAGGCTGTTATATTGTTCTTCTTTAGACCGGATTGGTCGCTGGAGGTATTCTTTGTGCGCGTGGTTCCTTTTTTAATCACCTCTTTGCATTCTTCGTCGTACCAGTTGTTACTCTTTTCTTTGACTGGTACTCCAAGAGATCCTCGGCTGCTTCTGTCACCGCATCTCTTACTGTCTTCTACATGGTTTTGATGTTATCATTACTTTCTCCCCCTTGCGAGGATATGTTGATGCGATTTTTTAGCACTGACGTGTATGTGGACGTTACTGGGCTATCATTTAGCTTGTATATCTGGTATCTTCTAGTAATCGAGCAGTCCACCTAAGCAAACTGCTCGAGAGACCTTCATGAAAAGAAGCTTGTTCATAAGCTTCACGGAAAGAAGCTTGTTCAAAAGCAAACATATACCTGTGTACATCCGATGTTTGCAAGTTATTCAAGTATACCGACAACAGCTAGCAATTTCGTAATAATAGTAACACAATAAGTTCTGAACAATCTAATACGCAACGTGATAATATTAATAGCACTAACCCGAAACAAACACCGCCATCATCAACGCTACCATGATTGAGGAAAGGTTTCTCAGATCCCTACTCATTGAAGCATACAAGAAAGTCTCAATTAACTAATAATAATGTTGAGATCAACAAAATTACAAATTTACTTGTCCCAGTTAGAATTAAAATTGCTAAATCAAATCAGAAAGTCGTTTACAAAAATATCCAAATCAGATTTAGAAGAACTTATTCTTGATAAGGTTGTGGAAGCGATGATACATCGAAGTGAATTAAATAATATGCGGGAATTGATTGAAAAACAAGAAAAAGATTATGATAAAAATATTGTAAATACATTACTTAAAATAATCGAATCAAAATGCAATTATCATTACGAGTATTTGTGTATAGAACGGAGTGCGAACTAAAATAAATAAAAAAAAAACAGAGAGTAAAAATAACGTGACATATAAATGGTAGTTGACTTTGGCCGAGTAGGAAATGTTTATACCGGTGATGACTTTTGCGAATAATTATTTTGCCTGATTTTGCTGGCATCCAAAATTTATTGCGCAAATGGATGGAAAATGCGGAGAGAAGAAGTTTAAGCATAATTCACATCTAGGACTCAACAAACTACCCAACGACAAACAAATAATACTTAAACAGGTTGCAATGGCTTTGCCTGACTCAACTGGCTTGAAATTGCCGAAAAATATTTTGGAAATATTACAGTAGATTTCCCTTACAGTTCACGTATCTGTCGACTAAAGGCAATGTATGTAGAATCAATAGATTTGTAAGATCAAGCAAAGCAATTACTAGAACTATTTATGAAAAGGGGAGAAACGAACGCGTTAATCAAAAAACGTAAAATCGCTCTGATTAAGTCAAGTGGTTCCAACCTCGATGCTATAAGTGAAGCATGCCACTATTTACCAAAGTTTGTTACTGACCAGCACGCATGGCATGAACTCGCTCATTTTTGTCTAGAAGAACGTGATTTCAATAAGGCTGTATTTTGTCTGGATGAACTTCTTTTGCATAATCCTCAAAGTCATTTAATTCATTCCCGACTAGGGGATATTTATTATACTATGTTGCAATTGCCTACACGTACCCGAGAAAATTACCGCAGGGGGAATGCCGGTCAACAAGAGTAGTCTTGGAGGCTAGCATTCTTTATGGAGCGCTGCAGCACGGCCCCAAGAATATGGGGTGTGCCGTGAGGTTCGCTCCTGGGATGACAGGTAACGACCCTGACTTAATCTGGACTACGCTTTGGACAAAGAACTGGAGTTGATGATGGTTTGGACATAGTTGTTTTACACGGCAGAACCGAGATAACACTCATGCGTGAATGGCTCCATTTCAACTATCATACCGTCTCCGTCCCAGTAAAACCTTGGCAATCCTCGGAGTACGTTCGAAGTCACACCATTGGGTTGGTGGTATAGATTCAGTTAAGACAGACTCCCGATTAGCGCTGGTCTGGCTCTGAGCACTTGTCCTCATAAGAGCTTGTGCCAACCCTCGCATAGCCTCCCTTCTTGATAACCATGGGACCGAAAAGACGAAAAAGCCTAATACACTCACGAACGGAGGCAGCAGCTCTGAGGGGTGACCCTTTAAAACTGGAGCAACTAAGAACCATGAGAAAGATTAAGAAAATACGAAACAGAAAGAAAAACTAACAACAATGACGACGCAACCAGCAGCTACAGTCAGAATGTTAACAGCACATTGAGAGTGGTTCTAACGATGACAAACACGACGATTAATACAACGACAGTGAAGACGGACGCAAAATGAAGGAAGAGCGGGAAACTTTGCATGACGCGCTAGTTGTTGAAGCAGTGGGGCAAAATGTAAAGAAAATCGAAAGTTCGATGGTTAATGCTGTGATTGCTATCATAACGACTGAAGCAGGGATCGTAAATCCCAAAATAATATCGAACCATCCTGAAGTCCACAAAGAGATTACGGCAGGAAAAGGAAATAGTGACCAGACAAATAAAATAGCATTGTGTGATTTCATCGCCACCGTCGAAAATACGGCGAAAGTACTGTGCTCGGGCATGGAAGCGGATAACCTCTCCCAAGAAAGGTGGTCACAAAGTGCAATTGCTGCCCCACGAAATCAAGAAGAAAAGTGAATCCGGAAATCGAGAGATATTCTCAAAAGAATAAAATCTGCATGCGACTTGCCGAAAACTAGCAAAGGAGTAAAGATTGGGCTCCTAGAACACATAGTGTATTATTGGAGGAGCTGGTTAGAGGCCAAATAGGATCAGAAGGTCGAAGAAGAACAGAAAGCTAAGGAAACCTTGAGGGCTAAGTCTAAAGTACACACGCAGATAGCTCCACCATCAAACATCAATAAAATAATGGCGTCTAGTCCAAACGAAGAGGTACTTAATGGACGATGAATGCCATTTCAGGGTTTCTACACAGTGGTCCTTTAAAAAATGCGAGAAAATAAAGTCCACACGGATGCCCTGATTCGAAACAGGAGAGAAAGAAGCCCCACCGAAGACCTTCGCAAGAGGCACTGCTCGTAAAACTCGAAGATGGCCGATCATATGCAGAAGAGTTGCGGGATGTCAGGGCAAATTTAAGACCCAAAGACACAAATACTGTCATTAAAGGAGTATGACTAACGCTTCTGGCTACATATTGATCGAATTTGCAGCAGGACTGACAATAAAGAAGCATTCTGTGACGCAGTAAAGAAATTTCGCTCGAGCTGATGCCAACAATCAAAATAAGAGATGTTAACTGCATCACGCACCTGGCCGACAGAGGAGAGGCTAGGAAAAGGTAGCTCCCTAGCGTGGGCAGGATCAAAGTGAGGCTGACACCAGAAAATCATAGGGGACAGTGTATGGCCCTCATGGACTTGACCAAAAAGGACGTCGAAAAATTGGGTTATCTGCAGGATACAGTGAAGAGCAGAACCTCTTCAATATTTCAAATGTCTTGACGATAATTACATCGTACAATTATGCAAAAGGACCTGATAGGAGTTCTTAATATTAAAAATGTGGTGAAATGGGGCATAAAAGAATAGAGTGTACAAAAGAGGCACACTGTATTCTTTGCAGGTATGCTGATCCAAGATCGGATCTTGGGCACGTCTTGGTATCAGGAAAATGTCGGGTTTTCTCTATAAGCCCTGGCAAAACTGTTCAAGCACCCGAAATCTACTAGAGTAGTTTACGAGGGACATGAAAGCCAACTTTATGCTACTAAGAGGGCAACACCATCATAAAAGTTCTGTATTATGGTATCTTGATGAAGTCACTGCAAAGTGAAGGAAGTGTCACAAGCTTCAGCGTGAGGCGCAACTGGCGTAGAACTAGGACGAGGTACGCCACTGGGTAGCAGCATGTAAGTTGGCCAGGAAATGCCTTCGAAATAAGCTAAACAACAGCAAAGCTCGCTGCTGGCAAGATCTAGTGGAGATTGTGAACAAGGATCCATGAGCCCTTGGCTACAAGCTAGTTTTGCGGAAACTTGGGGCCGTACAGAAAGATGGACGAGATAGTGCGGGCACTCTTCCCCGTCCATCCTGTCTGTGTTGATGCTGTTCATGGTGAAACAGCAGATGATGTTTCAGCTGAGATGTTGTAACTTGTCTATCGCAATTGTCCTGACTTGCTGCTCAGGACATTCAACACTAGCCTACGGGATGTGGATTTCCCGGTAGGATGGAAAGTGATGAGCCTCATGGTGATCAGCAAGGGAAGAAGTCCCAAGTTGCCATCTGCATACCGCCCGTTATGCATGTAAGATAGTATTGGGAAAGCACTAGATGAACTCATCAAGGGAAGACTCACTGATGCGATTCGTGCTGCTGGGGATCTACCCCTTCAGCAGTATGGCTTTAGAGCGGGACGCTCCACCATTGATGCAATTGCAGAGGTGATGAGTGCAGTTCAAAAAGCAGAGGCATATAGCCGCACCATATGATGGATCGTCCTGTTGGTGACACTCGGCGTCAGGAACGCCTCAACTCCGGTAAATGAGTGGATATCCTGGATATGCTGGAAAACTCTTTTCAAGTTCCAGAATATCTGATACGGGACTACCTGAAATACCGAGGTCTGCTTTGAAACACGACTAAGGGCAGATAAAGGATGGGAATTACACCTGTCGAATATATTTAACGACGAGCTACTGAGACTAGAGATGCCAGACAAGCCACGGTTGAGCGGCTATGTGGATGATATTGTGACTCTGGTTACTGGACGCACCATTGAACAAGTGCAACTTAGGCTAGGTATGCTAATGTGCCAAAAGAGAGACTAGGACTGCTTGCGGGTTCAGCTTAGCACTGCAGAAAACCGAAGAGGTCACCTTAACAAAAAACAGAATCCATAGAGTAAGGATGCTCAGTATTGGAGACATATTAATTGAATCAAAGCCAGCGGTGAAGTAACTGGAGCTACTGATTGACTCAAAGATGAGTTTCTCTAAGCGAATTAGGGCAACGGCTGAGAAGGCTGCTTTAGGCCCTGAGTCAACTTATGATCAACGCAGGGGAACGTTGCCCATCAAGAGGACGTCTCTTGATGAATGCCGTATGGTCAGTGCTACTGTACGGTGTGGAAATATGGGGCGACGCTCTCAGTAAGGAGGTATACCGAAAACGCTTGGCACAGGTACAGAGAAGAGGAGTACTGAGGATTGCATCTTCATTTTCGAAAGACTCCGATTCAGCAGTTAGAGTTATTGCAGGCATGAAACCAGTTGCCTTCTTTGCTAGAGAGTGCCACGCTATTTACCTGCATCAAAACGAGGATGCGAGGGAGACGGTTGTCCGCAAGGACTGACAGCACTCACTCAACGATTGGCAACAGTCTTGGGTGAATCACACGGAGGAAAGGCGAACTGCGTGCCTCATCCAGAATATAATACCGCCGCTACATCGAAAACACGGTGAGACTGACTTCTATCTAACACAGCTTTTGAGCAAGCATGGGTGTTTTCAGTCTTACTTGCACAAGATTGGTAAGTTACGGTCCCTCAATTGTCGGTTTTGCCCAGGGAGAGGAGGATAATACCTGCTAAACATTTTTCGCGTGCACAAAATGGGACTGACCGCAACGAGACCTCTACAGGGAGACAGGAGAGCTCACCCTGGATCGTATAGTCACGGTGATACTCGAATCGGTTGAAAAATGAAACCAGGTGGCACATTATGTTTGGGCAATTCTAAAAGACAAAACGGGACTCAGGGCAGCCGGGAGCATTGGGCGGGCCATCACTTGTCAGGGTATTGTTCTTACCCTCTTGCTAGAAGAGGGATACCTTAGCTTGAGGTACCTTATGGCGTAACAAAATGAAACCTTGTCCGGAAAAATGTGTTAAACGGTTCTGTGCTGGGTTTTCGGGTTGACAAGAAAGGTGTTTAGTGGAAAGGCCAGTCGTTTACGAGCATGAGAGTCACAGACACTGTGCGCAAATGGCGGTTACGGTGTGAGAGGAATTGTAAAGATCTCGTCCATAACGGATAGCTGTGTGTGTGTTTTAAGGAATATTCGGTTTTTGATTGCGAATCCCTTATTTTCGTTCTATATTGTCAGCAAATTATTAGTACATTGTGAATAATAATTTGGTCTCATTAGAAAATTGATTCAAAAATGTTATAGTTTACAAGCCCTGTAGCTTTAACTGTGCACGAAAGACATTCTAAAATTTCGACGGAAAGTGGATAATCAAACGAAAATATATAAAAATAACCAAGTAAAAGTGAATTGGATTGCGTATATGTTATATGCATTCTGATAAGTTTAGGATGTGTTATTTTCTCAGTGAAGGGTAATTGTTTTCGGATTTCCAATGTAGACTTGTACACACTATATTAGAAATAACGTTACAATGAGTGTTATAATGAATGATTCCATTAAAATACAATCGTTTGAAAGTTGTATAATCGTAAATTGAACTGCACACATAAAATTTATGGGATGTGGTATATAAAACCCTGTGTTGGAAACATAGATATTAGCTTATATTGGCAGCAATTTAAACAAAGAAAAATGAAGAAATATGTGAAAACTTAGGCCCCCATAGATTTTGGTGTAAAAATTAAATGTGTAAACAGTGGAATTCATTCAATATTTTAATATAAATGTGTTCCCTTGGAAGTGCATAGTGGATTTCAAAAATGGCCATTGTGGAATTTATATCCTTATATTGGTTAATTTAAAAAATTTGGTGCACTAAATAAATAAAAAACATCCGCGAAGAAATCTCCAGGATTCTCCTGATATCGGAATGTGATATGTGTACAGCTTCTATTTACTACAAATGTTACAAAACCACTTTCAAATCGATCATATTTTTTTTACATATAAAGCAGTGGAGCAAGTTACTGAAAAAAATAAGAAAATAAAAATATTTAACTCGAGGAAATTGATACCGACATACCAATAGACTCATCGAATCATTTACATAAATTAGAGTAAATCTTATCAAACCAACTAGTATTCAAGATTTCAGGCATATTTTTTTTGCGTGCGGGTACCGCCTGCACCTGAATGCCTAAATCTTACTTGCAGGTCGAGCTCGTCCTCCACAAGGACGAAATTGACTTGAGTATCGCGCACGTTTAATAAGTTATTTTTCGTCGCTTTTCTACTTGTAATCCCTTTTGGTAGGTTATTTTGACCATTGGCACCTTTAACACCAGCCAGTCAGTCCCGCTTTTGAACCCGCTCACATTCTGATTCGTATTGCGAAAATATTTTGTAGTGGACCTTTGCGCTGTGGGAAAAGAACCTGGCCCACAACACTGCAAAGGTAGCTTGCCAACACACTTAGCCTAGACAAGGCCATTTCCAGCGCAACACTGATTCCACTCGCCAAGGCAGCAGACCATCGCTGCAGTCCTTGCGGACACTTTAACATCCTTAAAAATACTACAAATGACGCTCAACGTGGGACCTAAAATGCCCGGCAGCATCAGCAGTCAAGGACCTGAGACAGACCATCGTCTCTAGGTTACCCTTACGAGGTGTCCAAATTTTTGCGGGTAAGTAACTGCCAAAAGGAATTGCAAATTTTGTGTTGTCTTCAGATATCAATAGCGTTTGGACCTACTTTTGAACTATACATTAGTGGTTTACCACCATGGTATGACTAGCAAAGCCAAATGATATTAGAGTCCCTGCCTGCATTGGGAAGTTGTTACCTAACATTTTTTATGGCGGATTCTGATTTGCACCACAAACAAAGCAATTCTTAAGTGTCTTTCACTACCTGGATTTTAATTTCATGGATCGGTAGCTTTGCTCATCCACAACCATCCATGACAAGACACGCGCTTCTTGCGGATCAGAATTCACCCTTGGCAGACAACTATAGCTGGATTGACGCAAGCGACCGAGAGTTGATTTCAGAGCCTAGATGTTCATGGTGCCTCAAGAAAGTAGTAGTAGTAGTAGTAGTAGTAGTAGTAGTAGTAGTAGGGAGAAATCACCATTGGTATCCTTGCCTGCGAGGGGGGAAAATGGAAAGACCGAATTCAATACTGATAATTGTTTTATATCGCTTTTGAGTAAAAGTCATACTTATCATTATAATATTTTTGTAAGTGTTGTTATGGTTCGCGACTGATGACCACTTTGTAAATTTTATATAAATTTTGTTCTTTCACACATAATATAGAAATTTTAGGAGGAAATGCCCAAAACAAGGACCCCAGAGAAGAGAATACTTCGCTTGGACGCCGGACCGACGCTGCTTTGA
The DNA here is from genome assembly GCA_963969285.1 of Odontomyia ornata. NCBI lineage: Eukaryota > Metazoa > Arthropoda > Insecta > Diptera > Stratiomyidae > Odontomyia > Odontomyia ornata. Next base: position 216,512,097 of record OZ017739.1, read on the forward strand.
ACATAGACGAGTTGTCCAGTCAGACATCGCCTTGAGGTCATCTTCTTCACCAATTATGTATGGGCCACATACATCAGATACCGCCATCATGCCCTCTATGCCAACAACTAGCAGAAGCAACATCCACCAACCACGGGCAAAGTCCGCCCTCCATAGCGTGTGGAGCAGTGCCCAAAAGCGGCCTCAGCCAGTCGAATCCACTTATTATGATCAGCGACACAGATGGAGCAGGAGCAATACCACAAGTTAGCCTAAGATTCAATTCATATCGTTGACTTCGGAACTGTCTCAGCCACTGGCCTGATGAAGGTGATAACTGCCTGTATGGAGCAATAAGGAAACAATTGGAAAAACGATCTGTCTCACCACCGAATGCCCAATGTCCTGACCTAACATCAAATATAGCCAATATGAAGACTGCAAAGCTACCTCTTATACTAACTTATGTTATGACACAGCACCTCCAGGGCTCAGCGGAGTGATGAACCCAATGGATCCAGAATATAGGCCTATGTAAATGTTTCAACTGCAAACCCACCCTGATCGACAGATGTTTGAATAGATAGATCCTAAACGTGGCTCAATACCTTAGTACATGACCCTGTGACCAAAGGTGCCTTCTTACGAAGAGCACAAAACATGACTTCGGTGAACTTAGGAGGAAACATGTGACTAGTTGGCAGATGCATCCAAATGCGGTTCACTGGAAGAGCTCTCCGATAGTCCTGGCGTTTCGTTGACACCTTTCCAACATACGATTAGAAGGCTTTAAGGCACGCCACATAACTTGGTTTCACTCCAGTAGAGAGCGATGCCATATTGAAATAAAGACTATGGAATCGACACTAATTGGCTCAGGAGATAATAGACGACTACTACATACAAAGCCCTATGATGCTCAATGGAATGATTAATGAGCCCTATGCTGGAGAGGGAATTCTTAGGTTTCTTTTTGAAGGAATCAAGCTGGAGTTACAGGAACGATTGGTTTTTGCTCATCGCCACAGCGTACACGCGCTTCAGCAAAGGAGCTAGAGTCCGTGCAACCCTTCAAGCGACTAACATCTTAAAGCAAATACTTTGACCGAAGGGAGATCGAGCCACCTTGTCTCATACCATACCAAAAGACAGCGCTTTTGAGACGGTATCTCCATCACAACTGGAATTGGACGAAGCCCATCAAACAGAAGTTCAGGAATTGGCATCTAGGACACGATTCACCATGTGGTGGAACTGCTGGCAGATGGGACATCGCTTTACCGCATGCCAGACAGAGGCGACTATCTTTTGTTTCCATTGTGGTAACCCAGATACATTTGCGCCAAATTGCACCAATACAAGAAGCCAAAAACTTACAAGCGAGTGCACAGGATAGTACCCGAGACAGACCCAGCAATGGAATGCCACTCCATCCTATCTACTGACATTTACATTACTAGGAGCCCTTTGCCAGAAAACACTTTAGACACAACCACACCAACCCCTTCACCGGTCCATGATGCTGCACATGACACATTTTTTTCGGAGGCCTCTCCAAAGACATTTTTGAAGCGACAGCCTCTAGTACTGTCTGAAGAACCCTGACAGCCACTGACTTGTGAATCGAAACCATATCACATTAGACTGCAGGAATATCGTGCGACACAAGAGTTGATTTTTGCTTCAGAAGAGGTCACTGCACGCCTGCACAAGACAAAATTGGTCAACTCGTCATTGGAGTAGCTTCAGTATGAGAGTGCGCACCAGGCACCAAATCCTGAAAGCATGCATTATCTCAGAGGATTTTGAGAATGACACCAGATCTTACGCACCAATCAAAGTGTTGTGTGAAGTCACTGTCGCGTCAATTGACACGGGTGCAAGTATTACTTGCCTTGCCTTAGCTCAAACGTACTTCATTAACACTCTACGTCGGTAAAACCTTGACACTCTGGCATCAGCACAGCTGACGGCTCTAACCATTCTATCAAGGGTAGGTTGACAACACCCGTCACGCTTGGAGGTCAAACTAAGGATATCACATTTTTCATCATCCAATCACTAACCCAGAACGTGTAACTCGATGCCTTGGCCGCACTGCTATGGTATCACATGTTATTGACGTTGACGATAGCAAGCCAATAAAGCAGAACGGCCATGCAAAAGCTAGTTTACGCAAAGTTGGACAGGATGCTAGAGTTGGGGGTTATAGAGGAATCTCCAAGTGCCCGGTCCTCTTCAGTAATCTTGAAGGTAAAACCCGCACCCTCTTCCGCTGATCGATGGAATATTGGGGAGACTGCCGAAAGCAAACTATATGACGAGTCTCGACTTGAAGGATGCCTTCTGGCAAATTTCACTCGATGAGGGGTCGAGGGATAAAATTGCTTTCACAGTGCCTGGACGACCACTTTACCAGTTCTTCACAATGCACTTCGGCCTGTGTGATGCCCCACAAGCGATTACCCAGCTGATAGATAAAGTCATTTCAACTTACCTGAAACAACAAGTGTTCGTTTACCTGGATGACCTTCAACTCATCACAGAAACTTTGAACGACATCTTGTACTGTAGCTTTGAACGACATCTTCTACTGTAGCTCCACATTTCAACATGGCGAGACTCAGCATCAATGTCTGTATATAGATTTATTGGGTCCATACCCTCGTTCTTGAATGGGACAAGTTCGAGCCATCGTTGTTCTAGATCAATTATCGATTTTCCCGCTGGTGGAATCCATTCCATGTGCCTGTATTCGGACATAGGAAGTCAGTTCCAATTTAGGCAATTTAAGGGTCTACTCGAGCAGTGCGGTATCGAACACCAACTGACACAGAATGAGGGGAAGTTGTACCAAAAATAGTTGTTCTGCCCCCTCGCGACTGGACATCTTTAGACAGAAAAATCTGAAAAAAGCAGGAAAGTAGGTCTTTCTGAGTTCAATGCTAACAAATACCTCAGAAGTTAAAATTCGATCAACTGTGTTGATAATAGTACATGTTATGAATTTTACATTTTCATCTATGAAATCAGATTTGGATTTTCTAAAAATGTTTATCCCAATTTTCTGATGTAGAACGCTTTCTGAATGTTTCTTAAAAACTCAAGCCGTGAGCAGCTAAGTTAATGACGATTGAAATTTATCAATTACAACAACAGTTACACGTGATACTGTGTAAATACACGTTCGCAAAGGATTCAAACCCTACAAATGTGCAAGGATTTCGACTAAAATGTTAGAAATATTTAAAAAAAATGATATATTATCATGACTACACGAACATTGAGTTCAGCAGGCTGAAAATAAAATGGCGGCTAATTGAAGTACATAATAACAATATTCTATTTTTCTGAGCTCAATGCATGGAATGTATGAGTGGACTAAGTTTTGATATTCAGAAGACGTTGTTTGATTTATTAGTTACTATACAATACCCTTCTGGGAGGGCTATCCTGCTACTTTTACTTGTCCTTAAACAGTGCTTGACTTTCAAAAGGGTTGCCAATAAGATGGTTATTTACTTTTAAAAATATGGGTACCTACGAAAAATTTGTTTTTCTGGCTTGTGGTGCCAATGAGATATTTTTCAATGGGGTTTTGTATTTTAGTACACTGAGAAGAAGCGGGATCCACCCCCGGGTAAAAACACAAGTCGGTGCTGTATCACTTTTGATATTTGAGGCTCCCTTTAACTTCCCACTAATTTTCATGCAAATTGATGAAGGTTCAAAGAACTCTGAGGTGAAATCCTTGATTGACAAAACTGGAATATGAAATTTACATACCGTTAAATGTGAAATTTTTAAATACCTGAATCCATGCTTTGTTTAAATCAAATCTTTGTGATTTTCTTCTGTAGCAAAAAGACTGGTATTGCACAATCATCACAATTTGTAAATATAATTGATGAACTGAATTTAGAATCTACTTCTGATTGTTTCTTGATATTTTTATAATAACTTCTTTATCGGGATTTTTTTTTTCAATTTAACCCAAATAATGGATTTTTCACAAATTAATCAAATATAATTTCCATATTTCTAATACGAGTACATGCCGCAATGATTGGGCTTGAATGTAATTTAAATTAGGAAACATCTACTACTGCTACAGTTTCTGAAATCAAGCTCAAAGGTTTGATTCAATGCATATTGAAAAGCTTTGAAATAATCTATTTTTGCATCTTGATGATTGCTTCATCAGATATCTTCTACTCTACAAAGCTAACTTAGAACAGCTATTGTTGGTGGCACCACCTTAAACCAGTTTTGCTCTCATCATCACTGACTTCATTTTGGAGGTAAAACACAACAATAAATTCAATACTATGAAAAAAAATAGACAAAATTTATTATTTTACTCTGAAGGTGAAACGAATATTCATAGTTTTTATAATCACTACGATAAAACTAAAATGTTTTACAAATAAAAGATTCTCTTGATAAAAAGAAATAAGTGCATAGCTCGTTTTACTTTATTAACTTTATGCGCTAATAGCAAATTATGTTCATATCAAATCATACACCAAGATGTTACGAAAAATCTTACTTTAAAATGATCCACATGGCTCTTTACATTAATAGATACAAAGAAAATCCATCATGGAAAACTGAAAACAAGTTATTTATACATATAGTAATTTTGCAAAGAAGTCTAAAAAGTTTTATAGAAATAAGTAGGTTATTTTTTGATGAAGTAATGTTTTAATCTGTAGATGATTAGAACATGTTCATCTATGTTCTTTATGTGTGAATGTATAGATATTAAAAATATTCCATCAATGCAGTTTACATTTTTCGATCGGTCACACCACATATTTTGTATTTCAAAGTGGAACTCGCTATAATAATCATCCTTTGCAGTCATAAATTGCTCAGAGCGTTCAAACTGATTAAAGATATTCGGTATTAACTTAATTTGTATCGACAAAGCGTACAATCCCTTGTAGTAGTCTTCATTATTCATTGGAGCATGGAATGTATATTGAGGAAGCGAAAGTAGGGCAAATAAACGTTATTCCCAGAAAGAAAGTTGTACGGGCGGTTCATACTCAGCCATGTTTAGCATTTCAAGGGGGAATGAGTAAGAAATTCTCTTATCAAATTATTGAGTGTATTAGTGCGGAGTGAGCTTCTCTTTTATACGGCGAAGAGAAAAGCGGAATTCTCAACTCTTATTGCTTTGGTTTTACAATTTACTGTACATAGCTTGCGCTCTCATAAAGAACTCTCCTGATCCAAGTGCCCACACAATTACGGTCAATAAAAGTTTAACTCTGCAGTACTGCATTGACGTCATAGTTAATTGGAATTTCTCCTGAGGTCTTTTTCGGGTTACTACGAAAACCATATTTACATTTTAGTGCAATCATAGGGCACCTCACACGGTTTCAAGGTATGAAGATTGCTCCAAACACTACCACTTTCTTTTTACTGCGATCGTATGCTTTATGTACATTAGAAACTGTACTTTCGATTCGCCTGGAAACACATAGACTGTCTCAAGTATCAGGATTTACTCGTAAAGAGGCGACGATTTAATGAATATGGAGAAGCCGGAAGCTTTAGGGTTGTAACAGAATAATCGCAAAGGGATGAATTGATATCGGTAATGGGGCAATATAATAGTATTAACCGACTTCATAAGAGGGAAGGTCATAAGTTTTCTACAACTAATTTTTGCTTTTTAAAATGTACAAAATAAATTTACAAAACTAAACTAAAATCGCTACCTGCCTGTCCGTCCCTCCGAACGTCACAGCAAGTTATCTCGGAAACTACAAGAGATTTAAACATGAAATTTTACAATTAGGTTTAAATTTATGACCTCTCAAAAGTTTCGATATGAATTTGTTTTAAAAGTCTCTTAAGGGGGCTCCCCTATATATGGAAGCATCCCTTTAACATTTTTTTGTAAAAGGTTCACAAGAACTTTCAATATCAGGCGTCAAAAATACGATAATGGTGGTGGTGGGAGAGCCAAACTATTTATATGAACAAGGTTTGTTGGCCCTTTCGATTGGAATCTTTGGCTAGGGATATCCGAAAAAAGTCAAGATAGTGGCTCTTTATGAGTACAAGAGCAATAAGTGCCTCAAAAGCCAAAACTCGATCAATTTTGTTAATAATGGTATACAATTCATGAATTTTTATTTCCGCCGATAACATAAAGAGATAAACCTGAAATTAACCAGGAAATCATATCTAGATGCCTCTGTAAGAGTTCCATGTACCCTGAAAAAATTTGCAACAATCGAACCATAGGTAAACAATAAAAATACACCCGATTGGAAATTTCGCAATTGCAACAATACATGATACTTGGGAGATGCACGTTTGCAGACGACCTAGTCACTATTGATACGGGGGTCACTTGAAAAGTTTCCGGCCTTACCGGAAAAAAGTCGTGGTACATTCAAGTTCTCTTACCGACTACTAGATGGCCTTTACATATGTATGCTGTAGGTATTCACTACTGTAGGGGTTCACTGTGTGTCCGTATAAATTAAAATGCACAAGACTAATTATAAGGTTCATTAACATAAATACGTATTCCGAAGTAATAAAATGCAGGCGTACACGATGGCGGTTAGAGTTGGTGCGAGAGTGATGCAAAGAAAAATCAAAAACTCTTCTTGGTTGCCGATCCATATAGCGGCTACATTCGAATATCTATTGGTCAGTTGCTACACTTCTCCCTCCTGAGTAGTTTTGTCGGAACGTTATTTTAAAACAACGTTATCGTTGTTCAAACAGCAAATTGGATGTTTTTCCAACAGTTGCCTTTGATTTTGGTCTTGGATACGTCATTAGAACAACGCTTGGTTGTAATTGTGGGATTGATTTGGAGTTTTCAGTTAATTCAGATGAAAGTTCGAAGTGTGCTGGTTTTTTTTTTCTTCTTCTTTGCAGCACTACAGCCCCTCTCGGGCCTTTGCTTAGAGATAGTTAGAGTATCTCATTTTCATGACCGTATTGATTTTTTCGGAAGTTGGTTTGGTCAGTACCATGCTCCCGTGTGCTTGCTCAGCTATATTATCTAATTAAATCAGTACATATCACCACTGAGCGAATACTCATAGTCCGTCCGAAAAATCCCCTGAACTAAATCACTCTGCTCCCAATCAGATTTGAACCTGGGACCTTCGGCTTATGCGTTCATGCTCTAACCACTAGACCACACAGTGTGCTGCTTTCAGTCGGTCGATATTGAAGTTTGTTACTTTCCCATGGATATCGCCAAATTTTTGTAAAATATTTTCAGGTCCAGCGGTATGTCTTCATTAAAGAAGAATTGCTGCGACGTGCCGTATACCAACTTTGCAGAAGTTGCGTCGATATCCTCCTTCACGCTTGTGCAAAGGCTGAGTTACACGGTTGAAGAGTTACCGACCATTCTTGGTTATTGTAGCACATGATGGCAGCTTTCAGAGATCGATGCCAGCGCTCAATCAATCCATCAGCTGCAGGGTGGTACGCTGTCGTCCGAGTCTTCTTGCAACCTACGAAATGTATTAGCAACTGGAATATCAAAGACTCAAATAGAGATCCTGTCAGTACAGCAGGAGCTCCGAATCGCGCTGCTCAGTTAGTATAAAATTCAGTGGCTATTACGTCCAACTTTGCTACGTTGGCATGAAAGACATGTACGCGCCCATTTAAGAATGTCCTTCGATATGCTGATTTGCGGCAGATTGAGAAGAGTTTTTGACCTGATTGCAGCTTCCTCCTCTCTGGAGCTTCCGCCTCGCTTGCTTGCGAGCTGTTGTCTTTTCCTTCTTCTTGTTTGCAGAGCTAAAAATACTGTCCGCATAAAGAGTGTTTATGTGGAGGGTTTTGAAGAAGAAAATTCCCAAGTTGATTAGGTTGAAACAGGGTGAGAGTACCAGAGTGGAAGAAGAGATGACGATTTATGATGAAATATTTACACACAGAAGATGGTAAAATTATTCTTCAACAAATTTTAGTTTGATTTCTTTTATATCGTGTGCTTTCTTACACTGTAAGTCTGGTGTACATTAACTTTGGAATAAACATAGCTTACTTTAAATGGTTTGGTAGAACACTACCTCTGAATCATTTTATGTAAGGTTTTGCTTCTGGGATCCTTTGTATTCTGATAAATAGCTCACTGGAATACCATTGACTTTTCTTCTTTGCTGCTGTGAAATACATTTAATATTTATTAATTTCTTAATTCATCGTTACTTTCATTTTTAAGCTATGGAATGGCAGTAGTAGTGGATTTGGAAAGCAATACCAGAGTCTTCTTGCCGTCTATGTAAAACAAGTTCCCGAGGCTACGCGCATTTCAGGATATTGTTTTTTCAGTGCTTTCAGGTTGGGACAGTCCTAATCCACTTCCAAGTTGATTATAATGGATTCTCTATTCCTTTGGCATATATTGCGGTGTTTCACCCATTCAGGAGTAAATATTCTTTCAGTTTCCTGAAGATTGTATATCCACCTTCCCATTGTAGACCATGATGGTATTTGTTTAACCAATGCACTTGGAATCGCAGTTCTTTGGGAAGCGATGCGAGGCTGATGCAAGAAGTGGTGATGAAAATATTCATATGCATTGGGCTTTTTCGGACGCAGTGTGAAGAGTAAGCGCGGAACAGGTTATATGGGCAAAAAGAGAGAGAGGCATCGACGAAACTTGATGGTAAAGATACTCCAAAATTTTCTAGGGTGAACGAGCGTAATGCACATACACAAACGCATTTTGTTGATCATTTAGTGGGCGAAATTTTATAAAAACGCCGGTGATCATTCCGAATTGAACATTCGGTTAAGAAAGTAGTCGTCATGAAACGATTGCCTTTCTTTAATCGGCGTGCAAATTTGGATGAGTGGACGCGAGAAGCTACTCGTCATTTAATAAATTTATAAAAGCAGAGAACATGTTAAATTTCAAGAAACAACACGCCGGATATCACGATTTCTATAAAGTTCTATTGCCCATTATAAATAAACGATGTCTTAAAAAGTACAAAAAGTTCTTTATTTTTTATTTGCACCGTTGGAAGAATAAATTTGAATGCATTTTTCAGAAAGCGGAACACTGAGGTTTCAAATAAATCCAATAGAAGTTTGAATCGACAAACAATCATAAAATCCATTTTTCATTCCAGTTTTTATTACCTCGAGCACAATTTAAGGCTAAAATATCAATTCTCAATCGCTTATATCTCTGTCTTCGCTTTCATGTTGTCCGGACAATGTTTAACGATCAAATTATCCTTTTGACACATACACTCGCAAGACGTGTATCGTATACAAAAATAGCTTGGATTAACTATGACGACATAAGGGTATAAGCATGAAACCTGTTTTACTATGGGTGAGTACCATTCCCGTGTGAAAAAGCCCATTAATGATGGCTAATTCATTGCTGATCAAATCATTATTAGGTCCTCTGATTCCCTGCATATCAATTTTGAAAGTCGTTATGATCATGAGTTGGTGCGGTTTATGTGCGGCAGAGTAAAAACGTGATACTGAATGGAAATTTGTTTTCTCATGATTTCATACAAGTTTTAAACTGCACTAGGGGGAGGATTGTACTTTATCACGTGGCCGTGAAGAAATAAATAGTGTGCTGTTGTCCCCAGTACATTAGCTAGCAATTGATTCTTATAGGAATCATTCTAATTACAGATACGTCAGAAATTTCTTGATCACTTGCGCCACGTGTAAATTATTTTTCTGCGATTCCAGTCTAATAAAAATCGCTTGGGACTTGTGTCGGCGTATCTGATTGTTCCGGAGGTTTGTATAATTATTGTCAGAAATTCTAGCTATTGATTAATTTATAATACACATCTTAAAGGATTCGCTCGCCAGTGGGGGCCTCGTTTCATTTAAGAGCGATTCATGTGGAAGGTTATTCTCAAGGAAATGCATAAAGTTGTGCATGCACATGTGGATTCATTTAAAAGTAATTTATGTGGGAGGTCGCTCCAAACAGTGCAGGGTCGCAGTGAGCTTGTGGCTCAGCATCAGCATTGAAATGTAAGCTACGTAACAAATTATTTGCAAATATTACAATTTGAAAATCTATGAGGGGTTCCATTTAAATACAGATGAATTAAGATGCACGGAAAGTCGGAAGTCACATGACAGTAACCAAAAAACTGGAAGTGCATATAGTGCGTGATTCTTATCTCGTTTGTGTTGAATTAGATCAGATAGAAGACACGTTCGGTATCCTCCATATTTTGCTGAGATTATCGGTCCCTGGTTCGATTTGCATTCTAATAACATCTAATTAAAGAACTTCAGTTTCAGCTTGTGAAAGTTATGTTGTGCTTGAGTGGTTTGGAGTAAATAGTTGCTTCAATTTAATGGTTGGCATATGAAATTTTCAAAGTGTACAAACAATTCATAGGATAAAAAATTTTTGTTAAAAATTTCAATTTTTGTTAAAAATTTCAATTTTTGTTAAAAATTTCAATTTTTATATTGTCATGTTGCAAAAATTTCTTGCCGGACGGGGACATTGACAAGAATAAATTAAATAGAAAAACAATTGTTTTCGCGGTCAAGCCAAAATATTCTTTTATGAACTAACCTTAACTCGAATTTGAATTTGAACCAGTGACCTACATTGTTTTCAAAATCGTATGATTTCCTAAGTTCTGGTGAGTGAAAATCCATAGATCAGAATTGTCTTTTTTTTTAAACAATCCACCATTGAGTCAGCGAAATTACAGTTTAAAGTCTTTCGTTTATTGCGATTAATTGCACGCAGAAAAATATTAGAATGGAAACGGCACTCGAGTTTTTTTCGATGAAAAAAAAAAAAAATCTTAAGTAAAACTGCACAAGTTTTTTAATTTCACTAATTCTTCTGTTAACATTATAACATTCACAAGTGTCTAATCCGCATTTGGCATCGTCGTTTGTCCATGGGCTCACATAATGCTTCCATATCTGCTAACATTCGGCGGCATATTAGCGTAGGGCATTAAAAAACTATAGCTGCTAATAAAATCGTTGAAGTATTCTTTGAGAATAAATGCTCTGTTAGTAAAAAAAAAAATTTTGTAGTCCTCAATTGAGCGTTGAAGTTCGTTGTCTACATTGTTGTTCCTTTTAGTTGTCGTCGTCAACATTTCCGAAACCCTTCTATTGCTTCTTCAACCATAACAAATCTTCTCGATGGAGGTTTTCTTGTTGTCATGATAGTTGTTGTCCTTGAGTGCTTTTGTGGAATATCCGATCATCTTGGTGAAATAACAACATCGTCATCATTTTGAATCGACTAACAGTTGTAAGCTACTTCCACTTTATTATTTTCAGGTAGCACAAGATTGAATGCTAAATTATTAGTGCTTTCCTTGTTACTAAGAGTCACTACAGACGGTGGACTACCTGGAAGTAAAAATACTCCAACAGTCAAGGTCAGGATGAAATTCAAAGATTTCATCTTCTGTGCTGATTAATTTTCAGAAGCAAACTGATGATCTTTTCACAGCCCCAAACTTATTTATACTGAAACAGAAGAAGGAAAGCAAATACCAAAATAATTTTTTTTTGTTATACTTATACTGATAAGAAGAAGGAAGATTTAATATACTCATTAAAATTTCTAAACAAGCAATCTCGATAATTTTCTAAAGTTAAACTATCCATTATAATTATTTTACACCATTCGCTATTTTAACATTCCGTCAAAATAAGCCCATGATTTTCGACTTTCGCCAGACCCAAGACTTTTGAATTTTTCAGTGGAATACCATATGAATCATTGTTACCGTATTTCGATTTATCAAAATACTTATCTATATCATCGAAAATATCGTTATATAAATTAAAGGTAAATTTAACTATTGCGGAGAGAATTTGTATATGCAAATATATATATATATATATATATATATATATATATATATATATATATATATATATATATATATATATATATATATATATATATATATATATATATATATATATATATATATATATATATATATATATATATATATATATATATATATATATATATATATATATATATATATATATATATATATATATATATATATATATATATATATATATTTAGTAGGGGTAGTTTGCCGGTTCCAACGCACTTTTTTCATACAAATTTCAAATGTTGTCGAGGGTGTGTGTCTTGGATGTCCGTATGTTCCGTTTCATTTCGTTCCCATTTAGAGTGGCATAAGTGGTTGCCTGGGATAGTAAGGTGCGAGTCCGCGATAGATGCGGGTTTCTTGGGTGGTTGCCGGGGAGGATGTGTGTTTTGGATATCCGTATGTTCCGTTTCATTTCGTTCCTATTTAGAGCGGCATAAGTGGGTGCCTGGGATAGTAAGGTGCTAGTCCGAGGTAGGTGTGGATGTTATGGATGGTTGTGGTGAGGATATGTGTCTAGGGTATGTAGGTGTATGTATCAGATTAGTGTAGGTATAGGCGGATACTAGGGATGAGTAGGTGCGGGTTTAAGGTAAGTAAAAGATCAGTGTCTTGGTTGAGTAGGTAAGCGTTCCGGGTTTTAGTAGCCTCTAGCGGTTAGTAGAACTAGTATTGATGGTTGTGTTCTAGAATAGACATATGTCTTTAGATTACGGATGTGCTTTCTTAGCCAGCCTCTAATGGTAAATGGTGAAACCAGGCATATTGATTATAGTCTAGGATAGTCCCATATTTTCAATCAATAGATTAGAGCTCTAGATTTCTCAGCGGGCATTTATATTGGGTTAATATACAAGTTTGAAATTAATGGGAGCTAGCCTTTGACGCTTTTAGTGATAGATAATTATACTATTCATGGTTTTTATTTCTCTATAGTGGAAGGATTTCTCATACATTCGTTGCTTATAGTCTTTGCATGGTTTCGTTATTCATCTTTGGTGGAAGTGTTTCTCGGGTGTTAAACGCTCCTAGTGGTTGACATTTTTTTATCCATGGTCGTTTTAATGTATAGTAGATTCATGTATAGGATTGTGTAGTGAATATACGAGTATCAAAAGTCCGTAAAGGACTGCAGTAATGTTCTGCTGTCTCGGCAGAAGAAGATGGAGGTATCTGCCGAGAATGCCCTCGTCTGGGGACGCGTGAATGCACTGGCAGGCTAGCATTCCGGTGTCGTGGGGCGGGTTCATTTCCCCAGCACGAGGACCCACTACCAAAAATTTCACACTCACGAATTTCTCCTGGTCAAGCTAAAACGAGGCAACCGAAGTCGCAAAAAGTGTAGGTAACTACACTGAGAGAAAAAGGACTTTTTCCGAGAACAAGTGGAACATGTTAAAAGGGGCGGACTTAGGTCAACTTTGTCGTTACCCGGCGAAGCTCAGGGCCCACAAATGAGAGAAAGGCAACCGGGTGGTTGGAGCCCCTCGCACCCACCCAACCAATCCATATTTTGTTGCAGTGGCTAGGTATTCCTCTTCTGAGTGGAAAACTCATACAACTGGACTTGTATAAACTTTCCCATCAGAAGGGGAGTACCCCGGTGACCAATTTATGCCATAGAATTATGCAATTCGATTGCATAACTCTATGCCGTCATGGGGCACTCTGCTTGGGCCACTCAACCCGCGACGTCACCTGAAACAAAAGAAGGATTAGATTGTACCCGGCGGCTGGCTCATGTTTTATGAGGGAAGCCTGCCACCGTACCGGGTCCTATACTCGGTCCAAAAGAAGCAAAATAGAAAGACCGAAAGTTCAGAGGTATTAACACATTTCATTTGTATAAAATAACATTATTTTCAGTAAAAAAAAAAATAAAACGAGAGATCAGAGCAATCATCTAATAATTCACAACAGTATGTAATCAACACAAAAGCGACCAAGTACCGATTAAGCAAGGTCTCTCCGAGACAACAGACGTTATTGAAAGAAACTCAGGCGTCCGGGTGCTTTGGTTTAATATTTGTTTTCGTACTTCAAGTAAAGATTAATTCAATCGTCTCATCTACTTTATCATCAACTTCGTTCATTTTGTTTTTACTTTTTATAAATGTACCCACACGCATTTGATTATTTCAACTATATTTTATGTCATCAGAACATTTCATTCCTAATTATATTCGTATATATGTAATTTCAATGAAACATGCAAAAAAAAACATAATTTTTGAACAAAAGTAGGGTACTTACCCCCAAACTTCCTCCTACGAGCGCTCGTGTTCGGGGCGGGGAAGCCTGTAAATGTTGTATAACCGAAACCAAAATCCACTCGCACTAACCGGTTTCATTTAATTATAGCTTGTTATCAAAAACAAAATTTAGCAGTAATTATTTACTTTCACCAAATTCAATAAATTTAAACAAAAAAAATAACGGCGCCTAATCGAATGCAATCAATGATTGCCTCACGTTTCCCTAAACGGCTGAAGTTTCCGATGTCTATTACTAGAAAATTTTGAAGTCCTATGACTCAATCATTGCCTATGTGAATTCATACGCGACCTAGCTAACTTCCGTCTTATCGATGGAGACAAATGAGCTCGTTGGAGTACGGGCGTTCCGCTGATTCCGTCAAAAGTCATATAAAATCTCGTTCCCCTCTGGTGTGCAGTAAATTCCTACTGAAAGATGGGATTCTCGACAATTCAATCGGCCAGTCGGCGGAAAACGGCCACTGTGCAAGCGGAAGCGAATCTTGTACCGCGCGCAAACTATCGTGAGTTTCCTTCACTTAACTGTGCAAGCGGGAGCGAATCTTGTACCGCACGCAAACTATCACGAGTTTCCTTCACTTAACTGTGCAAGCGGGAGCGAATCTTGTACCCCACGCAAACTATCGCGAGATTCCCTCACTTAACTGTGCAATCGGGAGCGAATCTTGTACCGCACGCAAACTATCACGAGTTTCCTTCACTTAACTGTGCAAGCGGGAGCGAATCTTGTACCGCACGCGAACTATCGCAAGATTCCTTCACTTAACTGTGCAAGCGGGAGCGAATCTTGTACCGCACACAACGTATCGCGAGTTTACTTCACTTATGTCTGGGGAAAGGTGCTCGGTGGCTAATTGAGGAGTCTCACACTACTTCCGATTTCCCGGCTGTTGCACTGATCTTTTATTCGAAACTCATCAATTGGTAAAACGAAGTGTCATCCAATTTCACAACTTTGCCACAAAAATTGAATTATTATTTCACAGGGGTCTAACTTGTCTAATTAAGCAACCTGAACGCAACCCAACTTTGCATTCCAGCTCTGCAATATCGCTCTTATCTTCCCACTTTCTCTAACCTAACGGCTTTCCACAAACTATATCGCACTTCAGGCAAAAAAAGGTTTTCCTCAACTTTTCCGTTTTCTTATTTTTTGTTTTCTAACTTTACGATCTTTCCGCGTCTATTTCGCATGCATTTCCCGTAAATTCAGCTCTCGAAAAACGATTTCACAAAATCTCGTGTATCCAACACTTAAAGTTTATTTACCAGGCATTTTGATTTCACTACTATAAAACTTTTAGAAGATATGATTGGAGATCACAATTTCAATCCATTTCGATTATTTATCCACGCGGCGTCCGCGCTGTCTCGCGGTTTCGAACAGACTCCTCGAATCTCCCGGCAACAGCACCAGCAACAACCAACCGGTCCTAATCCCACTACGACCACCGCTATCGATCTTCCCCAAGCATATTCAACATAATTACATAAACTAGAAAGGGAATCGGAGAAAATATTTTTTCTTTCATCCACTTTCATTTATCACTTCACCCACTTTAACGTAGACACGAGCATGTAATAGATGTTTTTGTGGGTCTCTTTTCTCAGCTGTATTAGTTACGGTATTGGCATAAGTATACTGCATAGAAAAACCAACAACTACTTCATCTTTAGCTTTCAAGTCTTCATTTGGTGTGAAGGCTAATCGAATCCATGCTTTGTTTGATTTGCGCCAAACAATAAAACTGGCTCTCCTTCATTGGATTGCGTGTCTTCATCGAATTCTGCAAAATCATCACGATGATTAAGCGGAAATGCAGTGGCTGGGCATTCCAATGCAGCTGTTGTCTTCTTGTCGACAAACCTTGGTTCCTCAATAAGGGAAATTTGACGAGAAATGGATGAAGTTATTGTTGGAGTAGAAGTTGTCGATGTTTGTTTTTCAAATCCACGTCGTAGCTCTTCCATTAACATAGCCTCCTCCTCTTTCGTCGGTGGTTCTATAAGAGTCACTGACATATCATGCATCGTGGGGCTTATGAATTTCAATAAAACGTAATTCTTAGCACCAGGCTTGATAGGTTGCTCACACTTCACAAGTCGGACTTCAGGCACATGGTAACTTGCGAACAATTGAATGCGATATTTAATTGAGGTTGGATGATATTCAGGCTTGATTATTTTATGCTCACACTGCCGACAACGGAGCGAGCAGAGACTCTTTCTCTGTGGAAAAAGCTTGTCGACAGTTTGCGGCTGATCTGCCGGCTGCGCGTGGTGTTGATCGATTGATGTAACAGAATACATATCTAACACTTCGGTGAAAATTGAAGGGGGAAGATCATCGACTTCGTCGGTTGCTTCAGTAGGTGTTATTGAGATTGTTTTAGCTTTAGTTGGAGTTTTTTTTCAGACCACCCCATCTGCCGTCGGATCATGGGGACGTTTAGTCCAGTTCTATCCGTGAGAGAAAAATATTTGTGTTTCCAAAGGTTCTGTTTTTCTTGCTTTTCTTGAAGTACAATCGATTGATAGCATTCCATTAATGTATTGAAGCGTGTTTGATGGGCATACTCTAGTTCAGGCCAAGGACCCGTGGCAACACTTTGATCAGGGATTCCAACATCTCTGGTAGTTCATCAGTACGACAAGCATGCCAAATAGTACATCTTCTTAGTAATTGTTTTATCCTTTTCTTTGTCAACTCCCTCGCCTTTTTCCGCTTCCTCTGGTTTTTAAGGCACATTCACTGTTGTTGCTCTGGCTGACAGCGTGTTCTGGCAGCAAGGACAAACGTAGCAATTGTTATATCGATTCTTCTTCAAAAAAGAAAATTAAGAATTTGTCTTATTTTTACTTAACGATGGAAAACAATTATTATTATGAGGCCGCATGTGCAACAAGTTCGGAAAAGCATTTTCGAGACAATTTTCAGTTCCGCATAAGTGACAATTAGGATCGATTACTACAGGGCAGCTAATTTTCTCGCGATCCCAAGGCGACGCGGATTGCGAAAAAGGGGCTGAAGGATCTTTCATTATACCATGGGTTGTCTTCGGCGTCGGGATAAGAAGTGACGAACAATAAAAGAAAAACACAATTGACAGACGGACAAACTGACTTATGTTTATGTTTGCCCGGAAGTATACAACCCTTGCACGTTTTTGAAAATATATGCGGACGGACAAAACAGATGTGACGAATTATCTATCGGCGCAGGTCTTTTGCGTGGTATATCTCCACTTCTTTTCCCGATGGGTCCGTTATCAGGTAACGGTTAGGTCCCATTACCTTCTTTATGCGGCTTTTCAAGAATCGCCTGTCCAGCTTGGCGTTGTAATGCCCCGCGGCGTCACTTTGGCGGAAATTGCGCCGGAAAACTTCATCTCCTTCTTTGAAATTGGCAGATCATGACGTGAGATTGTACTGCGCCTCATTCGCACGTCCCGCTGCCTTAATCTTCCGTCCGATTTGTTGGCGGAGGTCTCCTAAACGTTCGTGGGGCTCCAGCGCAACGACGGGGTCTCCCAAACACTTTAATTGCCGTAACAGCCGGTATGATTTACCGTGGCAAATCATGTGCTGTCCAAAGGCGACAAAGTAAGGTGCGACACCGGTGACGGAATGATACGAGGATCGCAGGGCGCATGTGATGGTGGACAATCTCCGATCCCAATCTTTTTGAGATGGGTGGAAGTAGGAACAAATCGCGGCCAATAGGGTGCGGTTCAACCGTTCGGAGGCGTCAGACTGAGGAGAGTATATGGGCGTCAGTTGGTGTTCAACGCCATACTGCTCGAGTAGGCCCTTAAACTGCCAAGACCGGAACTGTACTCCGTTGTCCGAGTACACACTCTCTGGAACCCCGAACACATGGAATACCCGGTTCTCTAGGAATTTCACGATAGATGGAGTTGTGAATTTACCAATAGGTTCCACCAGTGGGAATTTTGAGAGCTGGTCTAGAACGACTATAGCTCCGACCTGTCCCATGGATGACCGAGGATATGGACTGAGTAGGTCTATGTATAGACGTTGGAATACGCGTTCTGGGACGTTGAGTTGACTTATAGGAGGTCAAAGAGGCTGGTTGGGCGCTTTGGTGCCTTTACAGGTCTCACAGGCACTCACGTAGTCTTTGACCTGGGATGCCATTTTAGGCCAAAAGAAGTATTTCTTGAGTCACCGTAACGTCCGACCGTAACTTCCGTGGGCACTTAAAGGATGGTCATGTGCGCGGAGGGTCAGATGTTGTGTCATTTCCTCCGGTACCCAGAGTTTCCAGGACTCTTCTTCCTGCCATGGATCACCAGTGGCGTATTCATTTCGTCTATACACGTAGCCGTCTATTTCCTTCAAATCAGGCAGCTGCAATTGTTGGGTCGCGATGGTTTGCCTCAACTCTTTGTAGCTGTCTGATTCGAAATGTGGGCTGTCCAAATCTATCTCGATGGGGTCCTCGTCACTTCTTGTCAATTCAGCTCCCTCTGGGGAAAACATTCGTGAGAGAGTGTCGGGTACGATGTTCTGGGTCCCTTTCCGATGTTTGATGGAAAACTTGAACCCTTGCAGTTTAAGAGCCCATCTTGCTAGGCGTCCATGTAAATCTGCCTGGTTCATCAACCATTGTAGTGAAGCGTGATCCGTGATGATTTCGAATTGGTGGCCCTTGATATAAGCTCGGAATTTCTTTACACCCATTACCGCTGCCAAACATTCCTGCTCGGACACAGTATAGTTTCTTTGGGCCGAATTCAGCTTATTGGACATGAAGGCGATGGGAGCTTTCTCTCTCTCTTCGGTCAATTGCATCAGTGCAGCTCCAACTCCATGTTGACTTGCGTCACAATGAATGGAGAAGGGCTTAGTGAAGTCGGGGCTGTGCAAAACCGGAGCTGATGTGAGGGCTTGTTTTAGCTCTTCAAATGCCTTCCGGTTGAGTTCGGTCCAAATGAACTTCCCTTTCCGCAGCATGTCTGACAGGGGCGCTGAAACTGTTGCGTAATTCCGAACAAACCTTCGGTACCAACCGCACACACCAAAGAAACGTCGTAGCTGCTTCACTGTTTTTGGTAAGGGGAACTCATCAATCGCACGAGTTTTGTCTGGATCCGTTTTGATAGTGCTATGTCCTTTGACATGTCCTAGGTATCGGACTTCTTTCATGACAAACTTACTTTTCTGTACGTTGATGGTGAGTCCCGCCTTACTGATGTGCAGGGCTACTTCTTGTAGTAGTAGGAGGTGTTGATCGAACGTTTCCGTGATGAGTAAGAGATCATCCAGGTACACGAACACTTGGTGTTTCAGGTGAGGTAGGATGACCTTGTCCATCAGCCGAGTCATCGTTTGCGGCGCGTTACATAGGCCAAAGGGCATTGTGACGAACTGATAGAATAGTCGTCCAGACACTGTGAAGGCGGTCTTATCCCTCGACCCCTCATCGAGTGGAATTTGCCAGAAGGCGTCTTTTAGGTCGAGACTGGTGATATAATTGGCTTTCGGCAGTCTCCCTAGTATTCCATCGATGAGTGGAAGAGGGTACGCGTCCTTGGTGGTGACCACATTTACGTTACGGGCATCTAGACAAAGGCGGACTTTACCTGGCTTCACCACCAAGGTTACCGGTGATGACCAGGCACTTTGGGACTCCTCTATGACCCCCAACTCGACCATCCTATCCAGCTCCGCATACACCAATTTCTCCATGGCCGGTGAGATGGCATAGTGTCTCTGCTTAATCGGCTAACTATCGCCAACGTCGATGGCGTGTGAGACTAGGGTGGTGCCGCCAAGGCCTTGGGTAGCGTAAGATGGAAAAGCAGCGATGGATGCTTCCAGGCGTTGCCGTTGGTTAGGCGTCAGTTCATGCCTATCGGGAATAGAAGTGAGTTCGTGGACATATCTGGTATTTAAAGACAAATCGGTGAATAAATCGGAGGCCAGTCCAAAGCGAAGGACAAAATCGACGCCAAGGTACATATTCTGAGTCAAAGACAGGATAATGTAGAAAGTAATATCCTTCGTCTGACCCCTGAATGTCACGGGCGTGGTTAGTTTACCTCGTATAGGGTGTTTGGTGCCATCAGCTGTACTGATTTCAGTGCGCCAGGGTTTAATCAAGTTCGGGTAGTCTTGGAGCACCTTCGAGCCAAAGCTCGAGGCAAGACAACTGATACTGGCACCCGTGTCGATCAATGCAAACACGGTTTCGCCCAACACTTTAATTGGATGATAAGGTCTGATCTCATTCTCAGCAACCTCCGAGATGTTACAAGAGCTTAGGGTTTGACGGCAGGTGCGCACTCTCTTGCGGAAATTCCGCCAACGACGGGTTGACCATTTTGTCTTCCGCGGGCGGGAAGTGACTACTTCGGAAGCAAATATTCCCTCTTGAGCCACCCGATATTCCTGCAGTCGAACATGATAAGGTTTTAGAGTGCGCATTTGAGGCTGCCGGGGTTCTTCTGGCAGTGACTTCGGTGGTCGCTTTAATATTGTCGTTGGCGAGGTCTCCGGAAGAGAGTGAACATCCGCAGTCATAGTGGTCATGGCTGGTGGGTTAACGTCAGGGTTATTGGGGTGAGCAGCTGGCTGAGGAGCTACTGCGGGGGCTTCGAGTACCGCATGAGGTGGTCGGGTACTCTTTCGGCCGTTTTTTTGCGCGGCACATTCAGGGAAATCCGGGAAGTAAGTGTCCGGCTTGCCGCAACCGTAACAGAAAACCTTACGCTCTGCTCGACATGAAATGAACCGATTTCCGGTTTGATTGTAATTCCAGCAGGTCGTAAGGCTTCCCACCGCTGCTACAGCAAGCTGGTCCCGGCAATATCTTCCTCCAGATCCATGGTGGTATGATCTGGAGCCAATTCCGCGATTCCTAGCTAGTAAGTAGGGCCGGTCCCGGAGGTCTTCCTCAAACCCTTCCAGGCAACGCACAGTCCTCAGCAGTGCCTCCATACGCTGCGGATCGGAGTCCACGATATGGCGACGAAGCTCCGGCCTCAGATTGCGCTTTAGCAACCGCAGCAATTGGGTAGAAGACATCGGCTCTGACAACTGGTCATTCAGCCGAAGAATATCGGCTCGATATTGATGGAAAGACTCGTCCGGACGCTGCCACCTGGCATGAATCTTGTCCAGTACCAATTTGTCCATATCTACCGTAGGGTACTCCATGCGGAGTACCTCCTTCAACCGTGATTAGCATATTGATGGTGGGGCCGAATGTATTCGCCAATATGACTCAAGTGCTGCTCCCCTAAGCAGCATTGGCAAATATCCTGCCAGCGCCGTGTGGTCTCCTGCCAGCATTTGCTCAATCAGCGACTCCACCCGACCAATGAAAACTTCCACAGTTATGGTGTTGGGTTCCCCACTGAAATGCAGATTCCAGCCCTGGATGATGCTGGGGATCTGCGTCGGCTTCAGCCGATACGTGGCGTGTGGATGGATGTGTTTGTCCGGTGGAGCCACTGGAGCCTGAGTTATTGGCGTTGCTTGGCTCAGTCGGGGCCGGTACACTGGAGCCAATGGATTCATTGCCGCACCAGGCCGGATTCGTTCGTGATCGCGCCGCGAGTCTACCGGAAAATCCCATGGATTTAGGTCCGAATCCCACATCGGAGGCGTTCTTGGCCGAGGTGGTACTGGATTCTCCTTCTGGCTTTCCAGCGAGGCTTCCCGGGTGGTCAAGTCTTGCATAAGCGCCATCAAATCTTGTATGACGGTCGCCACCACAGCCTTAGTGGGTCTCGGCTCTTCCGCAGGCGGCATTGCTTCGGCTCGGCCCATTACATCAGGCTCATCGGCCGCTGTTGGAACCTGATCCCGCCAGTCCTTTGGTTTGGGCACCGCCCCTTGAGCAGCTGGAAGCTCTATGTGGCTGGAAGGTAGACCCACAGACGTGGCTGGCTGACGGCATAAAGGGCAAGTCCGACTGACTAGTAGTTGCTGGGTCACGCAGGCTTCATGGAACTCATGTCCGCACGCCAACGTTTGTACGGACGTTCCATCATTTCGTGCTTGCTGACAGATGACACACAATGCCGTGGGCCCTGCTTCCGAACGCAACCTGCGCTTGTTTGGCGTGCGTTTGGTAGCCATTGCTGAAACAATTGATTTATAGTATAAAAAACTTAATACTACTAATATCGAATGTAACCTGTCAAAATGAATATATAAGAACAATGTGAAAAATGACGTGAAATATATATAATTCCCAAGTGGCCGTCAGTGGCGAACTATAATCGAACCTCAAAAAAAAAAATAGTTCGGATATCTATCATGAAAGTTCGGTCTTTCCATTCTGTCCCTCTTCCCAAGTTTGGACACCAATGGCACATTCCTTCTATAGCGTTTCAGGGACAACTCTCTTGCAGCACCATGAGAATCAGGGTTCAGAAGTGCTCCCTCATCCGCAAGTTTTTACAAGTTATAACTTGTCAGCCCAGGGTTGAATTCTGATCCACAAGCAGTGCGTGTCTTGTCATGGATAGTCATGGATTAGCTAATCAGCCAATCACATGAAATCAAAATCCATGTAATGTAAGACACTCAGGCACCGCTGGTTTGGGGAGCGGATCAGAATCCTCCGCAAAATGGATGTTGAGATAATAACTTCCGAATACAAATACGGACTCTAATATCATTTGGCCTTACTAGTCATACAATGGTGGTAAACCACCAAGGTATAATTCAAAGCGGGACCAAACGATATTGATGTCCAAAGACAACACACGTTCGGAAGTAACTAGACTTGCTGGGGCACGATCAGTGCAAAAACCCTCGAGAGTTACCTACCCTATAATAATCTTGACACCTTGTGGGGACACCTAGAGACGATGGATGGTCTCGTGCTCACGACTGATGATACAGCCGGGCATTTCGGGCCCCACGTTGGGCGCCATTTGTAGTGAATATACGAGTTTTAAAAGTCCGTAAAGGACTGCGGCGATGGTCTCCTGCCTCGGAGAACTCATACAACTGGACTTGTATAAACTTTCCCATCAGAAGGGGAGTACCCCGGTGACCAATTTATGCCATAGAATTATGCAATTCGGTTGCATAACTCTATGCCGTCAAGGGGCACTCTGCTTGGGCCAATCAACCCGCGACGTCACCTGAAACAAAAGAAGGATTAGATTGTACCCGGCGGCTGGCTCGTGTTTTATGAGGGAAGCCTGCCACCGTACCGGGTCCTATACTCGGTCCAAAAGAAGCAAAATAGAAAGACCGAAAGTTCAGAGGTATTAACACATTTCATTTGTATAAAATAACATTATTTTCAGTAAAAAATAAAACGAGAGATCAGAGCAATCATCTAATAATTTACAACAGTATGTAATCAACACAAAAGCGACCGAGTACCGATTAAGCAAGGTCTCTCCGAGACAACAGACGTTATCGAAAGAAACTCAGGCGTCCGGGTGCTTTGGTTTAATATTTGTTTTCGTACTTCAAGTAAAGATTAATTCAAGCGTCTCATCTACTTTATCATCAACTTCGTTCATTTTGTTTTTACTTTTTATAAATGTACCCACACGCATTTGATTATTTCAACTATATTTTATGTCATCAGAACATTTCATTCCTAATTATATTCGTATATATGTAATTTCAATGAAACATGCAAAAAAAACATACTTTTTGAACAAAAGAAGGGTATTTACCCCCAAACCTCCTCCTACGAGCGCTCGTGTTCGGGGCGGGGAAGCCTGTAAATGTTGTATAACCGAAACCAAAATCCACTCGCACTAACCGGTTTCATTTCATTATAACTTGTTATCAAAAAAAAATTTAGCAGTAATTATTTACTTTCACCAAATTCAATAAATTTAAACAAAAAAAATAACGGCGCCTAATCGAATGCAATCAATGATTGCCTCACGTTTCCCTAAATGGCTGAAGTTTCCGATGTCTATTACTAGAAAATTTTGAAGTCCTATGACTCAATTATTGCCTATGTGAATTCATACGCGTTGGAGACAAATGAGCTCGTTGGAGTACGGGCGTTCCGCTGATTCCGTCAAAAGTCATATAAAATCTGGTTCCCCTCCGGTGTGCAGTAAATTCCTACAGAAAGATGGGATTCTTGACAATTCAATCGGCCAGTCGGCGGAAAACGGCCACTGTGCAAGCGGGAGCGAATCCTGTACCGCGCGCAAACTATCGCGAGTTTCCTTCACTTAACTGTGCAAGCGGGAGCGAACCTTGTACCGCACGCAAACTATCACGAGTTTCCTTCACTTAACTGTGCAAGCGGGAGCGAATCTTGTACCCCACGCAAACTATCGCGAGATTCCTTCACTTGACTGTGCAATCGGGAGCGAATCTTGTACCCCACGCAAACTATCGCGAGATTCCCTCACTTAACTGTGCAATCGGGAGCGAATCTTGTACCGCACGCAAACTATCACAAGTTTCCTTCACTTAACTGTGCAAGCGGGAGCGAATCTTGTACCGCACGCAAACTATCGCGAGATTCCTTCACTTAACTGTGCAAGCGGGAGCGAATCTTGTACCGCACACAACGTATCGCGAGTTTACTTCACTTATGTCTGGGGAAAGGTGCTCGGTGGCTAATTGAGGAGTCTCACACTACTTCCGATTTCCCGGCTGTTGCACTGATTAAGCAACCCGAACGCAACCCAACTTTGCATTCCAGCTCTGCAATATCGGGCTTATCTTCCCACTTTCTCTAACTTAACGGCTTTCCACAAACTATATCGCACTTCAGGCAAAAAAAGGTTTTCCTCAACTTTTCCGTTTTCTTATTTTTTGTTTTCTAACTTTACGATCTTTCCGCGTCTATTTCGCATGCATTCCCCGTAAATTCGGCTCTCGAAAAACGATTTCACAAAATCTCGTGTATCCAACACTTAAAGTTTATTTATCAGGCATTTTGATTTCACTACTATAAAACTTTTAGAAAATATGATTGGAGATCACAATTTCAATCCAGTTCGATTATTCATCCACGCGGCGTCCACGCTGTCTCGCGGTTTCGAACAGACTCCTCGAATCTCCCGGCAACAGCGCCAGCAACAACCAACCGGTCCTAATCCCACTTCCACCACCGCTATCGATCTTCCCCAAGCATATTCAACATAATTAGATAAACTAGAAAGGGAATCGGAGAAAATATTTTTTCTTTCATCCACTTTCATTTATCACTTCACCCTCTTTAACGTAGACACGAGCATGTAATAGATGTTTTCGTGGGTCTCTTTTCTCAGCTGTATTAGTTACGGTATTGGCATAAGTATACTGCATAGAAAAACCAACAACTACTTCATCTTTAGCTTTCAAGTCTTCATTTGGTGTGAAGGCTAATCGAATCCATGCTTTGTTTGATTTGTGCCCAACAATAAAACTGGCTCTCCTTCATTGGATTGCGTGTCTTCATCGAATTCTACAAAATCATCACGATGATTAAGCGAAAATGCAGTGGCTGGGCATTCCAATGCAGCTGTTGTCTTCTTGTCGACAAACCTTGGTTCCTCAATAAGGGAAATTTGACGAGAAATGGATGAAGTTATTGTTGGAGTAGAAGTTGTCGATGTTTGTTTTTCAAATCCACGTCGTAGCTCTTCCATTAACATAGCCTCCTCCTCTTTCGTCGGTGGTTCTATAAGAGTCACTGACATATCATGCATCGTGGGGCTTATGAATTTCAATAAAACGTAATTCTTAGCACCAGGCTTGATAGGTTGCTCACACTTCACAAGTCGGACTTCAGGCACATGGTAACTTGCGAACAATTGAATGCGATATTTAATTGAGGTTGGATGATATTCAGGCTTGATTATTTTATGCTCACACTGCCAACAATGGAGCGAACGTTTGATGCAGAGACTCTTTCCCTGTGGAAAAAGCTTGTCGACAGTTTGCGGCTGATCTGCTGGCTGCGCGTGGCGTTGATCGATTGATGTAACAGAATACATATCTAACACTTCGGTGAAAATTGAAGGGGGAAGATCATCGACTTCGTCGGTTGCTTCAGTAGGTGTTATTGAGATTGTTTTAGCTTTAGTTGGAGTTTTTTTTCAGACCACCCCATCTGCCGTCAGATCATGGGGACGTTTAGTCCAGTTCTATCCGTGAGAGAAAAACATTTGTGCTGCTTTGGTGTCCTTCGTTTCCAAATGTTCTGTTTTTCTTGCTTTTCTTGAAGTACAATCGATTGATAGCATTCCATTAATGTATTGAAGCGTGTTTGATGGGCGTACTCTAGTTCAGGCCAAGGACCCGTGGCAACACTTTGATCAGGGATTCCAACATCCCTGGTAGTTCATCAGCACGACAAGCATGCCAAATAGTACATCTTCTTGTTATTGTTTTAACATTTTCTTTGTCAACTCCCACGCCTTTTTAAGCTTCCTCTGGTTTTTAAGGCACATTCACTGTTGTTGCTCTGGCCGATAGCGTGTGCTGGCAGCAAGGACAAACGTAGCAATTGTTACATCGATTCTTCTTCAAAAGAGAAAATTAAGAATTTGTCTTATTTTTGCTTAAAGATGGAAAACAATTATTATTATGAGGCCGCATGTGCAAAAAGTTCGGAAAAGCATTTTCGAGACCATTTTCAGTTCTGCATAAGTGACAATTAGGACCGATTACTACAATTGTTAGCTTGAAGTATTAGGGTTGCTGATCAATTAGGGAAGCTCTGTGGATAGGTGGTGCTCTGGGCGGTTGTTCGCTGGTTGTAGGGCTTGAGATCCTTGGCGTGTGTCACTTATTAAAGGCGTTTGGGGCGAGCGATTAACTTGATCACGTTAGGCGTGCTGGACTTTTTTATGATGCGAGTGGCTGCGTGGTGATGAAGGGCGCTGCTATAGACGGGTGACTATGTTATTGACGGGTGATGGGTGATGGGCTTGCCCATCAGCGGGAGTTCTAAGGTTTGGGAATTTGCTTCAGGGGCGCTCGGTTAAGGAACGCGTTGCTCATCGATTGATATCTTTGGTTAACGATGGACGGCAGCGTGTGGAAATGATCGATTTGCTTGATCGTGTTAGACATGCTGGACGTTTCTTATGGTGCGAGGGGCTGCGTGGTGACGGCGGGCGCTTGTATAGATGGGTGGCTTTACATTATGGATGGGTGACGGGTTTACCTTTCAGCGGGTATTTTAAGGCGTGAAAATTTACTCCTTGGGCGCTTGCTTAAGGTACGTTTTTGCTCCTTGTTTGATGTCTGTGGTTAAAGATGGACGGTATTGTAGATGTGATGCGCGTCGCTTGTTGGAGGAAGTAATTTGAGGTGTACGTTTCAGCCAAGGCGGATGTTTTGAGCCGTAGAAATTTGTCTCGTGAGCGTTTGGTTAAGTTTCAGCGTTGCTCATCAAAGGGTGCCTGTTTTTAAGTATGGACGGCCTTGTAGGGAATTCAGAATGATTTGCGTCGCTTGTCAGAGGATCGTGATTGCGGTGTAGATTTGCTCGGCGGCGAGTTCTGTTAAGCATGAAAATTGACCTCGGGGGATGCGTGGCATGTGCAAGTGATTTTGCTTGTTAAGAGTAGTGTTTCGTACGCATAGACTTCTCTGTCGGCGGGAGTTTTGGGGCATCGGAATCTACAGCGCGGAGGAGAAGTGGCATGGCGTACATTGCATTGCAATACGGTTTTGCTTGATGGAAGCGGTTTTTCTTGTTTTGTTGACTGTGGGCAGCGGGTAACGTGATACGCGGCATTGAGACGTGTTTTCATAAATGTCTATTCACAGTTGCACCTGTTCTAGTTTGCTGATTATTATTTACATTGATCGTTTTCAGTTTCTTTTTGCTTGGATACGTCGTTTCTTTGTTTTGTGACTCATTGCTATTGTATATTATTGCTTTTATCGGTTTTATGTCAATAGTACTTTAAGAATCGTCTACAATGTATTTTGTTCGGTAAGACTACTATGTTGATTGCTCAAATCTATGGATGCAGTGAAAGAGATGATGCGTTCTTGATATTTAGTATAGCATTAAATTTTAGTTTGCTTGTAGCAGCATTTTGTTTGTCTTCATCATCATCACTTATTTCTTAAAGCAGTTTCTATACTTCATTCTCTGATTTTACTATTATGTAGAAGTATGGCACTACATTCATTTTTTTTCTTTACTGTAGGATGCTCATTGTTTTTGTTCAAAAATTCTAATAATTTCTTCTAAGACGAGTTATTTTTTTCAGATTAATGATCTTGTAGTGCATGAGATGGTGATAATTTTGTTCGTACATCGTATGATTTGTAAATGGTTTGTCCCTTTTGATAAGTACTTGGGTCTATTTTTTAGATCACTATGTTGACATGTATGTTTTGGGTATTTGTTCCCAATTTAGATTATTTATGGATGTTGTCTAGGAAAGATTTTACGATTTATGGCTTCTGGGATGCTACTTTTTTATGGAGTTTATGTATGATGGATGTAGAAATCATCGTGGTGGTCCTAATGAGTGGGAATCTTTACGAATTTTCATTGATAATTTTATTTTTACTTACTGAAAGAATAAATAACATAGAAAAAGTGGTAGGTGTCAGATCATTGACATTAGTGGTTTGTTAGTATTATGTTGTTATTCTTTGGTTTTATCCATAATGCATGAAAAAATATTTTTAGTCCTATATGGTGGCATTATGTGCATGCACTAGATTGAATGAATTTTTATATTTACTTTGAATTACGTGTTGTTATTGTGGGCCTGTATTATTTAGTTTAGGTAGTTTCATGAGTTTCAGTATAGTATAGAGTAAAACTTTTATTTTATGCTTGTCTCATATTCTTCACAGTATGTATGATTTGTCGACATTTCCGGATCTCTTTAGTCATATCTGCATTAGGAACTTAATGTTTTGAGTATGACAATTTTTAATTTGCTATCTCCTTTGGAATGCTTGCATGCATGGATGATGCCATTCAGTTGATACTTTCCGGATGCATATTATCGCTCATACTTTGTGTGCTTGTATTAAGCGTAAAGTCACTTCAGCTATATTCATATACATTTTCAATATTTGTGCATTAAGTAAAATACGTATTTCCTATGTTTTAAATATGCTAGATTTATCATCATAGGGATTGTCGGGTATATTCAAGTATTATTTTCACATAAGTAAAATATATTCTTGTTGAGTTTTTTCTTATCAGAATTTTTTTCTGCTGGATGCTTGGTCGATTTTTTATAGTTTTGAAGAAGATCTAATTAGTTTTTGATATAAAGGGTATGTTTTGGGTTGGCGCACTGCTACTATAGATCACTTAGGCTAATGTTTATGTAAGATAGTTCGGTATAGATAACGATGTGTGGTTGCATATGAGTTTATGGTAGGCTATTTTTAGATCAATCTCATCGTATCTTGTATAGACAAGTAGCATATGTTATGAAGTGTTCTTGATAAGGATGGTCGCGAGTCATTGTAGGATGTTAAGAAATGATCATTACTTTCAGGAGGTGTTTGTCTGCTGGTAATTTGATGAACAGATGTACACTTGAGTTGAATGAACTCATGCGGGTTTTTTTTGTCCATCGCTAGATATTTTTGGAAGGTAGAGTTAAGTGTTTGATATTTGGGAGTATCAGATATGCTAGGAATGTTTAGGTTTTTTTTTGGTTTGTTTTTTGAGGTATTTGTTTACTTGAACAGTGTTAGATTAGTTGTTAAAATAAAAAGATTGTGTTTCTTGCTAATAGAAATAATTTATTGAGTAATGCTATTTTTTGTTATATATAAATAAATTTTCATACAATTTACAGGACATCTAATATATGGGTTGATATATTTATGAATTCTATAACATATTGAACAATTTTCAAGTTAACCTAACCTAGGTTTATTCAGCTGCACTATTTCTGCATTAGGACCATACAAATGTATAGTAAGTCTTCTCACATCTTTTTTAATGTTTATTGTACAATTTATATAGAGAATTCAATATCCTCAGCATATCATTGTAGCTTATGTCCCCTTCACTCTAGTGCAAACTGTTGATGTTTCAATTCCAATATCGTTTTGGTTGTATGTTATGAGAATAGTATGTTCCTTAATGAATTACTGATGAGGATTTCCCGATACAAATTGAATATCAATCATAAACTTTTTTATTCTAATAGCACTGACCACTAGTTGGTTCTGGTTTTGTTTGGACAGTTTTTAGTTCCCGGTGCTATGAATTATTACTTTGTCGTATGTATTCGAGACTGCAGGAGTATGTACTGTCTTATGAGTGTAAAAATATTTCTTGTCTCTTGATCATATGAATGACAAATGCATGTATCAGTGTCTGATGTCGTATTAAAGTTGGACCAGTCACATATTTGGTAGTGTATTCCATGTTTATTAGATACTTTCTCACCCATATTACCATATTCAAGCACATAATTCTCGATGCGTATTCGATGTTCAAGAAAAATGTCATGGTACTCTGCCATGAAGTATAGGATGACCATTGTAACAGATCTCATCGCGTTGAAAGTGTATTAACCTCTGACGTTTTAGTTTTCTTAGCGTTTTTTGAATGGATGTACTTAGGACTAGTGGTTGGATGAATTTTGAAAACCTCATAATAATCAGTAGAATAATATGTAGTCTAGTGTTAGAAAAAAATATGTGCTACCTTTAAGTTAACATACATGATGTTCTAGTTTGTACAGTACAGCTAAGATAAGGGTCAGTTCCTCAATATTAAACTTCAGTATTTTATAGACTCAAGAGATTGTACTTGATTTCAAAGCCTTTCACAATAGTTTGTAGTTTACCAAGTCTCAATTTACAATTTCCTAATGAATAATTCCTTTTTGTGAAGTAAAACATTGTTTATAGTGTTTTTAGTATTTTATTTCATCACATGGAAAATTAGATCGTTACATAGTACTGGTATTTCATAAAAAAGCCTAGAGTAGTTTATATTTACAAATGATGTTTGAGTTGGAGTGAAGAAGTCGTTGATATCCAGTTTAAGTACGCTTTTTTCTCTGCATCTTGCACAATATTGGTCATAGTATTCCTTCACACAATCGGTAAGCAAATTGTTGTATTGCATGACAATGTTGAAAAAATCCATCAAGATGAAAAGCGTGAAGAGCTCGGGATGTTTAAGTATTAGTCTCTCGCCTCCAATAGGTATGTAGAAGAGTTCAAGAAGTCCAAGCTGATTTGCAGGGAATTCATCTACTCTATCCTTGAGATCAATGAGGTATTGGCGAAGTGAAGTCCATTGACTGTTATTTAACTCCAACCGATTTTGTCCACTGCATCGGAAGATTATTTTCGCTTGAAATGTCAGCGGGTTAAATCCAAGTATTACTTTGCTTTTGTGGAAGCCTTCATCAAGATAGTATGTATAGTTCAGCAAGAAGTTTTTCTCATAGATTCGCTGTTTCTCTCGATTCTTTTTTAGTCTCTTCTCTTTCTTGCTCACATTTCTGGCTGAAGTAGCCTTCTCAGTCTGGCTGGCCTTTTTATGATTCTGACCAGCTGACAAATTTACTGGATCTGCTCCGATCATTTTTAATGACTGCTTCTCGTAGTAAAACTAAATACGTATATTTATTACACCAGCATATATATTCACTTTTCTGAATTCACGGATAGAGGAGGGGTCAAGTTCAATATGTGTTGATAATTCTATTGTATAAGTAAACATGTTTTGCCCTTGGATGCTGTAATGTTGCTTACTCTCATGATTTGAATTCAAAGATAAGAAAGTGCTATGGAGTTAAGACTTGAACCACCAAGCTAACAGGAGTAGGAGTCAGTAACAGGAAATTACACTTTGCTCCGTATTTTCTTTAGAATTTTTAGGAGTACTGCTGGCTACAATAGATTACTTCTAGGCTAATTAGCTGTCTTTTTATCTGTTAAACGTTCTATTTACCTATCGCTTTTCCTGATGAGCAGTCTATCTTATGTGTAATGCTGTCTATGTAGCTGTCTTTTAAGCCGATTCCCGGTCTGTTTAGCTGATATGCTATCCTCTTGAGCTGTATGTGTAGCTGTCACTTTTGCTGATGAGCTGCCTATTTTATGTATAATGCTGTCTATGCAGCTGTCTATTAAGCTGATGCTATGTCTGTTTAGTTGTTATGCTGTCTGCTGAGCTAACCGTTTAGCAGATAAGCCCGTCTGTTTAGCTGGTAAGTGGTCTATGTAGCTATCTTTTTAGCTGATGCCCTGTCTGCTTAGTTGATATGCTATCTCTTGAGCTGTCTGTATAGCTATCTTTAGTTGATAAGTTGAGCGTTTGACCTTACGTGCTATCTGCCATTCGGTAAATTCATTTGAATGTTGGTAATTATTTACCCATAAAAAATTCTTACTTTCCATACAGTTGCAGTCAGCTTTTTTTTTACACCTTACTTTAAATGTCATATGCTCATCACGATTTACGTTATGCCTATTGGTTACCAAGACTGCATGTTGATCATCTTCCAAGTTATTCGTGGGCATACATGGGTCAGACAAGAATATTCACGTCTAGGTTGCTGTTCTGGTAAACAAATCTTGAGTAGGAGGAAGCCATTGTTAGTTGCTCGAGAATTATTTGATCGTATTTCAAGCTGATATATTCTTAATAAGATTGAGCACACTTCTTTTTTCATGTGCATTAGTTTTTCTCCTGACCCCTGTCCATCTTATCTGTAGGAACCCCTTTTGACGGCAATTTGAGTTCACTTTTCCAATCTTTACTTGTCTTCATAGGACTTGCGGTCCGTCATTATTTTTTAAGTAAATAATGCTTGAGACTCTTACCGTCCATAATGATGTTCCGTTGCATTGAAATCATGCTGCTATACTTATGAACTTATCCAAAATGCTCGAAAATCGAATGATCCCTTGGATCAGCCATTTGAATAATTTTGTAACGCACAAACTTGTTGAGTAAATCTCTACTTCATGTAAACCATTGCTAGGGCCTTAACATGAGTTAATTTAGCCTGTTGTTTAATCGATGTATTAAGGGCTTATAGTGAAACTTATTAAGTATATTGAATCATCTTGGTTTCCTCACGTATGATCAACCCTTTTGCATTATCCGGGATATGCAGAAAGATCAGTATGTTATGGCCGGAACGATTTTTCCCTATCATTGAACAATTGAGTAAAATTTTGGTCCCTTCAACTGACTAAAAATCTGTCATTGATCCGTTTTCAGAAGAGTTTTGAATGGTTTTGATGACAATGCTGCATCATTACTCACAACTTATGAAATGATGAAACGTCATGGGTAAATGTCTCTAGGCATGTATATTATAATAGCTATCAAGCGTCAATGTGTTAGCATCATATGATCGACAGGTCTCTTTATCATACAAAGAGGGTTATCCACAATCACCAATCAGTTGAACCGTCTGGTAGGGTCATGAGTGGTCTGTTCAACAGCTGAACAATGATCAACTTCCCACCAATATGTTTTCTCTTTTTCACTTACTTACCCAATTGCCTGGCAAACAAGGCAGCTTTCTCTTTCACACCTACTACCTGAGTTGACTGGTGGGCAGAAAGTGCCGAAGGGCCTCGCAGAGATGCAGGATAACTTTCTACCCAGCCTACCCCATGCCACGCAGGCATGATGACAGGTCATCATGCGTTATGATGCGTCATAATGCATGATAACCTGGTGTAAATAATTACCAACAATCAAATGAATTTACCGAACGGCAGATAGCACGTAAGGTCAAACGCTCAACTTATCAACTAAAGATAGCTATACAGACAGCTCAAGAGATAGCATATCAACTAAGCAGACAGGGCATCAGCTAAAAAAGATAGCTACATAGACCACTTACCAGCTAAACAGATGGGCTTATCTGCTAAACGGTTAGCTCAGCAGACAGCATAACAACTAAACAGGCAGCTCATCAGCAAAAGTGACAGCTACACATACAGCTCAAGAGGATAGCATATCAGCTAAACAGACCGGGAATCGGCTTAAAAGACAGCTACATAGACAGCATTACACATAAGATAGACTGCTCATCAGGAAAAGCGATAGGTAAATAGAACGTTTAACAGATAAAAAGACAGCTAATTAGCCTAGAAGTAATCTATTGTAGCCAGCAGTACTCCTAAAAATTCTAAAGAAAATACGGAGCAAAGTGTAATTTCCTGTTACTGACTCCTACTCCGTTAGCTTGGTGGTTCAAGTCTTAACTCCATAGCACTTTCTTATCTTTGAATTTAAATCATGAGAGTAAGCAACATTACAGCATCCAAGGGCAAAACATGTTTACTTATACAATAGAATTATCAACACATATTGAACTTGACCCCTCCTCTATCCGTGAATTCAGAAAAGTGAATATATATGCTGGTGTAATAAATATACGTATTTAGTTTTACTACGAGAAGCAGTCATTAAAAATGATCGGAGCAGATCCAGTAAATTTGTCAGCTGGTCAGAATCATAAAAAGGCCAGCCAGACTGAGAAGGCTACTTCAGCCAGAAAAGTGAGCAAGAAAGAGAAGACACTAAAAAAGAATCGAGAGAAACAGCGAATCTATGAGAAAAACTTCTTGCTGAACTATACATACTATCTTGATGAAGGCTTCCACAAAAGCAAAGTAATACTTGGATTTAACCCGCTGACATTTCAAGCGAAAATAATCTTCCGATGCAGTGGACAAAATCGGTTGGAGTTAAATAACAGTCAATGGACTTCACTTCGCCAATACCTCATTGATCTCAAGGATAGAGTAGATGAATTCCCTGCAAATCAGCTTGGACTTCTTGAACTCTTCTACATACCTATTGGAGGCGAGAGACTAATACTTAAACATCCCGAGCTCTTCACGCCTTTCATCTTGATGGATTTTTTCAACATTGTCATGCAATACAACAATTTGCTTACCGATTGTGTGAAGGAATACTATGACCAATATTATGCAAGTTGCAGAGAAAAAAGCGTACTTAAACTGGATATCAATGACTTCTTCACTCCAACTCAAACATCATTTGTAAATATAAACTACTCTAGGCTTTTTTATGAAATACCAGTACTATGTAACGATCTAATTTTCCATGTGATGAAATAAAATACTAAAAACACTATAAACAATGTTTTACTTCACAAAAAGGAATTATTCATTAGGAAATTGTAAATTGAGACTTGGTAAACTACAAACTATTGTGAAAGGCTTTGAAATCAAGTACAATCTCTTGAGTCTATAAAATACTGAAGTTTAATATTGAGGAACTGACCCTTATCTTAGCTGTACTGTACAAACTAGAACATCATGTATGTTAACTTAAAGGTAGCACATATTTTTTTCTAACACTAGACTACATATTATTCTACTGATTATTATGAGGTTTTCAAAATTCATCCAACCACTAGTCCTAAGTACATCCATTCAAAAAACGCTAAGAAAACTAAAACGTCAGAGGTTAATACACTTTCAACGCGATGAGATCTGTTACAATGGTCATCCTATACTTCATGGCAGAGTACCATGACATTTTTCTTGAACATCGAATACGCATCGAGAATTATGTGCTTGAATATGGTAATATGGGTGAGAAAGTATCTAATAAACATGGAATACACTACCAAATATGTGACTGGTCCAACTTTAATACGACATCAGACACTGATACATGCATTTGTCATTCATATGATCAAGAGACAAGAAATATTTTTACACTCATAAGACAGTACATACTCCTGCAGTCTCGAATACATACGACAAAGTAATAATTCATAGCACCGGGAACTAAAAACTGTCCAAACAAAACCAGAACCAACTAGTGGTCAGTGCTATTAGAATAAAAAAGTTTATGATTGATATTCAATTTGTATCGGGAAATCCTCATCAGTAATTCATTAAGGAACATACTATTCTCATAACATACAACCAAAACGATATTGGAATTGAAACATCAACAGTTTGCACTAGAGTGAAGGGGACATAAGCTACAATGATATGCTGAGGATATTGAATTCTCTATATAAATTGTACAATAAACATTAAAAAAGATGTGAGAAGACTTACTATACATTTGTATGGTCCTAATGCAGAAATAGTGCAGCTGAATAAACCTAGGTTAGGTTAACTTGAAAATTGTTCAATATGTTATAGAATTCATAAATATATCAACCCATATATTAGATGTCCTGTAAATTGTATGAAAATTTATTTATATATAACAAAAAATAGCATTACTCAATAAATTATTTCTATTAGCAAGAAACACAATCTTTTTATTTTAACAACTAATCTAACACTGTTCAAGTAAACAAATACCTCAAAAAACAAACCAAAAAAAAACCTAAACATTCCTAGCATATCCGATACTCCCAAATATCAAACACTTAACTCTACCTTCCAAAAATATCTAGCGATGGACAAAAAAACCCGCATGAGTTCATTCAACTCAAGTGTACATCTGTTCATCAAATTACCAGCAGACAAATACCTCCTGAAAGTAATGATCATTTCTTAACATCCTACAATGACTCGCGACCATCCTTATCAAGAACACTTCATAACATATGCTACTTGTCTATACAAGATACGATGAGATCGATCTAAAAATAGCCTACCATAAACTCATATGCAACCACACATCGTTATCTATACCGAACTATCTTACATAAACATTAGCCTAAGTGATCTATAGCAGCAGTGCGCCAACCCAAAACATACCTTTTATATTAAAAACTAATTAGATCTTCTTCAAACCTATAAAAAATCAACCAAGCATCCAGCAGAAAAAAATTCTGATAAGAAAAAATTCAACAAGAATATATTTTACTTATGTGAAAATAATACTTGAATATACCCGACAATCCCTATGATGATAAATCTAGCATATTTAAAACGTAGGAAATACGTATTTTACTTAATGCACAAATATTGAAAATGTATATGAATATAGCTGAAGTGACTTTACGCTTAATACAAGCACACAAAGTATGAGCGATAATATGCATCCGGAAAGTATCAACTGAATGGCATCATCCATGCATGCAAGCATTCCAAAGGAGAAAATTGTCATACTCAAAACATTAAGTTCCTAATGCAGATATGGCTAAAGAGATCCGGAAATGTCGACAAATCATACATACTGTGAAGAATATGAGACAAGCATAAAATAAAAGTTTTACTCTATACTATACTGAAACTCATGAAACTACCTAAACTAAATAATACAGACCCACAATAACAACACGTAATTCAAAGTAAATATAAAAATTCATTCAATCTAGTGCATGCACATAATGCCACCATATAGGACTAAAAATATTTTTTCATGCATTATGGATAAAACCAAAGAATAACAACATAATACTAACAAACCACTAATGTCAATGATCTGACACCTACCACTTTTTCTATGTTATTTATTCTTTCAGTAAGTAAAAATAAAATTATCAATGAAAATTCGTAAAGATTCCCACTCATTAGGACCACCACGATGATTTCTACATCCATCATACATAAACTCCATAAAAAAGTAGCATCCCAGAAGCCATAAATCGTAAAATCTTTCCTAGACAACATCCATAAATAATCTAAATTGGGAACAAATACCCAAAACATACATGTCAACATAGTGATCTAAAAAATAGACCCAAGCACTTATCAAAAGGGACAAACCATATACAAATCATATGATGTACGAACAAAATTATCACCATCTCATGCACTACAAGATCACTAATTTGAAAAATAACTCGTCTTAGAAGAAATCATTAGAATTTTTGAACAAAACCAATGAGCGTCCTACAGTAAAGAAAAAAAATGAATGTAGTGCCATAATTCTACATAATAGTAAAATCAGAGAATGAAGTATAGAAACTGCTTGAAGAAATAAGTGATGATGATGAAGACAAACAAAATGCTGCTACAAGCAAACTAAAATTTAATACTATACTAAATATCAAGAACGCATCATCTCTTTCACTGCATCCATAGATTTGAGCAATCAACATAGTAGTCTAATCGAACAAAATACATTGTAGACGATTCTTAAAGTACTATTGACATGAAACCGATAAAAGCAATAATATACAATAGCAATGAGTCACAAAACAAAGAAACGACGTATCCAAGCAAGAAGAAACTGAAAACGATCAATGTAAATAATAACCAGCAAACTAGAACAGGCGCATCTGTGAATAGACATTTATGAAAACACGTCTCAATACCGCGTATCACGTTACCCGCTGCCCACGGCCAACAAAACAAGAAAAACCGCCTCCATCAAGCAAAACCATATTGCAATGCAATGTACGCCATGCCACTTCTCTTCCACGCTGTAGATTCCGATGCCGACAGAGAAGTCTATGCGTACGAAACACTACTCTTAACAAGCAAAATCACTTGCACATGCCACGCATCCCCCGAGGTCAATTTTCATGCTTAACAGAACTCGCCGCCGAGCAAATCTACACCGCAATCACGATCCTCTGACAAGCGACGCAAATCATTCTGAATTGCCTACAAGGCCGTCCATACTTAAAGACAGGCACCCTTTGATGAGCAACGCTGAAACTTAACCAAACGCTCACGAGACAAATTTCTACGGCTCATAACATCCGTTTTGGTTGAAACGTACACCTCAAATTACTTCCTCCAACAAGCGACGCGCATCACATCTACAATACCGTCCATCTTTAACCACAGACATCAAACAAGGAGCAAAAACGTACCTTAAGCAAGCGCCCAAGGAGTAAATTTTCACGCCTTAAAATACCCGCTGAAAGGTAAACCCGTCACCCATCCATAATGTAAAGCCACCCATCTATACAAGCGCCCGCCGTCACCACGCAGCCCCTCGCACCATAAAAAACGTCCAGCATGCCTAACACGATCAAGCAAATCGATCATTTCCACACGCTGCCGTCCATTGTTAACCAAAGATATCAATCGATGAGCAACGCGTTCCTTAACCGAGCGCCCCTGAAGCAAATTCCCAAACCTTAGAACTCCCGCTGATGGGCAAGCCCATCACCCATCACCCGTCAATAACATAGTCACCCGTCTATAGCAGCGCCCTTCATCACCACGCAGCCACTCGCATCATAAAAAAGTCCAGCACGCCTAACGTGATCAAGTTAATCGCTCGCCCCAAACACCTTTAATAAGTGCACACGCTAAAGCATCTCAAGCCCTACAACCAGCGAACAACCGCCCAGAGCGCCAACTATCCACAGAGCTTCCCTAATTGATCAGCAACCCTAATACTTCAAGCTTACAATCCTATACATGAATCTACTATACATTAAAATGACCATGGATAAAAAACTATCAACCACTAGGAGCGTTTAAGACCCGAGAAACACTTCCACCAAAGATGAATAACGAAACCATGCAAAGACTATAAGCAACGAATGTATGAGAAATCCTTTCACTATAGAGAAATAACAACAATGAATAGTATAATTATCTATCGCTAAAAGCGTCAAAGGCTAGCTCCCATTAATTTCAAACTTGTATATTAACCCAATATAAATGCCCGCTGAGAAATCTAGAGCTCTAATCTATTGATTGAAAATATGGGACTATCCTAGACTATAATCAATATGCCTAGTTTCACCATTTGAGGCTACTTAGGCTAAGAAAGCGCACCCGTAATCTAAGGACATATGTGTATTCTAGAACACAACCATCAATACTAGTTCTACTAACCGCTAGAGGCTACTAAAACCCGGAACGCTTACCTACTCAACCAAGACACTGATCTCTTACTTACATTAAACCCGCACCTTCTCATCCCTAGTATCCGCCTATACCTACACTAATCTGATACATACACCTACATACCCTAGACACATATCCTCACCACAACCATCCATGGCATCCACACCTACCTCGGACTAGCACCTTAGTATCCCAGGCACCCACTTATGCCACTCTAAATAGGAACGAAATGAAACGGAACATACGGACATCCAAAACACACATCCTCCCCGGCAACTACCCAAGATACCCGCATTTATCGCGGACTCGCAC
The DNA here is from genome assembly GCA_963969285.1 of Odontomyia ornata. Taxonomy (NCBI): domain Eukaryota; kingdom Metazoa; phylum Arthropoda; class Insecta; order Diptera; family Stratiomyidae; genus Odontomyia; species Odontomyia ornata. The sequence goes on from OZ017739.1 coordinate 216,552,184, forward strand.
CTTACGAATACGCCGAAAATTTGGTGGAAAGTATGCCTCGGAGATGCCAAGCGATAATTGATGCTGGTAGTGATTGGACTGACTATCAAACTGAAAGCGCGTTACGTCAGCATGTATTTAATGTATCTAAAGTCAAGAACTGTTGTTAAATAGACTATTTCAAAATCATGCTTTGCACGCTCTTACTTAACAGAATGTATATAGATATATATATATATATATATATATATATATATATATATATATATATATATATATATATATATATATATATATGTATGTATATATATATATATATATATATATATATATATATATATATATATTTATTTATATATATGTATATATATGTGTGTATATATGTATATATATATATATATATATATATATATAGATTTGTGTGTATATATAATTTGTATATATATATATATATATATATATATATATATATATATATATATATATATATATATATATATATATATATGTATATATATATATATATATATATATATATATATATATATATATATATATACTCGTATATATATATATATATATATATATATATATATATATATATATATATATATATATATATATATATATATATATATATATATCTATATAGATATAGGGGATATAACGAAATTCGTGACCACGCTAGAGGTTGCAATTTTTCTCCGATTTTCACCAAATTCTTGGAAAAGGTGTTTTGAATGAATATCTCAGTTAAATTCATGAACCAGCTATATCGGCCGGGCGAAAACAAAATGCTGGCCGCTTTAGACGTAAAATCGAGATTTCTGCTCTGATTTGGATGACGAATCTTGTGATGAATCTCACAATAAAAAATCCAAAGTCGGTACGTCCGAAACAAAATGACGGCCGCTCAAACGTTTCCAAAGGTACAAAATTTTGTTGTTCTAGTTCTGACCAAAGCTTTCTTCCGTTGTTCATGAAGTTCCTTAGTTTGATAAAAACTATAAGTATCTAAAGAACTGTATAAAACAACTGGAGGTCATATTTCAAAAAGCAAAATGGTGGCTGGTTGAAACTCATATTTCAATGGCTTTTAAAAGTCGCAATTTTGATTCGATGAATATGAAACTTGGTTAGAGGATGAAAATTAATCGAGTCTAAGGATCGTGTCATTTTGGTGGTCATGCATGTGCAAGTTTCAATATGGCGGTGGTTTAAATACTCGATTTTTTCAGATTTTTGTGGCCCTCTAATGGTCACATTCTCAAAGGGGTTGATGAAACTTAGGGCTGTGAATTTCTGTACTAAGTTCTTGCATTGAGCAAAAAATTATTAAAACTGGATGAAAAATAAAAAAAGTTGGATATTTAATACCTAAGATTTTTAGCTGCCATTTTCACTAAAAATTGAATAGTTTTTCCCTACCTAGAATGAAACTCCGATTTGAACGAGATTATATAATCTAAAATTCAAAATCAAGTGCATGCATGCAAAGTGGTGGCCCTCAAAGGTCAGAAGGTAAGCGCAATTCGCTGTTTTAATAGCAACTGAAATAATGAATATTTTTCATGGAAACGTTTCAAATGGCTTAATTTGGAAGTATTTATAAAGCAGGCCATTTTTAGGATATTATAAAATTTTTTTTACAATACTCTTAAAAATTACAAAATCGTGACCTGTCAGTCCGTACGTCCGTCCGTCCGTTCGTACTTCACAGCAAATTTTCTTCCAAACCACATGAGCTAGAATGATGAAATTTTCTACGTAGGTCAAAAGTGGTGCCTCACAAAATTTGCAGTGCAAGGAAATATTTTAAGGTGTTTGAGGGGGGCCTCTCTATACAAAAGGGTGACTTAAAATTTTGTTTTTTAATTTTTGTAGCCCTCTAACAGTCAAGTTTCTCCACAGATTTCGATGAAACTTGAAATTGTAAGTTATTAAGGCAAGTTAATTTAACCTGAGAAAAATTGTACAAATCGGATGACAAATAAAAAAAGTTGAGAATTTACAGGTTAATATTTTTAGCAGCCGTTTTCAATAAAAATCAAAAATTTTTGTGGTGTTTGGGGTGAAACACCAGTTCGAATAACATTCAGCACAGCAGTTGAGACTAAACGACTGGTACCTGTGAAAATAGTCAAAAGGCTAACGCTCAAAAATCCGCAGATTTTCAATTAGTAATCCATAAGCGTGCAACTCAATTTTATTAGCAAAACATTTAAGCTTCTACCAAGGGTTTCTAATACGAACATCGCCAGATTCTTTTTATGTTAGTAAATGCCTATGTGGTGCTACGAAAATTTCAGTAAGAGGTCTAGTAGCAGGTAAGCCAAACTCTTTCTCGAAATCTTACGCAACATACGAGAAATTCACCTTTGCGGTTGGTGCGACGATAGATACAAGCCATATGGTAGCAATTTGCATATGTATTAGTCGGCCTACTATGGACAAGCTTCCGGTAGCTGTCACCCAACTGCGGCATTAGCAAATGCTTATATTTCGTCATATATACTATTTTCCGAATAAAAAACGTGCCGAACGCATTCCGTGCATGCTATAAATTCACCTTGTATAGCCCATTGTGCTCCTAAACTTTTCAAGACGAGCAAATGAAGCACACGTTTTGCACCTTCGACTGATAGCTCAGCGTTGAGATGTAAACAAACTCCTATAAATTCACTTTGGAAGGCGATAAAAACTAAACGGGTATAAGAACTGAAATAATTTTCACTTCACTAGGAGCGCTATTGTGTTCTCCGCGGATCATCTGGATTTCACTGTAGAAATCCGTCTCTAAACCGTACAAAACCTCGAATTTTTGTTGGCACCTCCACAATTCTTCATATAACGCCATGTAAGTTAGCCAGCAAAGTCGGCCTACTAATTGTCATGTGTGTGGTAGTAAGCGCTGCTGCCATATGGCTTGTATCTATCGTCAGTTTTGGTATAAACAAACGAATCTGTGTACATATAGTTGAAAGCCATAACAGACAACCGGATTTGGTCCGGCCGGACCTACTGAGGTTCGGTCCAGAGCTTATATACTAAGAAGCTGACGCACTACGAACAAAGTGCTCGTCTAACGGTAGTTTGTTTTGGTTCCACCGTCTTGAGTTTGTATTGGTGAACGCGCGTATTTGCAAGAAAATCCGCGAGAAACAAGGTCAGACAAAGACAAGAACACCGTATGCATTTCACCCCATAAGAGTGAAAGAGATATAAAATTAAAGTTAATTTAACGATTTCGTTAAAATGAGCGGAATACATTTAACGAAGCAAAATGTCTCTCATTTTCAACTGTCAATTTGACGAACGTCATTGCAGTAAAGTTTTATTATTGAACTCGTATCGCCAGAGCTTATGTTTAGATTCGCATACCTTGATTAATTAATATTAAGTTGAATCAATTTAGTAATACGATTCTAGTGTGTTGGAATTGTGCAAAATGTCGATTTCTAGAAGCATATTTCAGCAATCCCTAAGGATGTCTTCGTATTTCGTAAGAAACATATCAATTGGTGCTGAAAATTGTAAAACGAATGCTACCCTTGAATATTCAAGAAAATAGTGTAATGAATCCTTCGCGACTATTCTCAACAACTGTGCTCAACGTACAAAAGGATGCAGAAGAGTGAGTTGATTAGAAAACATCTCTGTGAGTATTTTAATTAACGTTTCGTTATGTTTCACTTCCAGAGTGGAAGTCACGTTCATAAAAGCAAATGGGAGCAAAGTAAAAGGCAAAGGCAAAGTAGGTGAGAGTCAGAGCTTATACTCGCATCCACGTAAATACGGACAGGGTTCTATCCCAACTATTAATCACATTCGCTGTTAGTGTAATTTCAATAAAATTCGCGGTAATTCCATAATAATTCAGGAAAATTTAGTCCGATTATTTGTTGGTTACATTTGAAAACCACGTGGAGAATGTTCTTGTGTTCTCAAATGGCGCCTTACTGAATTCCCTGAAATTATCTAGAGCAGCATTCGTATTGTTTGTTGTTTTGTGCCCCTTTGTTGAGTACGGGAAGCATGTATTATTTATGCTTTCTATAATAAGAGGAGGCTAGATTAAAATGATTCCTTATCACTCCACGGGATTGTTGCGTTTAAATTCGTACGCTCTGATTCCACTTCCTGGAAGCGACACTTTCTTCTTTCCTTTAAGTCAATGTTTAATCTAGAGCGACAGATTTTAATTATTTTCTATTCTAGTCGAGCCTGCTCCAACCGACACGGTCTTATTCGCAAATATGGGTTGAACATCTGCCGTCAATGCTTCCGAGCGCCAATGATATTGGATTCAAGAAGGTAGGATCTATTTATTTCAATTTTTGGGCTCATGCTAATCCTAGTTCGTCTTTTCAGCTGGATTAAGTTTCAGGAAGATGTAAGGACTGGGCCCGGGCTACGTTGAGTAAGTTCCGAAGCATTCCATGGAATTAAACGTTTATGCGAGCAACTTGGGTTGCATCTGCATTAGCTGCTTATTCAAAATGGCTCGGGTGTAATAAATTTTTATTTATTAACGGACTTTGATGTATCATTTCATGATTGCTTTATTGAATTTTCAGCTTGATGGGAACGTTTCCAGAAACGACTCTCCTGTTTTGGTTTGCATATTGCTTATCTAGCATGAAGTTCTTCAGGAACTATGATCTACGTTGGCGGTATCGTTCGGGTTTTGAAAAATTTGTCCAACGATCCAGTTTAACTCTAGGAAAGCGCTATATTTAGAAAGAAAACCGGTTAATCGCGGGATGTCATTTAAAATAATGCCAGTAAATGGAGCCTTGTTGATAGATTTCGTTAATTTGTACATTTATGAAATTGGTTGGTTATCGTTAGCAGTGAAGCAAATGTACGATCGGATTTGAAAGGGTAGGGTAATGAGGGATTATTACAACTTCAATGAAGGACTAGAGATATTCAACTTGCATAAGATCAAAACTGCCGTCGACTGGAAAGAATTCTTACCCTAGCTGTTATCACCTAATCAGCTTGCTGGCTAGTATCAAAGGATGCTTAATTTATCGCTGTACGTGCTCAGTTTGGGTTTCGCACTAGTACTCCGCTATACTCGTATATAGGATAGCGGAAAGTAAGGTCGACATTCGTTTGGAACTACAACAAGGAAAGTGCCAGAGCGTGTCCGTTGGATATGAAGAAAACCTTCAATACGATGTTCAAGAGTTCGAGATGCTTTGCCGCCCTATAGACAATTAACAAATGAGGGTCAAAGTCAAAAGCGCTTTATTTAATACCAATCGTTATAAATTTTTAAAAGAACATAAAGCAAATTCCAAACAATAAATCTATAAAAAAATTAATGGCCCAAATGGCTCTCTAAATTTGTACGTTATCAGTTAAACACATTTAATGAAAAAAATACACTTGCAAATTTAAATTAAGATTATTACATATTTTTTGATTCAATTGGAAAAAGGAGAAAAAACCAAACAGCATTATTCAAAAATTACTTATAATACTAACAAAACAATGAACTTATATCCTATACCTAATATGTTACACCCTAATTCTAAATAAGTTCAATCAAAAAAAAAAACGTTACCTTATATTGAAACTTATACCTAATTTATAATACAAATAAACAATAATACTAGATGTAGCAATAATGAGATGAATCTAAAAAACTCCCCAGAAATCAGCGCATCTTTGGCTGACTTGAAATCAACGAGTGATTTCGTCCTTATAGTTAATTTTTCGGCATTAACTCTTTTGATTTCGAAATTGGCCAGTTTATTTTCGGCTGCCAATAGCCGAACTATATCTTTCCCGGTTTGTCCGAACACGTTGATTGGCGGAACTTTTTCTGTCTTGTTGGAAGCTTTTTCAGAGGAACCAGCAGAACTGCGTCATTATCTTGATTAAAATTACCTCCGATGTTTTCTTCGATTTCCATATCTTCGGTTAATCCCTCCAGCGCTGCAAAATAATTTTGGCTTTCGTTGGTGCCACCAACGCTTAGAACTTCCTCTGGATTTACTTGCTTTGTACTTTTCTTCAGCTTTGTTACCTGTTGCCATTGATTTTGTGGCTGCGTCTTTTGAGGCTTCATCCCTTTCTTGAAGGGATCCTTGAGAGACTGTATCTCTTGCCTTAGTTCATCATTTTCTTTCTGCAATTTGGCCATTTGTTGATTGTCCGCTATTATTTGCAGCTTGCAACCTCCATCTACGGAGTTTTCTTCGTTATGTTTTCTTTTGGTGATTGTCGCCAGTTTCGTATTCGTCGTTTCCCCAGGTCGCCCCAACGGTGGGAAGCCGTCGGGCTCCTCCATACCAGCGGCGAAATTTTCTTTGGTAATTTGTTTTTCGTTACCAATCGAAGTAAAAATATTCGATAGAAATTTCCGGAGTCGATTACTTCGACAATATAAGATTTTTTCCGATAAAAATTAACTTCGGACTAACGTTTTTTAAAAAATTAATTTAATTTTTGAAAACTTTTGACAGGAGCGATTTTCAACAAATGAGGGTCTGCAGGCGGCGTATGATTTCAAGATCTCGAATCGTCTGCAAAGTGGACCAATAAATGCGTGGCAGTTTAGACCGCAGAGATCAATAGGCAGATGACTGATAATCGCAAATAACGCCAGCAACCAGTGGGAATGTTTTCTGTTGGCTTAGGGATAATCGAGTTAAACTGAGGAGTACTTCAGAGAGGGTTACAAGTCACACTTAAGTTAGTACTTTCGTTCAAAATCAATTCGTTTTTTATTTCGATTATTGCTTTGGGCGCGGACCTGAATTTGATGATGGTACCCACAGATTTTATGTAGCTTAACATGCAAATTTATTTATTTTTTTTTAATTAATGATTCATCGTGATATTCAAATATACATACAACAAACACTTGTCTCCCATAAATTCACTTCACACATACTTTACACATTTATTTTACTATACTACATATGATATTTATACAAAATTGTAGGCATGAGAGAAGAATAAAAAATGTTGAAGTTTCAGAGAAGAGTCAGTCAGTAAACCGTTTTTGAAACGAGAAGTTTTATGAAATTTGTTCAAGAACGAAAAACTGACTACCGATTAAAAAAAAAAAAATGTAATTGTATGTATATATATAAAGAGATTCGAATTGAATGCAAATTGAATTTTGCATCCTGGACGCAATGAGAAAGATTATAAATTTGTGAACTAAATCTTGTTCAAGAGGGCGATTTTCGAGGATGGTAACTGAATGATTCTAAGAATTTCTGCCTGAAGACTAAAGGATTTAGTATGTTTTTATCGTCTAAGGTCGATGTATTTCTAGTAATTTGAAAAAAGAAAAATTGCCAGAACGAAACAGCATTTATGGCAATGTTTAAATTGTTGGATCTGTTGCTCCTTTCAAGACCAATTTTACTCATGCGATTTGAATAAATTGAAAAGATTTCGAATCGATAATTTAAATGACGAGAAAGTGAATTATCAAGATTAACCAAAGCAAAAAGAAAACAAAAAACCAAGATATGGCAACGATAAAATAGCCCAAAATTAAGAAGAAATTAAATTGATTATTGGTTAAATTCAACGTTTATACAGTTAATTAAGGTTGAATTAACATTTATTCGAATTATATAAAATTGTTAAAATAAAATTTTTATTTTATTATTAAAATAAAGTTGACATCTAACAAAATTCCTAAAATTTTCACTACTCTATTACTGATGAATCAGCAATTTTATTTTTTAGCCTGATTTAAATATTGATCTAGTATTTCACTCCTGCGTTGATTACCATTTGAAATTGATTTAGCGCGTTAATTTGCCACTGTGTCTAAGTTTATGGTTCTGTCCCTAATTTTTTTACATATATATTGATATATTTTATTTTAAAAACGGGAGTAATGTTTTCTCAGTAAGAGAAAAATAACAGTAGGTGTGAGATAATCAATCTTCTCCCATACCCGAACTTGACCCTTCTCCCATACCCGAACTAGACCCTTTATGGAGAAAATTATATGATAAAAATTAATTGAATATTAATTTCAGGATTGGTCGGTAACTCACGAGAGTTTATCGCCTTCCTAGACGTCTCATCATTTAATTTTTGGGTACTTATTAAATTCAAAAATTTAATGTGACAACGGAAAACTTCTGGGCTACTATAAGTATCATTAATCCCCCCAGAAAATTTTTTACGTAGTTTCATCTTAAAAGCATGATGGCAAATAAACGTAACAATGGCCATCACCCAGCACATTTATCAAGAAAGTAAAGAAAATCGTCTCTTCATCAAAAATTCACACATTTCGATGAAGGCAATTGTCTTCTTTTAGGTCAACAAAAAGACAAGCTTAAACGGATAGGGATTGAATAATTATATTTTAGGGACTCTAAAACAGGAATTTAAAAACATAATTTTCATTTAGACTTCATTACCAGCTTCAAATTTTAAACCAAATGCATGTATATAAATGTAACAATTCGTGATAAAACCATAAAACTGTGCATCATACAACGTCTTCTACATCTAGTTTGCTGGTTTCTTGCAAATGGAGCACATCGATTTGTAATGTTCCGGTTGGTCCAATGAGTCCACTAAGAACTTTCCTAAATCATACTTGGACACAACTCGCATGGCTGGCGCCGTATCACGTTTTACCTCAAATTCACCAGAAGGCTCGTCAGCGATGTGAGGTGGACATATCGCAATATAATCTAACCCTGAGTTCTTTAACGCTTCCAGCATTTTCTTATGCTCAGAGTTGATATTGTGGAAAACTGGAGGCACTTTGCTGTCGTCATAGAACAGAAAACCCGACAAACATCCTGAAACCTTTGTCAATCCCAACTACTTCATTGCAGTGATCACATTTTGCGTCCCTGTCGACATTTCTGTTGTGGGTTCAACTTTGTTACGAGTTCCAAGGACAATGCATACTGCATCAACTCCTTTCAAGAGGTTTCGGACATCATCCAAATTTGTTGCATTTCCTTATACTAATTCGACTTTTTGTTTGAACTTATCTGGGACGGTTGACTCGTTCCGGTATAAAAGTCGTATTTGAAGACCTGCAAGCAATGTTTACATATAAACAAGTAGTTATGTAAGTGTCAACGCAGATTTTCTTGCAAGTCATAACAATAACTATTTTATTGTATTGTTGATATTTAACCAATTACCTCGATTTATTGCGTGTTCCACGGCACATTGGCCGGTCATCCCGGTGCCTCGGATAATAGCAATCCGCTGCATAATTGTAGAAATGACTGAGGCGAAAGGACGTACAAAACTAGAGGCACTTCTGTACAAAATGTCGGCGCGTGTACAGTGAATCTTCACTTAACTTTTAATGGATTCAATTAACAAGAATGCTAATCGCAGCTCCTGTCACTGGGCACTTGTGTCAATTGCAGCCGGGAACAACATTTTGTTTAAGACAGAAAACTTTTGACAGTTCTCTATCACCTGATGATAGGCTTACTGCTGCCATCTGTTGAGCTTCCGACACAATACTTCGTTGAGTTTCTTCAACGGAAATTACACAACAAACAAAAATGACTAATTTTTCTTCGCGTAACACTTCAAAATAACAAGTGACCATTCTTTAATATGTAAAAACCGATATTTACACAGAAATTGCCTATTTCTTTTCATTTTGTGGTTAAATCCATATGCAACTTCATAAATTCAAATTATTTACGCGCCATAGTGTAAACGTTACCCGATTTATGATTTCGTTCAAACCGAAAAAAATTCCATGTGACAACATTAACACCTGCTCTCATTTTGTGTTCGTACACAACGCACACATCTAAATGTGGAGAAGTTTCTCACGCACACATACGAATGCCGGGGAATTGCTCATGCACACACACGCAAGTCGAGGGAACCGTTTTCCCGCATCGTACCAATCGTTTAAATTTTTTTGTCTCTTTCGCACCCTGGCGTGCCTTGGGAAAATTTGAAAAGTTATTCTTCTCTTTTTATTGATCAGCTGACGAAGTGCACCAGCTCGTTAGTGTATAAGCTCTGGTTCGGTCCGCTCTTTTGCAGCACACGATCGGACCAGCCAGTCGTTCTTCAGTTTTTGGTGCGCGAAGGTGGCAAACGAAGTGGCATCGATTATGTCCAACAAACATAAAATCGCTTTTGCGGCAGCAGTAAGTGATGCTACATCGCCACCGCTACGCAACTGATTGCGAATTGCCCGGTTGTTCTGTCCACACACGCAGATTTGGTCCGAAGCGAACCGAGTCGGATTTGGTCCGGTGGAAAATCCATCGAACTCGATCGGACTCGATTTTGGTCCGCGGACTGCTCTCCAGACGACCGGATTTGGTACGGAGCGGACCAAATCCAGTGGTCCGCCCGGACCAAATCCGGCCATGTATTAGCACTATAAGAATTAATTTTTCATTATACTTGAGTTTTATATGGCGGTAATGGAAGTCGTACATCTTAAGCTTTGACAAATCAAGTACGGTGAACCCCAATTATATCGGTTTATTACAGACATAAATATAGCGACACTATTAAAATTGGGTTTAGATACAAGTTTTCGAGCGCCAGAATGCCTATCCGACTTTCCCAATTTTTACATCATTTTTTTGCCCATCTTCTCCATTGTTTTCCCACAAACCGCATTGTTCGATAGTTTTAAAAAGTCTTTCCCTAATGAATTTTTACCCATCGCGCGATAATAAGTATTCAAGTCGATATGCAACTTCAGCCAAAACGATTGTTTAAATTGTAAAACTCTGTGTACTCGAGTCAACTTCAAACTATTGTCTATATTTTTGCTTATCCGTTAAATAAACAATAAGCTTAGTAGCTTTTGAATCAGGTGATATATTATTATGTTGACTTGCCAAGTAGTTAAATACTCCAAATCAACTTCTACCCACTTAAATTCCACCTATGGAAGAGGTTACGTCATGGCCCAACGATATAAATTGATGGCGTCTTAATAAATAAGATATTTTGAAGGTTCTTCTTCTTTCTAAACTTTCATGTACATGTTATTGGTAGTTGAGTGGCAATGTGAGCACTGTGATACCGCCTTTAATTTTTCCTTGCAAGAAAATATGCATGCTGGTATCAGTAAGAAGCTTCAGCTTAATAAATGTTGTTTTTAGCATGGCATCCCATGATAATCCAAGAGTAGTGTAGGTAATATTAAGGATCAAGCTCATACATATATGTTCTTGTAAAATTATCAGAAGTTTTCGAAAAAAACATCTGTTTTGAAGTGAAATTCCAAAAAGTCCCAAATTAAATCACAATTGAACTCTGCCCAAACGTTTTGTGCATGTTTATAATCTGCATGTTGTGTATGTGTATAATCTTTTGTGCATGTTTATAATCTGCTTCGAATTTATCCTGAGATGGTATACATGTTTCCTTAAATTGGTTCCAAGAGCTAATAAAGACATAAGATAATAAACCCTTTCGCGTAAGAAGCTTCAGTTTTTCGTTGTCTCCATATGCTGAATTAACAGCTTTTGAATTTTCCTCTGCTAAATTTTTCACAAGGGCATCCAAATTGCTCTGCATGAATCCAAAAATCTAAGCTCTACAGTTTCAAATGAATTCGCCCGAATTCGTTTTGAAAGCGAAACATATAATTATTTATTAATGGGAATTATTGAAATATCATCATCGATGCAGTCTAACTCTTTCACAAATAAATGACAATTATACCGTGAACTGGAAAACATTTTGGAACACGAAAGAACAGATTGCATGAGCTTTGCGCGGGATCCCTATGTTTTCCGTTAACACGACAATGATCACGCTCTTTGTCATTTTCTAGCTCTTTTTTTATAAATATGAGACTTCAATATATCTCTTTGGATACTCTCTTCTGCGTCAGTTATATTAATAATGATTGATTCAATAAATTGTTTGGATGAATCTGACCCCTTATGAACTCTAAATAAATCTAACATTGAGTTAGATGAGCATTTGACAAATTAAGTGAACGCACACGGTATATGGGATTGAATAGCAGTCGTTGATGATATTGCTTAATTTGGTTCACATGTCTCAATATCTTGAAGAAGGCATTCAAAATCAGCATAAACTACAAAAGGTACTTCCATCTGTCGCTCGTAATTTTAAAACTCCAGCGCTGATTTTTCTGGGTCCACTATTCTCGTTACAATTCCCCCATACTCGTCTCTATGTTAAACCAGTTTTTCCTTGGTGTTGAATACATTTGTTGCACACATATATTGAACCATGATGTAAAGTGTTGAATACATTTTTTGCGCACATATATTGAACTATGTTGTTGTGTGCTAATTAACCTGTTGAAATAATACATACGTATAAAGATATGCACAATGTTCTCAGTTCCCCAAAAATGGGACATTAAATGCCGAGAAATACCAATAACTGTAAATACATCTTCAGCTGTAAATACATCTTCCGTGCCTGATAACAGAATCGAAGTAATAACCATGTCACCGGAATAGAGGTTGGGTCCCTGGATAACCCTAAAATATTTCAATACCTGCAGACCGGCCTCGGAATGGATTGGACTTACGGCAACGACCTCGCAATCGGAAAAAGGACTATGGCATTGAATCCTGGAACATCAGATCACTCAATTATCCTGGCTCTTTTAAGAACCTTTTACAAGAGACCAGTCAATATAGAATAAAAATACTGGCAGTCCAGCAAACGAATTGGAATGAAAATGATATTCGAGACATGAGATTGCACACAATATTCAAAATTGGGAAGGCTACTGGAAAACGAGAATTCGGAGTGGCCTGCATTGCGGATAGGGAGCTCAAATCGCACGTTATTGATTTCAAGGCAATAAACGAACGATTGTGTGCGATCCTTCTAAAAGCGAGATTCTTCAAAATCTGGCTGTTTAATGTTTACGCCCTGACCGAAGGAAAGGACAAAGAAAAGAAAACGTTCTACAATCACCTGCAAAGACTAGTCGCTAAGGTTGGTAATGAGGTATCTCATCCAGGAATGGCTAGAAGATATAGCCTCCATGATGAAACAAATGACAGCGGCTGGCGCCTGATCAACTTTGCACGTAGCAGAAATCTAGTCATACGTTTGACTTGCTTCCCACATAAACGCGCTCATAAAATGGCCTGGGTATCACAGGATAGCAACACACAAAACAAGATCGAGCATGTCCTGGTCCAACAAGATTGAGTCTCGAGCATACTTGACGTCTGTACCTACCAAGGAGCCAATCGTAGCTCAGATCATTGTTTGATTAAATTAACCCACCGATGTCGTGTGTCAAAGGCATATCCGGGACATCGAAATGCTCCAAACGGTGTCTGTGCCCAAACATTTCACGGAGATCCTCGACAACCAGCTGGCTCCCATCTTATCGGACGCATCATCAAAGACAAGCAACGAGCTCTGGATGGAAGTGAAAGCGACTATTAAGACCATGGCAGAACAGACGATTGGACATCAAGCCCAGCGCAAGTGAAATGTTTGGTTTGATGATGAGTGCCAGAATGCTTTAGACAAAAAGAATCAGCCGTACAACGAATACGTAAGTAGGAAAACCAGAAGAGAAAAAAAACACTATGATGACCAATAGAAAAGTATAGATATAAGTTTAGCGAGCAACAACACAAAATAAGCATACAAAGTCGTAAAAAGGCTGAACGTGCCTATCAGCCCAAACCCATGCTCTGTCGCGATGATATTGTCAATATAATTGCTGGTGAAACCAAGATTATGGAAAGATGGGCGTCATATTTCGAGAACCTCTTTGATTCTTCACACTGCTAGAAAACATCGAATTCTATAAATGTTTGCGGAAAGCTTCCATTGGCCCCACCAACTTTGGAGGGAGTTTATTCCATCGTCAAAGCCCAAAAGAATAATAAAGCGCCGGGCATAGATGGGGTTCCAGTGGAGCTCATCAAATATGGTGCCAACAGTGTTCAGAAAGCTATTCACAAAGTCATCCAGAACGTTTGGCAACGAGAACATATGCCAAAAGATTAATAATATTCCCCATCCACAAAAAAGGTCATAGCTACAGTGCGAAAATTAAAGAGGCATATCACAGCTTTGTAAGGCATACGAATTTTTTCCTAAATTCTTAGAAAATAAGGTTGGATCAAACGACAAGAGTATTATTGGGGAGTATCAAAGTGGTCTTAGAGTAGGTAGATTGAAAACAGACTGATTGTTCCCAGTCAAGCAGGTACTTGAAAAATCCTGGGAATTCAACATAGACGTACAATAAATTTTCGTTGATTTTAAGCAAGCACACGACAGCATTGATCATGACGTACTGTACCAAATAATGCTTTGCTTTGGTATCCCAGCCAAATTAGTCCGTCTTACCAAACATCGACGACCTCCCAAGTCCACATCAATAACCAACTCACTAATGCCTTTAACGCAAATATCGGATGAAAGCAGGGAGATTGGCTGGCCCCATCGCTATTCAATTTTGCTCTGGGGTACATCATAAGAAAGCTACCTATCAATACACGAGGTACATTACTATACAAGTCGAGCCAAGTAGTAGCCTATGCAGATGAAATTGAGATTTTTTCACGATCATTAACAACTGCCAATGAGCTTTTCCTGAAACTCGACAGCGAAGCAAAGCTAGTAGAGCTACAAATCAGTGAAAATAAAACAAAGCTCATGACGCAGTCGAGGAAAAATACCTCAAAGGCACAGAATATCACACTTGACAAACGCAGTATCTAAAATGTGAGCGAATTTGTGTATTTAGGTGCAAAAATAATGAAAACGGGTAATAAAAGAGATGAAATACGCTGAAAAATACAGCTCGCAAATAAAATATTTTATTCAGTATTGACGATCTTGAAGACCAGCTGCATACACTGAAAAACAAAGCTTTAAGTAAACAAATCTGTGGTAAGACCTGTGTTATGCTATCGGTGTGAAACATGGACCCTAACTCAAGCATCCGCAAATATATTGAACGCCTTGAGTGATGTGTCCTGAGGCAAATAATCGGAGCAAAGCTAGATGGGACCAATGACGAATTCGATACAACCGTGAGCTGTATGAAATTTTTGATGAACCGGAGGTCGCAACGATTGTGAGACTGCAAAAGTTGCAATAGGCTGGACACATAAATAGTATGGACGAACAACGGATACCTAAAAAGGTATCGTTGGGAGAACTGAAGGCTGGAGACTAGTGGGGAAACCAAGGAAACGCTGGTCTGACTCAGTCGACGAAGACAGTTCATCGCTACTGGGATTTCAAAATTGGTGGACGCGGTGAATGGACCGAGACAGTTGGAGGCGCTATTTGCAGAAAGTGAAGACCCGAAAGGGGCTGTAGTGCTAAGAAGAAGAAGATAAAGATATGCCCACATTTAAGAAAAGAAATTATTTTTATTCACCTTGATATGTGCTTTATCCAAACATAATGACTCCCATCACCAGCCTGCAGCAACAGCAAGTTTATTTAATTTTCCTTCTCTTGCTTCATACGGTAATGCGAAACAACAACTTTTTTGTATCAGTATCAATCCCAAACAAATTCATGCTGACTTTTAGGGTTTTTTAAAATAATTTTATAAAATCCCACTAAAATCGCGACCTATCCGTCCGTGTATCACAGCAAGTTTTCTCGGAAACGATATAAGCGAGAAACATATGATTTTGCATGTAAATGTAAAGCGGTGCCCTCTTTAAAATTCAAAAAAAAAAAAACAAAAAAATTGTACAATGTATCTAAGGGGGGCTTCCCCCTATAAGGGAGTGGCCCGCGAAGAAAAATTTTCATCAAAGATAGCCGATATGAGTATCAAATGTAAGGTCTTGGTGAGAACTTTTCAAAACAGGTTTTAAACTGACAGTTTTTGCTTCAAGAGGCGCCCCGGAAGGGGAAATACACGAAAAGTTAATGTCTCCTCCTTGCGGTTAGACACCGGTGATCTGAAAAAATTAGGTGCTTATGAGTGCAACAACAACAAAGACCTCAGAAGTCCAACTTTGCTGAACTTGGTTAATAATAGTATGATCATTGAATTTCACATTTTTCCCAGTAAAATCGTATGGATATCCTTGAACTCAGTATTTAAGTATATTTTTTTAAAGATCCTTGTACTCTATAAGTTTAATAAAAATCGAATGATATTCAAGGAAGTTATAGCCATTTGAAGTTTCTCCAATTACAAAAACAGTAACACAGAATTTAGTTTAGTTTTAGTATAGTTTAGTTTTTTATGGACTTTTCATCGATTCAGACAATGCAGTTTTAATTTGATCTAACATAAATATTTTTAGGACTCATGATTTGAGTGATTTTTGTTAGTATGCAACAAAATGGTGACCGTTGAAAGTAGAGAAAAATTGGATTTTCTTATAAACGTGCACATCTCTTTGTCATGTTTCTTGACTTTATTCGTTGCTGCTGACTGCATTTAGGAGAAATTGGGTACAAAAGCCTTCTGACATGAGCGTGAGTTTATCTACCCAACTTTTTTTATTTAACTCTTCGAAAACAGTAATATCGGGCACATTGAGAGGATACGAAAGACTCCAAAAAATTATTATTATTCCGTTGTTTGGCCATATAACTCTATTGATAATATCATGGATCTGGTATGATGACAGCGATGCAGTATTTATATCTTCTGGATATAATGCAGGAATTACACTCCACTTGAAGCAATAAACGTCGTTATTCCTCACATTCACTGAAGCATTTTTGACCACCATCCACTGCTTGTCTGTCCGTCCGTCCATCCGTGTGTCACAGCAATCTTTCTCGCAAACTAATTAAGCCAGAAAAACCAAATTTTGTATACAGGTTTGAAGTGGTCCTCTCTTCAAAGTTCAACTATAAAATAATTTTATAAGGTATTTATCCATATAGGGGAGTGGTCCCGAAAAAAATTTCCATCAAAGGTAGTCGACATGGGTATCATATGGGAGGTCTTGATAAGAGCTTTTCAAAACAGGTCCTAAACTAAATTTTTTTGCTTTGAGGTGTGCACAGTGAGTGGAAATATACGAAAAATTTGTATCCGCTCCCATCGGGATTGCACACTTGTGATCGGAAAAATCTGTAAAAAATTATTGAGGTAGATGTTTATGAGTACAACAAGTAAGAATACCTTAGAAGCCGAAATTTACTCAACTTTGTTAATAACAGTATGATAATTGGATTTGTAGCCTTAAACTCAACAAAATTCGATACTTAATTAGTCTCATTAGAGGCCCTGATACTCTGTGAGTTTCATGAAAATCGGATGATACTCGTTTTCTCGGAAGTTACAGCCATTTGAAATTTCTCCGATTACAACAACAATAAGACATGATTTTGATGTTTTATGGACTTTCCATCGAATCAGACAGCTTTGATGCGGTCTTCTTAAAATTTTTAAATAAGATCAACAAAATAAATATTTTTGGGGTAATTTTTGTTAGTATGCAACCAAATGGCAACTGTTGAATATAGAGGAATAATGAATTTTCTTTTAAGAATGCACATCTCTTTGACACGTTTCTTGACGTTATTTGTTGCTGGTGACTGCATTTTGGAGAAGTTGGGTACAAAACCCTACTGACATGAGCGTAGGTCTGTTTACATAACTTATTGTTCCTTTTTGCGATGCCGTGTTGTTAAAGAAGCTCTCCAATCCTGCTGAGTTCATTACTGCTTCCACTTTTGTATGAAAGAATTTGATGCTCACCAAACAGTTACTTTCTTAATCCTTAAATGTGTGAGCATTCATTTTAAAGAACTCGGCAAGCAGCTTAGTATTGAATTTAAAGGTCATGCGTTCTTATCATTTTGTATTAAGATATTTCTGCAATGGAGCTTCCATTTTTTCAAGAACGCACCAACATCCAAAAGGCTCTCCTGCTTGTTTTCGAAAACTAGGGTTTCAATGCGGTTGCTAAAGCAACCTTTAACCCTCTTCAAATTTTCTTCGATCACTTCTGCCGCTTTTCTCTTGTGCACACTCGTTCGCAATTGGAACAACCACGATGCACTTGCTACTTCAATACCACAATATTCAAAATGCATGTTTGTCACTTTTTATTTCAACGTCAACACTTGTTCAGTCTTAGATCACTTTATACTATTAACGGAAGGCAACGAAAATACTTCTTAGTACAATTTTCCAATAAAGTTCACACAAAAAATCACTTCTTAATTCATCAGCGTTAAAATTAAAAACAACGTTAAATTTTTCAAATAATTTCCAAAAATTTAGGAAATCAAATTGCATGTCTAACTGCACCAAACAACGATTCGAATACTTATTCAAATAGTCTCATGCAGTTGATTTTATACGCGAATCAAAATATCTTAATCAGCAATAGTAAACCACAACTAACCAGAATATATTTAAGAAGCTCTGGTAAATTGCAACGCACAATTTTCTCATCATTTAATTTGCTCAAAAACGTGATGCTTCTCATCTAAAAAACCACATTTAATTTGCTTTGCAGAACACATGTTGCAATCAAATGCCTATATTTCCTTTAAAACTATGAAAACCTGAAAACACATTGGCATATATCCGAATTCCCAACAATTTCAAACTATGAAATCTCTAAAACATAATTCTTAATAATTCTTTTTGAGACACATCCCTCCTAAAATCATTAAAAAACTGCATACGGAAATTTCATGAATAAGTTTCTAAAAAAAAAATTGACACCGCATGTTAACAGAACACATAAACGAGAATTCAAATTTATGAAGTTCTCATAAGCTTAACTATCAAAATCTACTGCCTGGATAAGCTACCAACACTTACGGTCCAGCAACCTGCATACCACACTTCAACATCAATCACAAACAACGCAAATTGCAAATTGCCCAAACGCATAGCTCAACTTAGACAACACATGATAAAGAAAATATAGCAAAATATGATGAAAATTTCAATCTGTGCTGTTTCAACCGGGAAAAAAAATTTAAACTTAGTACTGCACTTAGAGATATCTAGCGGATTTGTTCATTTTCTTTTTACAAAACTGATCGATGCTATATTTTTAGCACTTTTCAATTCTCTGCTTTACTGATAATATTTGGTCTATTTTAGACTATCCACTTCAAAAGCCTCCCTGATACTCTCCTATAATACAATCATGGTGCGGCTTTAATTTTCTTTCTACGATTTTGTAGAGCACTTTATAAGACATGCACAGCAAAGCAGTGCCTCTATAATTTTCAAACCATAACTTGTCCTCCTTTTAATGTACGGGACATATTATACTTTTCCTCCAGTCCTCTTGTTATGCTATATAAAAACGTCGTCAATCGTCTAAGCATTCACACTCCGCCAAGTGTATACGGTCAAGCGCATACGCCCATTGTCATCAAAACATGTACTTGTCGACCAACGGCAAGCGAAAAGTCTTCATATTTCATAACATTAGCGACGACGACTATGTACATGAGAAGCTTCGGGGTGTGCTTATGGAAATATCGACAAGCATTCGCACTACGCCAAGTGTTATACGGTCAAGCGCATACGCCCATTGTCATCAAAGCATGTACTTGTCGACCAACGGCAAGCGAAAAGACTTCATAATTCGCTCTGCATAAGCCATAACATTAGCGACGACAACGACCATGTACATGAGAAGCTTCGGGGTGTGCTTCCAGCGGAGTGACACTGTGTAGAGAAGAGAAAAGCTAAACAAAAGCTTTTCCTCGCCTGATTTCTCCCTGCCTTCAAACCATTTCTCCAATTCGCCGCAAAGTTTCACCATGCGAGCAAGTGAGACGGAGCGCGGAGGAAGAAGCTTTCGTGGAACGAGAACGCACGTTTCAACTACTCAGCGAATCTAGGGCGAATTGAGGCCGCATGAATCGTTTAAAAGCAATTGATCGAGCGAAAAACGGCAAGTAGTGATAACAGCGGTTAGGGAATTGTTCGGGTAGTGTATTCGCCGCAAAGTCAACAGTAAAGCAATTGTTCGAGCCAGTTAGTGCAATTCGTCCATATAGTTCCGGTGCAACTGCAGAATACCTCCGCATCGGTTAGATGGTGAGGTGTAGGCTTGAGCCGCGAACCTCATTCGGCTTGGGGGCGTTTTACGCTGTGTAGCCACCATCAACTAATTTTACTTTCTTCCAGGCATCCTGCGTCCGTGAAGACACAGTATGGATAGGTGTTAAAATAATTAAAGAGGTGTAAATGTAATTAATTTAAAATCTCAACATAAATAAAACGAAATTCTTTCAACATGTAACTCTCGTCTTTTTGTTGATTTAGTTTAAATGGACAGAGTAGCAGGTAAGTGGTGTTACAGTGAGTTCTTTCCCCGGGAGCCTTGATGTTGTATATAGGATACGCATCAAGTTGAGCTCCCAGTTCTTACCAGTATACATTGGGTATACTGGTTTGCAACAAAATTGGCGCAGCCGGTAGGATATCGGTTTTGCAGAGACCACAGTGTAGTGCACTATGTAGCAAATATAAATGGGCTGACAAATCTATTCACCCAGCCAATATCTCAAACCTTTCAACTCCTGTAAGACACCATTGCTACTCATACTGTCCATCAAACTAGATCAGCCTTCCTAAAAAAAAAAATCAAATAATAATTTTAATCATTTAAAAAACAAAAGTATAATATCAATATCCCCACATCATAATAATGCTACTCATACAGTGCATAAAACTAAATCAACCTTCTTAAAACAAAAAACAAAAATAAATAATTATTTCAATCATTTAAATAAAAAAAAGAAAGTATGAATATCCAAACACAATATTGTTAATCAAACTAAACCAGTTTCCTTTAAAAAAAAATAATCATGTTAATCGTTTAAGTTACAAAAACATAATATCAGTTTAACGCTACCCATACTGATCATCTACCCAGATCAGCCTATAATCGAAACAAATAATTCTATTGATCATTTTAATAACTAAAACATAATATCAACATTCAAATATAATATTATTTCTACTCATAATATGCATCAAATGAGACCAGTCCCAAAATCAAATAGTCATCTTGAACATTTAATTCTTCATTCATTTACTCCCCCATTCATATATCTTAAATTCCATTTTTTCTTATCTAAAGATCATTCAAACTTATTCCGAACTCGATCAAACCCAACGTAGAATTTATAAAGATATAAAGTTTCAATCAACTAATATGCAAAACACAAAACATTACCAGTAAATATTAAACACAAATAAGCAAACCGAAAACTTAATAGCGAGCAAACAAACGCGTGCCCATTGTTATCGAAATATGATACCACTTATGACTCCAACTGCTTGGACAATACGCATACCCACATGCATACTAAAGTCTTATCTCTTGAATTGAATGAGCATTCGAATTAACTGAAGCATAATTAAAAGAGAAAAAAAAAACAAACATTTAACTGCAAATTGAATAGATAGACATCTGGGCAATATTTCTAAATGCAATAACATTGAAGAGCAAACTAAATAAATTAACTGCGCTACATAAATACAAAGAATAATTTACATGAGAAGGGCGATTTTCCAACGCAAATAAACATGAAACTAATTTAATTTCCAGTTACACTGAAACAATTTAAGTATGGGGAATTTGAAACAACAGAACTTTAGTTATAAGAACAATGCAACAATGCAAACGATTTTACCCCAAAAAAATTATCTCTTTCAAAATCCACTGTAATTCTATCATGTTAAGGAAACGAAAAAAGTGGCAGTCAAGTCGGTAAAACCCCGGCAAAACTCCAAACCATTACTACCAGCAGACACGCTTTTTCTATGTCTAATTGCACAATCACTGGAATGAAAACCAGTAAATTTAACAACAGCCTCTGAGCCGTTGACATAAGCTGTCGACGGACACGCTATTTTTAGTTATAAGTCCCTAAAGAAACACATAATAGCCTCTGAGCTGCCCGATTTCAACTTTTGGCAGACACGCTACATATAGTATTAAGTCATATGCAAAAGAGACATCAATTTACCATCCAGTCGTAGCCTCTGAGCTGTTGATCCAAAAGGGGTTTACAACACGCTATCAACCATGTACCCTTTAAACAAGCCACTACGTTTCCTTGCACAATAAATACATTATATAACTGCTAACTATTAGAAAAAAGTCACAAATAAAACCCCTGTAGGAAGCGCAAGACAATTCCACCCATTTCCCACCCTTTTACTTTATATATGGCGACAATATCAAATAGCGTCTTAGAAGATGTCTTTGAGTTGCTCTAAACAATCGTTTTCTCAAGATCGAGATCAAAAATTTATCCACGGCTAATGAAGTGACCTCGCACGGCGCTGTACTGTCTTCCAGTAAGGTCCAGGACAGCATTATGCCAAACTAAGTAGGCACACACGAGGGAAAAATTAGACGGAACACATTTAGGGTCTTGAATGAAGGCCGAAACTATATGTTCCCAAGCCCATATAGTGATAGTATCGCTTCGACCATAATCTTTCTTGCAAGATATTTTCAACGCAGTATATCTGTTTAACAGTTCACTAAAATCAATAAAAGTATATACCAGAACTATTAAGCTTACAATCTCTCCTTTTAATTTCAACTTAATGAAACGGATCATCATCATTCACAACTAATACAATATTTCTATACTTAACAAAAAACCTTCATAATAAATAGTAGATTCCAACTTATAAATAATCCACAACTATTTACACATACTGCTGAATACATTTCTAATAACCCTCCCTTTTTACAACTACAAATGAATAAAAAAGTATGTAATTTACAACTTAAGCCAATTAAACGACAATTAAATGCATATACCTCAAAAGCTCTTCCTCCTACACAATCGTAAAGCATAGATGAATTAAAAGCCCTGCCAACTACGAAATGCATTAAGCCGACTTAATTAAAAACAAATGCTCTTCAAGGCAATTACCAGCCAACCACGAATTAGTACATACATATCATATACTTCACATACTTCCTAGCAATCAGCGCATGTAAAAGCTACAATACATGGCTTCATTCAATTATCTCATGCATTATTGCAGAAGCAATGCTAATCATATCTTCAAAGCTCGTTAGCGGCGAGCATCACATAAACCTTCAATCCATGACTCCCATTCCCATTAACAACATTAACCATGCATATTAAGGTGAAAGTTTATTTATCACACTCACTCGCACCCTATAAAGCCAAGATAGCTTATACTAAAGTCTTGGGAATACAACAACAACGACTCCCAAGCTACATAAATGGAAAGCTATTCTCTCGGCAAATCTTCTTCCGAAGCGAAGCTTGTCCCATACGGAAGATACGACCAACTTGCAATTACCATACCCATAACATCGTCATAACATCGCGTAGCCCAAAAGCACAAGCACCCAATTCCCCACATAGTACCCAACCCCAAAACTCCATGCATCATCCCACCCGTTCCTTTCAACTAGTCTAGTTATAGCAAGAGAAAAAATAATGGAAAAACAGAACATAAGAAAAAAAT
Source organism: Odontomyia ornata (assembly GCA_963969285.1). Lineage (NCBI taxonomy): Eukaryota > Metazoa > Arthropoda > Insecta > Diptera > Stratiomyidae > Odontomyia > Odontomyia ornata. The sequence goes on from OZ017739.1 coordinate 216,575,573, forward strand.
AAGAAACAAAGAAAAAATTAGTAAAGAAAAAAAGAACCAAAAAGAAACCAGCGGAAAAGAGGGCTGAGTTCAAAATAAAAAAAAATAATAATAAAAAATAAAAAAAAATCATAAGCAGAAACAAAAATATAAAAAAAATATTACAGAAATAATAATAAATAATATAAACAAACAAGACGCTGGTGCGTAAAAAAAGGAAAAAAAACGAATTTCAGGCAAAGAATGCTATAAATTTGTAGAATCCTATAATAAACATCCGACTAACTCACAATTACTAATCAAGTAACAGCTATGCACTGATTTGTTTTCTTGCGCCTCGCACACGATAAGCATAAAGCCATAATTTCGGCGGCGAAGCTAATGCCTTCAGAAAGATACAATTGACTAGCAGTGAATTTACCTATGGTCTCTTGCGACGACCCGCCAGATCCAATTCGCACATATGTGGTGATAAGCGCAGTACGTTCTTCCCTGATAACGAACTTCAATGATCGTGTGAACTGTTCAGCCCAAAGCTTGATTATTATCACACCATATGAAGCAAGTAAGCGGCGGCGAAGCTAATGCCTTCAGAAAGATACAATTGACCAGCAGTCAATTTACCTATGGTCACTTGCGACGGCTCGCCAGATCCAATGCGCACATATGTGGTGATAAGCGCAGTACGTTATTCCCTGTTAACGAACTTCAATGATCGTGCGAACTGTTCAGCCCAAAGCTTAATCATTTTCACACCATATGAAGAAAGTAAGCGAGCTACTCGACAAAATTCCCAATCCCGATGGAAACCCATGCGGAAGCTTTGATAAGGTAGCATTTGCCGCCACCACAAGGAAAGTTTTTCGCTCGGCTGAAATAAGTCCGAAGCTAATTAAGCGATTGGAGTAAATAATCTTATCAACCATACGAGTATAAGCGAATAGAATGCCGTCAAGCTTGACGTTCTATCCCTACTAAGTATCCTCACATTCCATCCCATTAAAAATTAATTCATAACGCTCCGCCTACATACTAACAAAAAAATTCCCACAAAACTATTGGCACAATAATTAATATGTAGAACTTTAAGAAAGCTTAGTTGTCGTATTAAATAAAATTAATTAAAAACTATAGTAATGTTAAAAGCAATAAGAAACAATTATGTAAACAATTATTATTAAAGTTAATAAGTAGAATCTGAAATATTCAAGGTAAAAAAAAGAAGAAGAAACAGTAAGAATAATGATATAATAGAAGTAGTAGAAATATAAGAACGTTAATCGAATAGAAATTGAAAGTAGCAATGAATATAAAGACAAAATCAAAACAAAGAAAAGGAAAAGAAGAAAGTAATAAGTGCCATTGTACCTGCACCGTTCACACTACATCCTCACTAACGCTAATTTGCTAACATCTGTACTATAGCCTAGTAATGCACCAAAGGTAAACCAATAATTTACAATTATGATTTAAAGAAAAATCGGCAGTAAATATGGAAGTTAAAGGAAAATTTGCTGTCTCATAAAGTAAAGCCAATTAAAAGAAATATTGAATTCCGGCATCCCTCAAATGAAAAATAATTTTACATAAATAATAGTTTTATTCCCAAGAAAAAACGATTTAGGACCGGAAGAAATGTTCAGTATATTCTTCAACATTAGAATCAAACGTAACATTATTCCATTATTGTATACAATCAAATGAAATATTGAGTTATTAATTTATGTTTGTATAGAATCAAACCAAACACGAACCTGCTTGGATCAAAGTTGTATCAAACAAAAACCTTTGTGAATAGTTATACTGATAAACAATCAAAAAAAAAAAAACATATATATATATATATATATATATATATATATATATATATATATATATATATATATATATATATATATATATATATATATATACATTATCAATCCACGATTATGTAGAACCAAAAGCGATCTTAGCTCACTGTATTAAAAGAAATACTAAGTATCCGACAAAACATCAATTTATAATTAACTTATTATGTTAGTATCAAGTAAAAACGTAACCGTACAGATTAGCGACTCAGGCAAGCAAATCATGAATCCGTAACGATATAAAATCAAAAATGAAGTAATTTTCAATTGTAACGTTGAATTATGCCATAACATGTTAAGTAGCGTAAATTAGGAGTTAGAAATACACGAAATTAATCGGTAGAATTAAGTATGTTAATCAAGAACCAGCAGCAGAACAACAATCAACAATAGGCAGTGAGAAGTACAGCGGACAATAGTAATGGCCTTAACAGCGCAAAATATAAGTACAACTAACGCATTAAGTTATTCGCATCATTGGAACGGAACAACAATTTACTTCACTCTCCAAGTACGTAAATCAGTCAAATCCGCCGGAGGAAATGTTATGCTATATAGAAACGTCGTCAATCTTCTAAGCATTCACACTCCGCCAAGTGTATACGGTCAAGCGCATACGCCCATTGTCATCAAAACATGTACTTGTCGACCAACGGCAAGCGAAAAGTCTTCATAATTCATAACATTAGCGACGACGACTATGTACATGAGAAGCTTCGGGGTGTGCTTATGGAAATATCGACAAGCATTCGCACTACGCCAAGTGTTATACGGTCAAGCGCATACGCCCATTGTCATCAAAGCATGTACTTGTCGACCAACGGCAAGCGAAAAGACTTCATTATTCGCTCTACATAAGCCATAACATTAGCGACAACAACGACCATGTACATGAGAAGCTTCGGGGTGTGCTTCCAGCGGAGTGACACTGTGTAGAGAAGAGAAAAGCTAAACAAAAGCTTTTCCTCGCCTGATTTCTCCCTGCCTTCAAACCATTTCTCCAATTCGCCGCAAAGTTTCACCATGCGAGCAAGTGAGACGGAGCGCGGAGGAAGAAGCTTTCGTGGAACGAGAACGCACGTTTCAACTACTCAGCGAATTTAGGGCGAATTGAGGCCGCATGAATCGTTTAAAAGCAATTGATCGAGCGAGAAACGGCAAGTAGTGATAACAGCGGTTAGGGAATTGTTCGGGTAGTGTATTCGCCGCAAAGTCAACAGAAAAGCAATTGTTCGAGCCAGTTAGTGCAATTCGTCCATATAGTTCCGGTGCAACTGCAGAATACCTCCGCATCGGTTAGATGGTGAGGTGTAGGCTTGAGCCGCGAACCTCATTTGGCTTGGGGGCATTTTACGCTGTGTAGCCACCATCAACTAATTTTACTTTCTTCCAGGCATCCTCCGTCCGTGAAGACACAGTATGGATAGGTGTTAAAATAATTAAAGAGGTGTAAATGTAATTAATTTAAAATCTCAACATAAATAAAACTAAATTCTTTCAACATGTAACTCTCGTCTTTTTGTTGATTTAGTTTAAATGGTCAGAGTAGCAGGTAAGTGGTGTTACAGTGAGTTCTTTCCCCGGGAGTCTTGATGTTGTATATAGGATACGCATCAAGTTGAGCTCCCAGTTCTTACCAGTATACATAGGGTATACTGGTTTGCAACACCAGAATACAGACCCAGGGGAGAGGTCCACGTTTCGCGACCGCAACGATGGAATCATGCGAGTGCATGGAGCCCAGAGCGAGAACAGTTCGAGCAGGCAGCTCGGGACCGCGGCTCGAGGCCCTGGTACAATTGGGACTTAGCATCTTCAGACCAACCAGGAGCTCACCGCACGGGCCGGCCTACTCTCCGCGAAGATGTCGCACCCAGGCAGCCTAGTTATGAAAGTAATCGTTCGCCAGATGCTCTTCCGTCCTCTAAGATAGCCCATATAGTGGCAAGTTGGAAACTTATGTTTACTGGGCAGGATGAAGACCCTACGACTATCGGTGATTTCTTGAGGAGGGTCGAAAACATGGCATCGCAGAACCAAGGAGGGAACCTGCGAGGCATTGCCCGTTGTGCGCAGATGCTTTTTAGTGGGAGAGCTCCTCGGTGGTTCTGGCGTTTCGTCGACATGGATCCCAGCTTTGATTGGGAAACCTTGAAACGGGCGGCTTTGCGGGAGTTCACCCCAGTCGAAGAAGACGACACGCTGAAGCAGGGAATCCGAAACCAACGCCAACAGGCACAGGAGACAATGGACGATATAATATTTCTGGTTTTACTAGCTGTTTATTCTGTTCCTCATTAGAACAAAATATGAATTTTATTATAAAAACCAGAATTGGAGAATTACCTACTTAACCAAACGGCTGGGCCGCAGAGAGTTCTAGCGAGGAATCTTGAATTCTACAAACGCCATGGTTACTAGATTTAATATAATTTAACTTGCTGCAATGAAAATAATCCTAAGTCGGTACAAACTCGCAGCGCTTCCTTATTAAAACTCCGTCTTACGTGTACGATCAAAAACTGATTATATTTCTTTTACTTACATCGATTTTAATACTTTCCAATTCTTACAAGCTAAACATAAAATATAGAACTTATTGGTCATACATTACTTAGTGTAGATTTTCAAAAATGACCCAATTCTTAATTTATTGCTCATAACGACAAAACACTTAACTATGCAAACATATCATACACATGGACTTACATGAATCATTCTCACTTGGTCATATACTCAAGTGTCGCGTCTCAAAGGGAACACGAGATTTCAGTTCACACCTTAAGTAATTTACATGAATCATTCTTGCTTGGCCATATACTCAAGTGTCGCGTACCAAAGGGAACACGAGATTTCATTCACACGTTAAGTGTGAATGAATTTCTATGGTGAGTCTCCATATGAGATTCATGTTACGTTGTTGACATGTGTTTCATTCTACAATATTTATGTTCACTTGACATTCTTTGAAGTCAAGTGAAATTTATTGTATTTATTTTCACTTGATATTTGTTGAGGTCAAGTGAAATGTGTCGTTATGATTTTCATTACATTCATTTGGTTCTGGGTGATATTCATTACATTGATTGAGTATTGATGTAATGAATATCATCCGATTTAGCTTTAATGAATGGATGAATGGATATCATTACATGGATATCATTACACCCTTAACCTCAAGATGAGTGTTCATATATTGAGCTTAGTTATATCTACATGTATATCTATGTATATTTTTATAGTATTACTTTAATTTTTTTTTTTATGTTTTTTATGTATATTTATTACACATGTGCATATTTATATTAGTTCAAGAATAAAACTATGATAATTCTCTACATATAATAATTCTTCATGATTAATAATAATCCTTTATGATTAAATTACGACATAATGTTGTATGCTTTTATCCTATCCTTATGTATTGATTTGTGGAGCCCATTAATATTAATTATTATATTACTATTTTCAATGTTTATAACTTCAAAAGGACCTTCGTAAGGAGGTTGATGTTTCCTTCTGTTTTCATTTCTGATTAATACTAAATCTCCAACAGTAATGTGTATAGGGTTTGCATGAGTTTGATTTTGAACTCTTTTGGACTTGACATTCTGTATTATGTTCCTAGCCTTTGTTATAGAAGTTCTTAATCTAACCTTCAGCTCTTTAGAATAATCATCAAGATTGTAAACCTTATCTCTATTCTGAATTAAATCATTCGGAAGGTAAGGGAGTTTTCCAAAAACTAGTTCATACGGTGTATAATTGGTGTCTACATGTGGTGTAGTATTATATGCAAAGGTGTAGTATGGAACCCATGTGTCCCATTGCTGATCATCAGCGAAAGAGTACATATACTCGTTTAGTACGCGATGGTTTCTTTCAACCGAACCCAATGTCTGGTGATGGTATGGAGTAGAAAAAATTTGCTTTATTTTTAGCAATTCACATACGTCGCCCATTAGTTTATTTGCAAACTCAGTCCCTAAATCAGATTTTAGTATTTTGAAATGTCCATATTTTAATATAAATTCCTCTACTAGTCCTTTAGCTATCGTTTCAGACTCCTTATTTGCTACAGGGAAAGCAACTACAAATTTCGTTGATTCGCATTGTAATGTTAGTATATATCGGTAGTTATTCGAGATTCTTAATGGACCTACGGTATCTATTTGTACTGTCTCAAAGCTTGTTGATGGAGTGTCAGTTTCAACCATCCTTTCTTTCGTATGTCTTACTTGTTTGTTAGTCTGACAAGCTGTGCAATTTCTTATGTGAGTCTTAACCATATTGCTCATATTTTTCTAGCAATATCGTTGTTTTAATTTCAGCAGTGTTTTGCGAACTCCAAGATGTCTTCCGTGCGGTGAGTTGTGATACTCTTCTATTAGCTTCATTTGGTTTGTTCTATCCATTACCCTAGTTGGTGGTTTGTAAATCATGATTCGGAGTTTCTTTTGCGTACTTGTTTTGTGTTGCAACATATTAAATATTCTTTTAAATATTACTTTGTCTATAGACTCAAAAATAATGTCTTCACAAGATAATGAGATTTCATTTATGTCTTCTTGATTCGCGAATCTCAATAGCTTCTCCAAGATCGAAACGAGTTTCGGATATGGATTATTGCCATTTGTCTCATTATATTTGTTCCTTGTGGTAGCATCTTTCATTGTTAGCTTATCCTTGATGGAAACGGATTTCACATCAGATATATCGCTAAAGTGCACTTCAATAATATCATTAATACGTTAAATAGAAACTTTATTTTTTCTGCGCAGAACAAATTTTAATTTCATGATTCCAGTGATGTCTGACAAACTCGTGCAATCCCAACAATAGAGTTGATCAAATTCTATCGATGTTTGGGTGTTCTCGTTGTCGACTATCTTCTTTTGCATTTCTTTTTTAGAGGCCATTTGCCTGGTAATAGCTAATATTTTCTTTTTCGCGGTTTCATCGTTTTCTGGAGGTATCATCGCCTTTAAGGTATCAGCGTTTAGCTCGATCCTTGATAATGCATCAGTATTGGTATTCATACTACCTTTTTTTATATACAATGGAAAAATCGTAATCAGACAGGTCTACACGAATTCTAGTAAGTTTTGACGAAGGATTTTAATGTGTAAACAAAGATACCAGTGGTCTGTGATCAGTCACAACCACAAATTTCCTTCCGTAGAGGTAGGGTCTAAAAAAGTTTATGCCCCAATGTATGACTGAAAGTTCTTTTTCGATAGTAGGTTTATTAATATCGTGTTTAGCCAAAGATTTACTTGCATAAGAAATTGGTAAATCTTCTCCAATTTCTCCTTGAGACAGGACTGCGCCTAAAGCGTAGTTAGAGGTGTCAGTCGTTAATATGAAATATTTATTGAAGTTCGGATATTGAAGGATTGGAGGTTCTATCAATTTTCTCTTCAAAGTCTCGTACGCATTCTGACATTCTTCAGTCCAGTTAAATGTTACATTCTTCTTTAGTAATGCATTCAAACACTTCGCCGTTTCAGCAAATTTAGGAATAAAATGCCTGTAATAATTGCAGAACGCCACAAATCTGCGTACTTCATCTGCATTCTTCGGGACCGGGTAGTTTCTGATGGTATCATTTTTAGCTAGATCAGTCTTGATTCCTTCGTTGGTTATCAAATGACCCAGGTATACTACCTCTGATCTCAAGAACTGGTATTTTTCAGGATTTAATTTTAGATTGTGCTGACGCAGTCTTTGTAATACTTTACGAAGATTTTCATTATGATGTTTGATGCTGCAACCAAATACTATAATGTCATCAACATACAGGAATGCTTCGTGACTTAGGCCACTAAGTGCTATAGTCAACAGCCTTTGAAAGCTATTTGCTGAAATTTTCAATCCGAATGGTAATCTTTTGAATTGGAAATGTCCATCACTGGTGGAGAATGCTGTCAATGGTCTAGACTCTTTCTCAAGTTCAATTTGATGAAAAGAGCTAGTCATATCCAGCGTAGAGAAATATTTCGCTCTACCTAACTTGTCTATGGCGTCTTCAAGTCTCGTCAAAGGAAACTTGTCGCTGACTATCTTGTCATTAAGTCGTCTGAAATCCACAACTAGAGATGGCAAATACTGCTACTTTTGATTCGCAGTGTTCGACTAGGATTGCTCTTTTTCGATATCTGTGCAAAAGAACAGCTCTTCTATTCGCAGTGATTTCTGGAAAAATTGCCTTGAACTCCGTTTTATCCGAAGCAGAATTAAATTTAATTGAAGATCAAAATATGAAAATAAGAACACTTTGAAGGCAATTATATTAGGAAATCAAGTTATATTTCATTTTAAATAAATTAAATGAAGTGAAAATTGAATCAAAAATTGTTTTCATGAAATTTTAGATTACATTACACTAAATCTTCTAATTAAATTATTGATTTATGAACTCAATATATGTGGTATTTATTTATGCATACAAATAAAATGAAAAACCGTGAGGGCTTTTGAGAAAATTACTTAATGTGAAAAATACTGAAAATTATTAAGTGCTTAAAAATACTCAGCCAATATATATACATTTACCAAATAAATAACAAAAACGAATGAATATAACATAATGTTTTGATTATATTTATATTTTTACATTTTATATACACGATGCACAAACTGGACAAATCACTTAGTGCTAATTTCAAAAAGTCTCCAGTCTTGGTTCAAAAACAAAGTTTGCTCCACTTTTTGAGAATCTTTGTAATGAATCGGGCGACGCCACTGGGTGACCATTACCAACACACCTTGCTGCTATGTGGCTTGTCATCCCATGGTGGTTGTGACGTTTGCACATCCCACGTGAATTTTGTCGTGGGATGTCAAATTAAAATTGACAGCCACATGGGAAGAGAGTGTGGAAGTAGTGGCCGCCACCAAAGAACTGTCGACGATCGGCGTGCTGTTTGTATCGCGTGTGAATTTCGTGTTCAATTGAACTGTTTTTCGTTTGCATTGTGTTGCAAATATTATACCTAATTAAATCCCAGTTGAACAATAACCCACCCAAAGATCATTAAACAAAAGTGGAATTGTGGGTGCCTTAATTCATGACAGGTGAGTGTACTAACTCATCATCTAAAAACCCTGCAAATATGAATTTGAATTCGACGCTACCTGAAATTTTCAGGTCCTCACCCGAATCAAGTGTGGAAAAACGGCCAGTTTCGGAGCAAATAGAGGAGAGAGTTTGCCGTGTTAAAGGCATCTACGACAGCAGTGGTAATCTAATGTATGGTTATGTTACTACAGATCTATTGGACGGCGAAGATCTAGATACGAATCTTTTAACAGACCTAAGTAAAAACAGTCACATTCAATTCAACAATCAAGTCAATCATATAAATCAATTCAATAGGTACTTGGTGCAGAACGCCTTACAAAGTGGGAACGTAACGTACTTGCCTGCCAACACAACCATAATCAACAGCATTAAAAATGTACCCAGCACAAGTTCCCACATACTCATTACAATTCTCCGAGTAACATGGTGACAGCTGCTTCAAGGCTGGGCGGCGGAACAGTACCCTTGATGGTTACAGCGCTAGCGCAGCACAATCAAAATTCATCATACTACGAACAAACCCCATCATCAACAAAAATTCATCGCGGAATCGCACTCACCTCATCCAGTCACCAGTCGCATTGCCTGAATAGCACCAATGCAGCGACGACCCACATTGCTAACTCAACGGGAACTTCGCAATACAATGAAGTAGGAACACTCAACGGAAAAAACAAGGTATCATTTACTAAGAGGGGTAGTGCTTTTCTTAAATTCCCGGTTAAACCATTATATTTTAAAGAAATCGACTTTGATTACTTACTGTTGGTAATGCCTCATTTTTTTCGCTTTTAAAATCAATGCAAAGACACACGGTTTGAATCTCGTAATTGAGTGATGTAAGTTTAAAGCTTATTATTAGATATTTGATTAGTCGAAATTCGTTTATAGCCGAGTTTAGTTAGCAGTAATCGGAAGAAAATGAAATAATATTCCCTATCTACCTAAAGTTAATTAAAAATCATAAAAACAGTCAAAAATATAAGCCTAACATACCAGGTGAATTAGGAGTCAATCACCTATAAGTTTGAGTGAAGTAAAATGTACTCCGTATTTTATTTCTCTTCTTCTTTGCTTGATTGTTTTTTTTAAATAATAAGCCTTATTGGGTATTTATGAGTTGTGCTCACCTCATATTTAAAAAAAAATTGAATTTTGGAACTGAAAGAACCTTTACTCAAACTACATTGACATATCCAATCAGTCAAGCACTTCATTTGGAGTACATGATAGTTTACGGGCTCTTGCCCCTTTAGAATATCTTAAAAATTACAAAATATAGATAAGCAAAGCAAAATTAGCAAAAATGAAAGTAGAGAATGAAGACATGTATATGAACTCACATGAAATGATTTCCTACATTGAATGAGGCGGTTCAACGAAGTTAGTTGCTAAGTATTACAATCCATTTAAAAATTAAAATTTGTTATATTATATATGTGATGCATTGATAATTAGACACTTTTATTGTTTACATAAGATTGTAAATAATTTTTAGTAGAAACCGGCAAAACATTTGCTCGATTAATATTGATAATTATACACTATTATTGTTTATATAAGATTGTAAATAATTTTTAGTAGAAACCGGTAAAGAATTTGCTCGATTAATTATAAATTGAACAAGTCACAAATTTAATATTGCGATGAAAATAGATATGCGCTTTATAATATGAATTTAAACTTATGAGTTTAGAATAAGAAAAATATAATACAAAATTACACAATTACAATAGATCGTAGAAAATAGAATGCTAGAACCTGTGCGTATAAATAGAAGACGACTGATCTGATGAAATAACACCAATAATGAAAAGCACTGCGACAGAAATAGACAAAAATATTATGAATTACTAAACTAAAAACGACTTTCCTTTCCAGTGGCCTTTTCTTTCAGCGGGAAGTAGAGTGCATGGTAGGTATGCCGTCGCGAGGTAGGGTTTGACAAAATCCGCTGAAGTCGGTTTCGCGTCGCGCGCGGTACGCGGTACCTTTGTTGGTTTTGCCTTTTTATTAGCGTAGCTTTCGTCGGGTTTGAGATATTAGTATATTTTTCGGTACCGTGTCAGGAATTCGGGAACGCGAAGTAAAGATTAGATTTTTGTTCTTTGACTGGTTAAATGAAGAAATACAGAGTAACGTAAAGTAGGTTTCTTCTCCGTATGATTGTGTTTTGTGACACGTTTGGAAACGGGCGTTTATTGGTGGCTGAAAATTGTAGATGAGCGTAATCCATTTGGAGACCCGCGACCGAAATCCTCTCCGATCTAGCTGGCCAACAAGCAGCCACCGCGAAAATGGATTACGGTGCACGTATTGGTTGACCGGTTGGTACCATCCGTCGGTACTGCTCAGACTTAACGTCTAGAACCGATGAGAGGTCGGTTCCTCGTTCGGACTTAGACTTAAAATCATTACATCATTTGTTAAGTACGGTCATTAATAACTAATTAGCTTTAGCATATATATTGTACATCTTGAGGGTTTCTCTTCAGAAAAATTAGACACTGAAGAAGGGAGAACATTTACTCCCGAAATATATATATATATTTGTCAGAAAACAAATAAATAGCGTTGTTTTTTTAAATTATATTTTTCTTTTTTTTTAATTACAGCGCTCAAATATGGAGATTTTCAATAGACATTACATCTTGTTCTGCTTTCACTTAGAATATACCCTGCCTTTGAAAACAGGCGCTCGCAAGGCACGGAAATAGCTATTGAACACAAATTTTCTCTGGCTAGCTGGCTGAGATAAGGGTAGTTGTGCTTGTTTTCCCGCCACCAAAGTAGAGGATCCTCATTTTTTGCCAGAATATTTTCTTCTAGGTACCTTTGAACCTCCACAACTGCTCTGGAGTTGGCCGTTTGAATAGATTTTACATGCGATACTGCCTTATCATAGGTACTCCAAACTGAAAATTCATGGTTTGAATTATCTCCAGCAGCTACTTCTTCTTGTTCAGCGGTAAGCGTCAAATTTTCATTTTGGCCACTACAGCACTCATTTATTCTGATAGCAACAGCATGGACAACACTTTCTTTGATCCGACCGGCAGTTGATGTTAGCTTCTATGTGATATTTTTGAATCGTGGATCTATAAAATGTTGCAACATAAAGAGTATCGTTATCTTCAAGATCTTCAAGATCATCAAATCTTTTCGCTAGTCCAGACTTCAGAGAGGAGACTAATGATATTACAGTGGGATGATAATTTCATCTTAGTAATTGGTTGGCCACGTTTTTCAAACCACTTATCAGCACAACGACGAGAGATGCCGTTAAATATTTTTCTCCGCTCGTGATTTTTGTTAAAGCTTCAAATGGTTTCAATGCTTTAATTACTTGCGCTGTTATTGTCTATTCATCGGCTGACAAAATTGGGACATCTTTGTCTATAAACGCAACAGTCATTTTAACAGCTTCTTCCAGTTCTAAAATTCGTTCAAGCATGTAATAGGTAGAGTTCCATCTGGTCGCAATATCTAAAATAAGTTTTTTAGGTTCTTTTCCTGCATTCTGCTGGTACTGCAAAAATTTATGATTTGCGGTAGAGTTTCTCTTAAAATGAACGACTATTTCCCTAACTTTTCCGAGTAAAGATGCAAAAAACTTAAGGCTGTCTTGAGTTACGAGATTTATACTGTGAGCCAGATATTCAAAATGCTTCCAAACTAAATGGATAATAATTGCTGATTTTATATTAGCAGCATTATCAGACACTGCTAGAGAAACTTTTTCTGAGAGTTCCCATTCATCAGTCATCTGCTTGATTTTTTCAGCTAGATTAAAACCGGGATGGCTTTCATTGTAGCTTACGCAACCTAACAAAATCGACTGAAGAGTAATATCCAAATCGACGTAATGAACTGTTACTCCAATAAAATTTTCGCTGTTAGTATCTGTAGTTAAACTACAACTCAGAACAAATTTCGACAAAATTGTGGTTTCCGTCAAATTTTTCTCATACATCGCAGGTAGCATTGTGTCGGAAATATGCCGCCGATTTGGTAAATTGTAAGAAGAATTTAAAGATTTCACGAATCGTTTGAACCCGTAGTCCGCCACAATGCTAAATGGTTGAAAGTCAATCGTAAAAGGGTACATTAAATTCTCGTCAATATGCTGCTTCGCTGTTGTGGTCAACTTTTTCGGCACGAAATCGTGCAAGGTTCCCAGCACCAATGCAGGTCGTTTAAAAGGATATTTTGGCTGGCTACTCACTTCAGTGCAAGCCTTTGCGCTTGTGCTAGGTAGCGGTGGTTCATTATTTGCCATCGTCACATATTTATTTTGGATAATTTCATTCTAAAATATATGAAATAAAAACAAACAATATCTAAAAAAACACAGTCAAATAGTATCGCTGGATTTAATTATGCAAATATCCGTTATGCAAAATTTTAAGTAACATGCAAATAGAGTAGCCAAATTAAAGCCCAGAGCGATGGATGTACAGAAAAAACTCAATGCATTTTTACGAGGAAAAATACTCACAGTGTCTCTGGAGGTACTGGAAGATGCGAATCTACCAGCCGGGATTTTAATTGTTGGGTGTTTTGTTGACAGGTGTCGTTTCAAATTTGTGACTGATATCTTATATGAAATTTTCGCCTTGCAAATTCTACATTACAAAAGCAGCTATCAATAACATTGAAAAATCCCAAAAAGAGCTTGTTATTTTCGCTTTAGTTTCCATATTTCTGGAAACAATTCGATTTGTGTACATACGTTATATAATAAAAGGTTAAAACTCAAGTATGAGCAACTAAATCAATGGTTAATTATGTTTTGCCGATTTTTAAGAATAAGGTTAGCAAATTTCTTGTTTTTGTTCAAAACCTTTAATTCGAGATCAATTTGCTTTATTAAAATAATTACAAATTTTTGGGCTCTTATAGCCGATATTTTCTAGTATACAGCTGTATTTTGAATCAAACACTTTTTCGAACAAAAGCAGTTATTCTAATTATTAACAACGACATTAATACAAAGCAATACCAATTTCTTGAACAACGATTTCAATTTCGTTTTCAATTCGAACATGAATGCGATATTATTTTCACTCAAAACTTGATTTAATTTCAAACGATTTTGTCTGATTTTATTTGCAAAACAACACTTGCATTGAACGAAACAGAAATTAATTTTCAAAACTAAATAAATAATGCCTTAAGATTTGCATACGTGATAAAGTGAACACTTTAAAATATACCATTTTTTCAGTTTTTCATGCTTAAAATATTTACAAAAAACATGTGCTTACAATCTTTTCTTTGAAACTTTATCAAATAACTTTTCTGTTGAATTCAAAACTTTGAAAGTAATTCGCTTTTCAAAACCAAAATAGTTCACAATACACCTTTGATACAATGGGAATTAAAATTACAATGCGAATGGTCTGGAAGAGCAAAAGCCTATCAACCATCAATCGCTTAGAATTATTGTATCTGCTACTGCTCTTTAGAGCATGTTTGCTCTTCTGTTCTTTATTACAAATCGCATTCGCAGTCAAATCTAAATTGCTCCAAATCGCAGTGAACAACATAGCCAAGTTCTTAAACCGCATCGCCCATAAGTGCACATTATGATTATGCAGCCATGCTCCCAGCGACCATACGAGCAAAAGCAAATCAATGGGCTCTTTCACACGGGAATGGTAAAAACCCATATCCAAACAGGTTTCGCGCTTACGCCCCTATGTTTACACGTTGCATAGCTCAGCCAACCTATTTTTGTATACGATACATGTCTTGCGAGTGTATGTGTCAAAAGGGTCATTTGATCGTTAAACATCGTGCGAACAACATGAGAGCGAAGACAGAGGGATAAGCGATTGAGAATTTATGTTTTAGCCTTGAATTGTGCACGAGGTGATAAAAACTGGAATGAAAAATGTATTTTATGATTGTTAAAGTTTGTCGATTCAAACTTCTATTGGATTTATTTGAATCCTCCGTGTTTTTCCGCTTTCTGAAAAATATATTCCAAATTTGAATATCTTTTTTAGTCGCATATTTTTCTTGATGTGTTGTAAACATGCTTATTATAATGCGATTCTATGAAGATTAAGCGTACTGTTAATTTTCTATAGATTTACAATAGGCAATTTATCTTCATTGAAATCGTGATATTCGTCGTGTTGTTTCCTGAAATTGAACATGGCCTCCGCTTTCATAAATTTATTACATAACGCGTAGCTTCTCGCATCCACGCATCCATTTTTGCATGCAAATTAAAGAAAGGCAATCGTTTCATGACGACTACCATCTTCACCGAATGTTCAATTCGGAATGATTACCTGCGTTTGTATAAAATTTCCTCCACCAAATGATCAACAAAATGCGTTTGTGTATGTGCGTTACGCTCGTTCACCCTACAAAATGTTGGCTTGTTTTTACCATCAGGTCCCCTCAATGCCTCTCACTCTTCTTGCCCATATAACCTGTTTAACGCTCACTTTTAACGCTGCGTCTGAAAAAGCCCAATGAGTATAGTCAAGACATCGCTGCGATTTAGAGAGCAGTCAGCTCAAAGCATATTTTGCTTATTGGGTTGTGATTGATTCTTTTACACTGTTCTTTTCAATCGCAGCTCTTTTTCATATGGAATCGCAACCTGTGATTGCTCTTTTTCAATCACAGTGAAAAATTCGCAGGTTTGCGAAGTAGCATACCATCCCTATCCACAACCAGTCGCCATTTAGCCTTACCATCTGCACTCTTTTTTGGTACGACCAAAAGAGGTGAGTTATCGACGGTTCTATGATGCCATTCGTTTCAAGGTCCTTAACCTGTTGTAGGATCTCTTCATTCTGGGATTGTGGTAATCTATAATTTTTAATATAAACCGGATTTTTATCTACGGTTTGTAACTTCTGTTTGTAAAAATTGTTGGCTTCGAGTTTTTCTCCATACAAATGAAACACATCTTGAAAATCCTCTACTATCTGAAGTAAATCATGCATCGCGGGTCGGTCTAGAATATCTTTGTCCATAACTTCTAGAAGCTTCTTGAATCTATCTTTGGTATGTCGTTGTTTTTCCCACTTGAAAATGTCATAGTGTTTCAACGATTCTACTTCAACGTTAAAGTTTCTTATGACAATATCCTCGCCATTAATGTTCAATATTTTTATGTGTCGAACATCTTTTGCAGGTATGATAGTATTTCCAACAAAAACACCCTTTTCAATTTCCGTGTTAAGGACAATACTATCCTCGGAAACCTCTATGTTAACTGGGATAATCATCTCAGTTCTGGCTGAAATATTTATCTGTGAATGTGTAGTAATTGAGCACGGCACATTGCACATGTTTAAATACGTGCACAAAATATATCTTTTTCTTTTCAATATCAAACAAGGGACATGACATCATTATAAATTCTTTTCAATATATAAAATCATAATTTTTGAATATGTTCGAATTGTTATCCAATCAAGTGTAATTAAAATCTCTTTTTTAAAGCACCTTAAATTTTCATACAAAATAAATGTGTTCAAACTCAAATTCAACAATTAATACAAACGTGTGACACAAATTGCAAATCTACATTCTCCAATTTATCTTGGCCTGTTTCACTTTAATTAAACCTGCAAAAATTGATTGAGCTAACCTTCATATTTTAGCGACAAATTTAAATAATTTAGGGTGAAACGGAATTCCATTCAATTAAATGATTTATCAGTAAATTTATACCAAGATAAAAAAAAGAAAAAAAAAAGAAAAAAAAGAAAATAAATTTGGTTATTTTCTTTTTTTCTTTTTTTTTCACATCTTGAAAATCCTCTACTATCTGAAGTAAATCATGCATCGCGGGTCGGTCTAGAATATCTTTGTCCATAACTTCTAGAAGCTTCTTGAATCTATCTTTGGTATGTCGTTGTTTTTCCCACTTGAAAATGTCATAGTGTTTCAACGATTCTACTTCAACGTTAAAGTTTCTTATGACAATATCCTCGCCATTAATGTTCAATATTTTTATGTGTCGAACATCTTTTGCAGGTATGATAGTATTTCCAACAAAAACACCCTTTTCAATTTCCGTGTTAAGGACAATACTATCCTCGGAAACCTCTATGTTAACTGGGATAATCATCTCAGTTCTGGCTGAAATATTTATCTGTGAATGTGTAGTAATTGAGCACGGCACATTGCACATGTTTAAATACGTGCACAAAATATATCTTTTTCTTTTCAATATCAAACAAGGGACATGACATCATTATAAATTCTTTTCAATATATAAAATCATAATTTTTGAATATGTTCGAATTGTTATCCAATCAAGTGTAATTAAAATCTCTTTTTTAAAGCACCTTAAATTTTCATACAAAATAAATGTGTTCAAACTCAAATTCAACAATTAATACAAACGTGTGACACAAATTGCAAATCTACATTCTCCAATTTATCTTGGCCTGTTTCACTTTAATTAAACCTGCAAAAATTGATTGAGCTAACTTTCATATTTTAGCGACAAATTTAAATAATTTAGGGTGAAACGGAATTCCATTCAATTAAATGATTTATCAGTAAATTTATACCAAGATAAAAAAAAAGAAAAAAAAAGAAAAAAAGAAAATAACCAAATTGAATTTCGCGCGTTTGATTGTATAAATGAAGGAACACAAGAAAAAGGCCAGTTTGACGATCAACGAACGGGAATTGCTCGGGGATTGGAAGTTGGGTGAGCGCGCTTGGTGATCGGTTGTTGAAGTGCAAGTCAGAAAAATAGAAATTTCCCTGGTTTTTCGCGTCGCGTAAATTTGTAGCTATATACAAATCGAAATTCTAGTTACAACCTAGCCATGGCACACTAATAAATGTGAATTCCCAACCGCGAATATATCGTTTTCGGCATCCGAAATATCAATCGTCAAAGTTGTGTAAGAATTTTCTGCTCGTTTTTTTTACGGCGGTCGTCATCGCAAGAAGCGTTGGTAGTTGCCGTTGCGAGTTGCATTCGATGTGGAATCACCGAAGTTTTCCCGTAGTGCAAAGGAAATAGTGAAATCAGCAAATATGAGTGATTCTTTGGTTTATCTGAACACTTATAGCCATTCCCGGAGAAAATAGTTTTGGTTTTTTTCTGGTTTTCGTTGATTTCTAATAAAGGCGAAAAAGAGTGTGAGTGAAAGCGTACCCCAACAACCGAGTGTGTGAATCAAAACACACACACAAAAGCGAACTATTTGGAGCCAGCAGCAAGCAGTGCCCTGTGAAAAACAGCTAGCGCTAAGCTAACTGTAAACAGCAATTTGTTTACTAACAGAGACGGAGGAAAGTGGAAAAAAAGAAACAAATTATTTGGAGAGTGGAGTGTTTTCACAGTGTGTTGAAGGACTGTAATAAAAAGCATTATAACCGCCACAGCACCTTGAAAAGAAATAAACTTTTTCGAATTTCATTTTTGCCTGATATCGAATTGTGAAGTGTTTTGTGATTTGACATGATGAACTGAAGAAAAGCAAACGCCCGCGCATGCAGCGATCAATATGGGATTAGTGAAAGTACAGTGATCACCAAGAACAACGGGTTCATTACAGTGCTCTATTTCGGTGATGTCTGAGAAAAACGGTTGTGTGAATAGCGTTTGCATCATTTTTTTGCCCAAAACGCCTGCAAAGTCCGACGAGATAAGAGTGTGTAGCTTGCGTGTGAAGTGAAGGATGTAATTCTGTATTTTGTGGTGCTTGCCTGTTTTGTGTGCGGAAATCGCGAGATTTCCAAGTGTACGCTCCGCTTGTGACTGGTTTGTTGCCAATTCATGTAGACAAATTACCTCCACGCGCTTTGTGCTTTAATTGCCATACACATTTCGTGAAGTTCGCATGGATGTTGCGACCACTTTTCCCTTATCATTGGCTACCACGCACCCCATGCTTGCTTTCGCAGCCTTGGGACACTTAATCTTGGGAATACTACACCAAAATTTCGGTTTTGTTCTCATTCAGCAAGGACTTTGGTGTATTTGATGGTCTGCTTGGCAATTTTTTTTGGTTTGGACTTCATCGCGTAACAACGGCCGGTGCTAAACGAGGAACGCCAGTTGGGATTTGGTGCGTGCGCTCAAGTCAAGGACATGACGAATATTACGCTGGGATAAAAAAATGGACAATAGAATGCGGAAATAGAGGCTAAAAGGAAAGGCGAAAAGGTAAAGTTTTAACTTATTAACTGAGTGAGCAATATTTCGCGCGAAATCCCAGCGAAAAGTGAAAATCGTGGTGCGTGCAGTTTCGTGGAGATTCAGAGACCGCCGAAGAATCGTCAATTTCAAAAAAATTCAAACATCGTTGAGAGAGGTGTATGCGGCAGTTGATTAGTAATGAAGCATGCAATTTATTGCTATTAGATAATTATCCTTTTTTTCACCGAGAGGAAATTTACTTGATGAACGATCAAAAATCTTAAATAGAAACCATATAACAGACTAAGCAAAATCAATAAAACACGAACTATTTAAAGACATTTTTTTTATATTTAAACTTATTTTTTTTATTTATAATTTCGGGTTTTTCTCTTAATAGCCTAGATAAGTCTCAATTTTTTTCACGTTGTGATAGGTAAACAAAAAAAATGAATTTTTCGTGAATTTGCATCTGGGGAAAAATTAGGCTTTGATGAGTGGTACCACGTATCGAACCCAATATTTTTCTTTTTTTTTTTTATCCATTTAATAAAGAATAGAGCTCATGCCTGTCGGATTTATAATGAATCGCAGTTACGTGCTAAATCGCATAAATATTTTTGCATATTCATAACGGAACGCGAATGCGACAATTGTCCAAAATATCTCATATCAAGCTTATACTACTTTGAGCATGTATAATATCCGTAAAACTTTAGAGAATAAACGACAAATCATGAAATGTTAAATGTTAAAACGTCGGTCTTTCCTTTCTTCAAATTCTAACCGGGTATAGGACCCGGTACGGTGGCAGGCTTCCACCTCAAAACATGATCCAGCCGCCGGGTACTCATTAATCCTTCTTTTGTTTCAGGTGATGTCGCGGGTTGAGTGGCCCAAGCAGAGTGCCTCTTTATGGCATAGAGTTATGCATTCAAATTGTATAATTCTATGGCATAAATTGGTCACCGGGGTACTCCTCTTCTGATGGGAAAGTTCATGCAAGTTGTATGAGTTTTCCACTCAGAAGAGGAATAACTGGCCACTGCAAGAGCATATATATGGATTTATTCCGGTTGGGTGGGTGCGAAGGGGCTCCACCACCACCGGTTTGCCCCTCTTTCATTTGTGGGCCATGAACTTCGTCGGTCAATGACGAGGTTACCCCAAGTCCGCCTTTCTTCTCAGGTTCCTCTTGTTCTCGAAACAAGTACTTTCTCCCTCGACGTAATTATCTACACTTTTTGCGACTTCGGTTGCCCCTGGATCTCCAGCAGTCAAATTCGTGAGTGTGAAATTTTTTGTAGTGGGTCCTCGTGCTGGGGAAATGAACCCGCCCCACGACACCGCAATGCTAGCCTGCCAGCGCATTCACGCGTCTCCAGACGAGGGCATTCTCGGCAGATACCGACACCTTCTTCTGCCGAGGCAGCAGACCATCGCTGTAGTCCTTCACGGACTTATTGAACAGTCTAATAACACTACAAATGGCGCCCAACGTGGGACCCCAAAATGCCCGGCTGTATCATCAGTCGTGAGCACGAGACAGTCCATCGTCTGTAGGTGTCCCCACAAGGTGTTAGTATTATTGGCGGGTAGGTAACTCCCGAGGGTTTTTGCACTGATCGTGCCCCAGCAACTAGTAACTTCCGGACGTGTGTTGTCTTTGGACACCAATATCGTTTTGTCCTGCTTTTGATTTGTACTTTGGTGGTTTACCACCATTGTATAACTAGTAAGGCCAAATGATATTAGAGTCCCTATTTGTGTTCGGAAGTTATTATCCCAACA
Source organism: Odontomyia ornata (assembly GCA_963969285.1). Taxonomy (NCBI): domain Eukaryota; kingdom Metazoa; phylum Arthropoda; class Insecta; order Diptera; family Stratiomyidae; genus Odontomyia; species Odontomyia ornata. The sequence goes on from OZ017739.1 coordinate 216,596,412, forward strand.
GCTATTTTGCGGAGGATTCTTATCCGCTCCCCAAACCAGTGGTGCCTAGGTGTCTTAAATTACATGGATTTTGATTTCATGTGATTGGCTGATTAGCTAATCCATGACTATCCATGACAAGACACGCGCTGCTTGTGGATTAGAATTCAACCCTGGGCTGACAAGTTGTAACTTGAGAAAACTTGCGGATGAGGAAACACTTCTGAACCCTGATTCTCATGGTGCCGCAAGAGAGTTGTCCCTGGAACACTACAGAAGGAAGGTGCCATTGGTGTCCTTGCTTGGGAAGAAGGACAGAAACGAAAGACCGATTATTTTGTTTGATAACTTTTGATACCGTCAATTAGAAAATTTCTTCATACATTTTTTTTTGTGAGGAATGATTATAGTTCGCCACTGACGGCCACTTCAAGAATTTTATATTTTACATTTGTTTTCATATTTTTTCTTATCTATATATATATATATATATATATACATATATTTATTTAGATATATTTTTTTTCTTTATATATTTATAGTTCTGTTTTTTTCGCTAATCACCATTGTTACAGGAATGCCCACCAAAAGAACTCCAGAGAGGAGGAAGTTGAGGTCAGATGCCGGACCAGCACTCTTGTGCTCCATATGTCATGAGGACATGGATGAACTCACCAGTCAGAGGTTGCAGTGCGGACACAGGCTACACCAGCTGTGTTTGGTCCAACTGCGGCAAACCTCATCCACGTGCCCGCTCTGTCGTCAGCCTCTAGAAACCGCCCAGCCAGCAACAGAACGACCTCAGTCCTCCAGCGCAAGTGGAACTGTGCCCAAAAGCGGACCCCTTCCATCCACAACAATGAGTGCACGAGAGGAAGACTACCGAGCCGAAGCAGTGCCACCTGCGGAAGAGCCGAGACCCACTGTGGCTGTGGAGGCGACAGTCCTACAAGACTTAATGGTGCTCATGCAGGACCTGACCACCCGGGTAGCCTCGCTAGAAAGCCAGAAGGAGAATCCAGTACCACCTCGGCCAAGAACGCCTCCGATGTGGGATTCGGACCCAAATCCGTGGGATTTTCCAACAGACTCGCGACGCGACCACGAACGAATCCGGCCCGGTGCGGCAATGAATCCGTTGGCTCCAGTGTACCGGCCCCGACTGAGCCAAGCACCGCCACCAACCCAGGCTCCAGTGATTCCGCCGGACCAACGCATCCATCCACACGCTACGTATCGGCTGAAGCCGACGCAGATCCCCAGCATCATCCAGGCCTGGAATCTGCATTTCAGCGGGGAACCCAACACTGTAACTGTGGAAATTTTCATTAGTCGGGTGGAGTCGCTGATTGAGCAAATGCTAGCAGGAGACCACACGGCGCTCGCAGGATATTTGCCAATGCTGCTTAGGGGAGCAGCACTTGAGTCATATTGGCGAATACATTCGGCCCCACCATCAATACGCTGGTCACGGTTGAAGGAGGTACTCCGCATGGAATACCCTACGGTAGACATGGACGAATTAGTACTGGACAAGATTCATGCTAGATGGCAGCGTCCGGACGAGTCTTTCCATCAATATCGAGCCGATATCCTTCGGCTGAATGACCAGTTGTCAGAGCCGATGTCTTCTACCCAATTGCTGCGTTTGCTGAAGCGCAATCTAAGGCCGGAGCTTCGTCGCCATATCGTGAACCCCGATCCACAGAATATGGAGGCACTGCTGAGAACTGTGCGTCGCCTAGAAGGGTTTGAGGAAGACCCCCGGGACCGGCCCTACTTACTAGCTAGGACAGGTCCTCGACGAGGAATCGCGGAATTGGCCCCAGATTACACCACCATGGATCTGGAGGAAGATTTTGACCAGGACCAGCTTGCTGTAGCAGCAGTGGGAAGTCTTACGACCTGCTGGAATTGCCATCAAACCGGACACCGATTCATTTCATGCCGAGCAGAGCGTAATGTTTTCTGCTACGGTTGCGGCAAGCCGGACACATACTTCCCGGACTGCCCTGAATGCGCCGCGCAAAAAAACGGCCGAAGGAGTACCCGACCACCTCAGCGGTACTCGAAGCCCCCGCAGTAGCTCCTCAGCCCACTGCTCACCCCAATAACCCTGACGCTAAACCACCAGCCATGACCACTATGACTGCGGATGTTCGCTCTCTCCTGGAGGCCTTGCCAACGACCATATTGAAGCGACTACTGCAGTCACTGCCAGAAGAACCACGGCAGCCTCAAATACGCACTTTAAAACCTTATCATGTTCGACCGCAGGAATATCGGGTGGCTCGAGAGCGAATATTTGCTTCTGAAGTAGTCACTTCCAGCCCGCGCACGACCAAATGGTCAAACCGTCGTTGGCGGAATTTCCGCAAGAGAGTGCGCACCTGCCGTCAAACCCTAAACTTTTGTAACATCTCGGAGGTTGCTGACAATGAGATCAGACCTTATCATCCAATTAAAGCGTTGGACGAGACCGTGTTTGCATTGATCGACACGGGTGCCAGTATCAGTTGTCTTGCCTCGAGCTTTGGCTCGAAGGTACTCCAAGACTACCCGAACTTGATTAAATCCTAGCGCACTGGAATCAGTACAGCTGATGGCACCAAACACCCTATACGAGGTAAACTAACCACACCCGTGACGTTCAGGGGTCAGACGAAGGATATTACTCTCTACATTATCCCGTCTTTGACTCAGAATGTGTACCTTGGCGTCGATTGCGTCCTTCGCTTTGGACTGGCCTCTGATTTATTCACAGATTTGTCTTTAAATACCAGATATGCCAACGAAATCACTTCTATTCCCGATAGACATGACCTGACGCCTAACCAACGGCAACGCCTGGAAGCATCCATCACTGCTTTCCCATCTTACGCTACCCAAGGCCTTGGCCGCACCACCCTAGTCTCAAACGCCATCGAAGTTGGCGATAGTAAACCGATGAAGCAGAGACACTACGCCATCTCACCGGCCATGGAGAAATTGGTGTATGCGGAGCTGGATAGGATGCTCGAGTTGGGGGTCATAGAGGAGTCCCAAAGTGCCTGGTCATCACCGGTAACCTTGGTGGTGAAGCCAGGTAAAGTCCGCCTCTGTCTTGATGCCTGTAAGGTAAACGCGGTTACCATCAAGGACGCGTACCCTCTTCCACTCATCGATGGAATACTAGGGAGACTGCCGAAAGCCAATTATATCACCAGTCTCGACCTAAAAGACGCCTTCTGGCAAATTCCACTCGATGAGGGGTCGAGGGACAAGACCGCCTTCACAGTGCCTGGACGACCATTATATCAGTTCGTCACAATGCCCTTTGGCCTGTGTAACGCGCCGCAAACGATAACTCGGCTGATGGACAAGGTCATCCCACCTCACCTGAAACACCAAGTGCTCGTGTACCTGGATGATCTGTTACTCATCACGAAAACGTTCGATCAACACCTCCTACTATTACAAGAAGTAGCCCTGCACATCAGTAAGGCCGGACTCACCATCAACGTACAGAAAAGTAAGTTTGTCATGAAAGAAGTCCGATACCTAGGACATGTCATAGGACATGGCACTATCAAAACGGATCCAGACAAAACTCGTGCGATTGATGAGTTCACAATGAATGGAGTTCATTGTGACGCAAGTCAACATGGAGTAGGAGCCGTGCTGGTGCAATTGACCGATGAAGGAGAGGAGGCTCCCATCGCCTTCATGTCCAATAAGCTGAATTCGGCCCAAAGAAACTATACTGTGTCTGAGCAGGAATGTTTGGCAGCGGTAATGGCTGTGAAGAAATTTCGAACCTATATCGAGGGCCACCAATTCGAGATCATCACGGACCACGCTTCACTACAATGGTTGATGAACCAGGCAGATTTACATGGACGCCTAGCAAGATGGGCTCTTAAACTGCAAGGGTTCAAGTTTTCCATCAAAAATCGGAAAGGGACCCAGAACATCGTACCCGACACCCTCTCACGAATGTTTTCCCCAGAAGGAGCCGAATTGGCAATAAATGACGAGGACCCCATCGAGATAGATTTGGACAGCCCACATTTAGAATCAGACAGCTACAAAGAGTTGAGGCAAACCATCGCGACCCAACAATCGCAGCTACCTGATTTAAAGGTAATAGACGGCTACGTGTATAGACGAAATGAATACGCCACTGGTGATCCATGGCAGGAAGAAGAGTCCTGGAAACTCTGGGTACCGGAGGAAATGACACAACATCTGATCCTCCGCGCACATGACCATCCTTTAAGTGCCCACGGAGGTTACGGTCGGACGTTACGGTGACTCAAGAAATACTTCTTTTGGCCTAAAATGGAATCGCAGGTTAAAGACTACGTGAGCGCCTGTGAGACCTGTAAAGGCACCAAAGCGCCCAACCAGCCTCTTCGATCTCCTATGGGTCAACTCAACGTCCCAGAACGCGCATTCCAACGTTTATACATCGATCTACTCGGTCCATATCCTCAGTCTTCCATGGGACACATCGGAGCTATAGTCGTCCTAGACCAGCTTTCAAAATTCCCACTGGTGGAACCTATCCGTAAATTCACAACTCCATCTATCGTGAAATTCTTAGAGAACCGAGTATTCCAAGTGTTCGGGGTTCCAGAGAGTGTGTACTCAGACAACGGAGTACAGTTCCGGTCTCGGCAGTTTAAGGGCCTACTTGAGCAGTATGGCGTTGAACACCAACTGACGCCCATATACTCTCCTCAGTCTAACGCCTCCGAACGGTTGAACCGCACCCTATTGGCAGCGATCCGTTCCTACGTCCACCCATCTCAAAAAGGTTGGGACCGGCGATTGTCTGCCATCACATGCGCCCTGCGATCCTCGTAGTATTCCGTTACTGGTGTCGCCCCTTACTTTGCCGCCTTTGGACAGCACATGATTTGCCACGGTAAATCATACCGGCTGTTACGGCAATTCAAGTGTTTGGGAGACCCCGTCGTTGCGCTGGAGCCCCACGAACGTCTAGGAGACCTCCGCCAACAAATCGGACGGAAGATTAAGGCCGCAGGAAGTGCAAATGAGGCGCAGTACAATCTCAAGTCACGATCTGCTAATTTCAAAGAAGGAGATGAAGTTTTCCGGCAAAATTTCCGGCAAAGTGACGCCGCGGGGCATTACAACGCCAAATTGGACAGGCGATTCTTGAAAAGCCGCATAAAGCAGGTAATGGGACCTAACCGTTACTTGTTAACGGACCCATCGGGAAAAGAACTTGGGGTATACCACGCAAAAGACCTGCGCCGATAGATAATTAGTCACGTCTGTTTCGTCCGTCCGCATAGATTTTCAAAAAACGCGCAAGGGTTGTGTACTTCCGGCAAAACATAAACATACGTGTCAGTCCGTCCGTCTGTCAATTTCGTTTTCTTTTATTGTTCGTCACTCCTTGTTCCGACGCCAAAGACAACCCATGCTATAATGAAAGATCCTTCAGCTCCTTTTTCGCAATCCGCGTCGCCTTGGGATCGCAAGAAAATTAGCTGCCCTGTAGTAAGTGAGCACGGCACATTGCACATGCTTAAATACGTGCACAAAATATATATTTTTCTTTTCAATATCAAACAAGGGATATGACATCATTATAAATTCTTTTCAATATATAAAATCATAATTTTTGAATATGTTCGAATTGTTATCCAATCAAGTGTAATTAAAATCTCTTTTTTAAAGCACCTTAAATTTTCATACAAAATAAATGTGTTCAAACTCAAATTCACTAATTAATACAAACGTGTGACACAAATTGCAAATCTACATTCTCCAATTTATCTTGGCCTGTTTCTCTTTAATTAAACCTGCAAAAATTGATTGAGATAACCTTCATATTTTAGCGACAAATTTAAATAATTTAGGGTGAAACGGAATTCCATTCAATTAAATGATTTATCAGTAAATTTATACCAAGATAAAAAAAGAAAAGAAAAGAAAAAAAGAAAATAACCAAGTTGAAGGAGAATCCAGTACCACCTCGGCCAAGAACGCCTCCGATGTGGGATTCGGACCCAAATCCGTGGGATTTTCCAATAGACTCGCGACGCGACCACGAACGAATCCGGCCCGGTGCGGCAATGAATCCGTTGGCTCCAGTGTACCGGCCCCGACTGAGCCAAGCACCGCCACCAACTCAGGCTCTAGTGATTCCACCGGACCAACGCATCCATCCACACGCTACGTATCGGCTGAAGCCGACGCAGATCCCCAGCATCATCCAGGGCTGGAATCTGCATTTCAGCGGGGAACCCAACACTGTAACTGTGGAAATTTTCATTAGTCGGGTGGAGTCGCTGATTGAGCAAATGCTAGCAGGAGACCACACGGCGCTCGCAGGATATTTGCCAATGCTGCTTAGGGGAGCAGCACTTGAGTCATATTGGCGAATACATTCGGCCCCACCATCAATACGCTGGTCACGGTTGAAGGAGGTACTCCACATGGAATACCCTACGGTAGACATGGACGAATTAGTACTGGACAAGATTCATGCTAGATGGCAGCGTCCGGACGAGTCTTTCCATCAATATCGAGCCGATATCCTTCGGCTGAATGACCAGTTGTCAGAGCCGATGTCTTCTACCCAATTGCTGCGTTTGCTGAAGCGCAATCTAAGGCCGGAGCTTCGTCGCCATATCGTGAACTCCGATCCACAGAATATGGAGGCACTGCTGAGAACTGTGCGTCGCCTAGAAGGGTTTGAGGAAGACCCCCGGGACCGGCCCTACTTACTAGCTAGGACAGGTCCTCGACGAGGAATCGCGGAATTGGCCCCAGATTACACCACCATGGATCTGGAGGAAGATTTTGACCAGGACCAGCTTGCTGTAGCAGCAGTAGGAAGTCTTACGACCTGCTGGAATTGCCATCAAACTGGACACCGGTTCATTTCATGCCGAGCAGAGCGTAAGGTTTTCTGCTACGGTTGCGGCAAGCCGGACACATACTTCCCGGACTGCCCTGAATGCGCCGCGCAAAAAAACGGCCGAAGGAGTACCCGACCACCTCAGCGGTACTCGAAGCCCCCGCAGTAGCTCCTCAGCCCGCTGCTCACCCCAATAACCCTGACGCTAAACCACCAGCCATGACCACTATGACTGCGGATGTTCGCTCTCTCCTGGAGGCCTTGCTAACGACCATATTGAAGCGACTACCGCAGTCACTGCCAGAAGAACCACGGCAGCCTCAAATACGCACTTTAAAACCTTATCATGTTCGACCGCAGGAATATCGGGTGGCTCGAGAGCGAATATTTGCTTCTGAAGTAGTCACTTCCAGCCCGCGCACGCAAAATGGTCAAACCGTCGTTGGCGGAATTTCCGCAAGAGAGTGCGCACCTGCCGTCAAACCCTAAACTTTTGTAACATCTCGGAGGTTGCTGAGAATGAGATCAGACCTTATCATCCAATTAAAGCGTTGGACGAGACCGTGTTTGCATTGATCGACACGGGTGCCAGTATCAGTTGTCTTGCCTCGAGCTTTGGCTCGAAGGTGCTCCAAGACTACCCGAACTTGATTAAATCCTAGCGCACTGAAATCAGTACAGCTGATGGCACCAAACACCCTATACGAGGTAAACTAACCACACCCGTGACGTTCAGGGGTCAGACGAAGGATATTACTTTCTACATTATCCCGTCTTGCGTCGATTGCGTCCTTCGCTTTGGACTGGCCTCTGATTTATTCACCGATTTGTCTTTAAATACCAGATATGCCAACGAAATCACTTCTATTCCCGATAGACATGACCTGACGCCTAACCAACGGCAACGCCTGGAAGCATCCATCACTGCTTTCCCATCTTACGCTACCCAAGGCCTTGGCCGCACCACCCTAGTCTCAAACGCCATCGAAGTTGGCGATAGTAAACCGATGAAGCAGAGACACTACGCCATCTCACCGGCCATGGAGAAATTGGTGTATGCGGAGCTGGATAGGATGCTCGAGTTGGGGGTCATAGAGGAGTCCCAAAGTGCCTGGTCATCACCGGTAACCTTGGTGGTGAAGCCAGGTAAAGTCCGCCTCTGTCTTGATGCCCGTAAGGTAAACGCGGTTACCATCAAGGACGCGTACCCTCTTCCACTCATCGATGGAATACTAGGGAGACTGCCGAAAGCCAATTATATCACCAGTCTTGACCTAAAAGACGCCTTCTGGCAAATTCCACTCGATGAGGGGTCGAGGGACAAGACCGCCTTCACAGTGCCTGGACGACCATTATATCAGTTCGTCACAATGCCCTTTGGCCTGTGTAACGCGCCGCAAACGATGACTCGGCTGATGGACAAGGTCATCTCACCTCACCTGAAACACCAAGTGTTCGTGTACCTGGATGATCTGTTACTCATCACGAAAACGTTCGATCAACACCTCCTACTCTTACAAGAAGTAGCCCTGCACATCAGTAAGGCGGGACTCACCATCAACGTACAGAAAAGTAAGTTTGTCATGAAAGAAGTCCAATACCTAGGACATGTCATAGGACATGGCACTATCAAAACGGATCCAGACAAAACTCGTGCGATTGATGAGTTCACAATGAATGGAGTTCATTGTGACGCAAGTCAACATGGAGTAGGAGCCGTGCTGGTGCAATTGACCGATGAAGGAGAGGAGGCTCCCATCGCCTTCATGTCCAATAAGCTGAATTCGGCCCAAAGAAACTATACTGTGTCTGAGCAGGAATGTTTGGCAGCGGTAATGGCTGTGAAGAAATTTCGAACCTATATCGAGGGCCACCAATTCGAGATCATCACGGACCACGCTTCGCTACAATGGTTGATGAACCAGGCAGATTTACATGGACGCCTAGCAAGATGGGCTCTTAAACTGCAAGGGTTCAAGTTTTCCATCAAAAATCGGAAAGGGACCCAGAACATCGTACCCGACACCCTCTCACGAATGTTTTCCCCAGAAGGAGCCGAATTGACAATAAATGACGAGGACCCCATCGATATAGATTTGGACAGCCCACATTTAGAATCAGACAGCTACAAAGAGTTGAGGCAAACCATCGCGACCCAACAATCGCAGCTACCTGATTTGAAGGTAATAGATGGCTACGTGTATAGACGAAATGAATACGCCACTGGTGATCCATGGCAGGAAGAAGAGTCCTGGAAACTCTGGGTACCGGAGGAAATGACACAACATCTGATCCTCCGCGCACATGACCATCCTTTATGTGCCCACGGAGGTTACGGTCGGACGTTACGGCGACTCAAGAAATACTTCTTTTGGCCTAAAATGGAATCGCAGGTTAAAGACTACGTGAGCGCCTGTGAGACCTGTAAAGGCACCAAAGCGCCCAACCAGCCTCTTCAATCTCCTATGGGTCAACTCAACGTCCCAGAACGCGCATTCCAACGTTTATACATCGATCTACTCGGTCCATATCCTCAGTCTTCCATGGGACACATCGGAGCTATAGTCGTCCTAGACCAGCTTTCAAAATTCCCACTGGTGGAACCTATCCGTAAATTCACAACTCCATCTATCGTGAAATTCTTAGAGAACCGGGTATTCCAAGTGTTCGGGATTCCAGAGAGTGTGTACTCAGACAACGGAGTACAGTTCCGGTCTCGGCAGTTTAAGGGCCTACTTGAGCAGTATGGCGTTGAACACCAACTGACGCCCATATACTCTCCTCAGTCTAACGCCTCCGAACGGTTGAACCGCACCCTATTGGCAGCGATCCGTTCCTACGTCCACCCATCTCAAAAAGGTTGGGACCGGCGATTGTCTGCCATCACATGTGCCCTGCGATCCTCGTATTATTCCGTCACTGGTGTCGCCCCTTACTTTGCCGCCTTTGGACAGCACATGATTTGCCACGGTAAATCATACCGGCTGTTACGGCAATTCAAGTGTTTGGGAGACCCCGTCGTTGCGCTGGAGCCCCACGAACGTCTAGGAGACCTCCGCCAACAAATCGGACGGAAGATTGAGGCCGCAGGAAGTGCAAATGAGGCGCAGTACAATCTCAAGTCACGATCTGCTAATTTCAAAGAAGGAGATGAAGTTTTCCGGCAAAATTTCCGGCAAAGTGACGCCGCGGGGCATTACAACGCCAAATTGGACAGGCGATTCTTGAAAAGCCGCATAAAGCAGGTAATGGGACCTAACCGTTACTTGTTAACGGACCCATCGGGAAAAGAACTTGGGGTATACCACGCAAAAGACCTGCGCCGATAGATAATTAGTCACGTCTGTTTCGTCCGTCCGCATAGATTTTCAAAAAACGCGCAAGGGTTGTGTACTTCCGGCAAAACATAAACATACGTGTCAGTCCGTCCGTCTGTCAATTTCGTTTTCTTTTATTGTTCGTCACTCCTTGTTCCGACGCCAAAGACAACCCATGCTATAATGAAAGATCCTTCAGCTCCTTTTTCGCAATCCGCGTCGCCTTGGGATCGCAAGAAAATTAGCTGCCCTGTAGTAATTGAGCACGGCACATTGCACATGCTTAAATACGTGCACAAAATATATATTTTTCTTTTCAATATCAAACAAGGGATATGACATCATTATAAATTCTTTTCAATATATAAAATCATAATTTTTGAATATGTTCGAATTGTTATCCAATCAAGTGTAATTAAAATCTCTTTTTTAAAGCACCTTAAATTTTCATACAAAATAAATGTGTTCAAACTCAAATTCACTAATTAATACAAACGTGTGACACAAATTGCAAATCTACATTCTCCAATTTATCTTGGCCTGTTTCACTTTAATTAAACCTGCAAAAATTGATTGAGCTAACCTTCATATTTTAGCGACAAATTTAAATAATTTAGGGTGAAACGGAATTCCATTCAATTAAATGATTTATCAGTAAATTTAAACCAAGATAAAAAAAAAAGAAAAAAAAAGAAAAAAAGAAAATAACCAAATTGAATTTCGCGCGTTTGATTGTATAAATGAAGGAACACAAGAAAAAGGCCAGTTTGACGATCAACGAACGGGAATTGCTCGGGGATTGGAAGTTGGGTGAGCGCGCTTGGTGATCGGTTGTTGAAGTGCAAGTCAGAAAAATAGAAATTTCCCTGGTTTTTCGCGTCGCGTAAATTTGTAGCTATATACAAATCGAAATTCTAGTTACAACCTAGCCGTGGCACACTAATAAATGTGAATTCCCAACCGCGAATATATCGTTTTCGGCATCCGAAATATCAATCGTCAAAGTTGTGTAAGAATTTTCTGCTCGTTTTTTTTACGGCGGTCGTCATCGCAAGAAGCGCTGGTAGTTGCCGTTGCGAGTTGCATTCGATGTGGAATCACCGAAGTTTTCCCGTAGTGCAAAGGAAATAGTGAAATCAGCAAATATGAGTGATTCTTTGGTTTATCTGAACACTTATAGCCATTCCCGGAGAAAATAGTTTTGGTTTTTTTCTGGTTTTCGTTGATTTCTAATAAAGGCGAAAAAGAGTGTGAGTGCAAGCGTACCCCAACAACCGAGTGTGTGAATCAAAACACACACACAAAAGCGAACTATTTGGAGCCAGCAGCAAGCAGTGCCCTGTGAAAAACAGCTAGCGCTAAGCTAACTGTAAACAGCAATTTGTTTACTAACAGAGACGGAGGAAAGTGGAAAAAAAGAAACAAATTATTTGGAGAGTGGAGTGTTTTCACAGTGTGTTGAAGGACTGTAATAAAAAGCATTATAACCGCCACAGCACCTTGAAAAGAAATAAACTTTTTCGAATTTCATTTTTGCCTGATATCGAATTGTGAAGTGTTTTGTGATTTGACATGATGAACTGAAGAAAAGCAAACGCCCGCGCATGCAGCGATCAATATGGGATTAGTGAAAGTACAGTGATCACCAAGAACAACGGGTTCATTACAGTGCTCTATTTCGGTGATGTCTGAGAAAAACGGTTCTGTGAATAGCGTTTGCATCATTTTTTTGCCCAAAACGCCTGCAAAGTCCGACGAGATAAGAGTGTGTAGCTTGCGTGCGAAGTGAAGGATGTAATTCTGTATTTTGTGGTGCTTGCCTGTTTTGTGTGCGGAAATCGCGAGATTTCCAAGTGTACGCTCCGCTTGTGGCTGTTTTGTTGCCAATTCATGTAGACAAATAACCTCCACGTGCTTTGTGCTTTAATTGCCATACACATTTCGTGAAGTTCGCATGGATGTTGCGACCACTTTTCCTTTATCATTGGCTACCACGCACCCCATGCTTGCTTTCGCAGCCTTGGGACACTTAATCTTGGGAATACTACACCAAAATTTCGGTTTTGTTCTCATTCAGCAAGGACTTTGGTGTATTTGATGGTCTGCTTGGCAATTTGTTTTGGTTTGGACTTCATCGCGTAACAACGGCCGGTGCTAAACGAGGAACGCCAGTTGGGATTTGGTGCGTGCCCTCAAGTCAAGGACATGACGAATATTACGCTGGGATAAAAAAATGGACAATAGAATGCGGAAATAGAGGCTAAAAGGAAAGGCGAAAAGGTAAAGTTTTAACTTATTAACTGAGTGAGCAATATTTCGCGCGATATCCCAGCGAAAAGTGAAGATCGTGGTGCGTGCAGTTTCGTGGAGATTCAGAGACCGCCGAAGAATCGTCAATTTCAAAAAAATTCAAACATCGTTGAGAGAGGTGTATGCGGCAGTTGATTAGTAATGAAGCATGCAATTTATTGCTATTAGATAACTATCCTTTTTTTCACCGAAAGGAAATTTACTTGATGAACGATCAAAAATCTTAAATAGAAACCATATGACAGACTAAGCAAAATCTATAAAACGCGAACTATTTAAAGACATTTTTTTTTATATTTAAACATATATTTTTAATTTATAATTTCGGATTTTTCTCTTGATAGCCTAGATAAGTCTCAATTTTTTTCACGTTATGATAGGTAAACAAAAAAAATTAATTTTTCGTGAATTTGCATCTGGGGAAAAATTAGGCTTTGATGAGTGGTACCACGTATCGAACCCAATATTTTTCTTTGTTTTTTTTTATCCATTTAATAAAGAATAGAGCTCATGCCTGTCGGATTTATAATGAATCGCAGTTACGTGCTAAATCGCATAAATATTTTTGCATATTCATAACGGAACGCGAATGCGACAATTGTCCAAAATATCTCATATCAAGCTTATACTACTTTGAGCATGTATAATATCCGTAAAACTTTAGAGAATAAACGACAAATCATGAAATGTTAAATGTAAAACGTCGGTCTTTCCTTTCTTCAAATTCTAACCGGGTATAGGACCCGGTACAGTGGCAGGCTTCCACCTCAAAACATGATCCAGCCGCCGGGTACTCATTAATCCTTCTTTTGTTTCAGGTGATGTCGCGGGTTGAGTGGCCCAAGCAGAGTGCCTCTTTATGGCATAGAGTTATGCATTCAAATTGTATTATTCTATGGCATAAATTGGTCACAGGGGTACTCCCCTTCTGATGGGAAAGTTCATGCAATTCAAGTTGTATGAGTTTTCCACTCAGAAGAGGAATACCTGGCCACTGCAACAGCATATATATGGATTTATTCCGGTTGGGTGGGTGCGAAGGGGCTCCACCACCACCCGTTTGCCCCTCTTTCATTTGTGGGCCATGAACTTCGTCGGTCAATGACGAGGTTACCCAAGTCCACCTTTCTTCTCAGGTTCCTCTTGTTCTCGAAACAAGTACTTTCTCCCTCGACGTAATTATCTACACTTTTTGCGACTTCGGTTGCCCCTGGATCTCCAGCAGTCAAATTCGTGAGTGCGAAATTTTTTGTAGTGGGCCCTCGTGCTGGGGAAATGAACCCGCCCCACGACACCGCAATGCTAGCCTGCCAGCGCATGCACGCGTCTCCAGACGAGGGCATTCTCGGCAGATACCGACACCTTCTTCTGCCGAGGCAGCAGACCATCGCTGCAGTCCTTCACGAACTTATTGAACAATCTAATAACACTACAAATGTTCCTGTCTTCAAGTGTCCATTGGTACTAAGATGTCTTCATCGTTTACATTGGAAGTTATTGTAAACGTTTCGTAATCAATTTTACATAAGTAATGGACCATTAAGTCTCTACCGATGATTCCATCCATGCTTATCGGAAAACCGCTTTGCATAACATGGAATGATTCCTTTAATTTGTAATTCCCAATAAGTAGATCTAAATAAGCTGTACCCAAAGATGTAGTTACTTCTTTGGTAATGCCCATTAATTTAATTTTATTATTAGTTTCTATCGAGTTCTCTAAATTATATTAGATATTCTCTTTGCAAATCGACACATCTGCTCCAGTATCGATTAAAAATAGTAGATATCTTTCTGAATTACAATTATAAATTCTTACAAAATTTGTACAATTTTCAGTAATCCTAAATATTTTTACTTCTAGTGTTGATTTCCTTGATCCGAGAGGTTCTGAATATCCTCTCTGGAACCCTGAACGTTTCCCTGATCGGTAGCAACGTGTACATTCCTTCGTTCACTATTGTAATTTCTATTACTGTTATTATTACTATAGTTATCATCTGTTACGTCCACGGCCTCTATAATTGCCATTGCTTCGATTTGTGTTTGTCTCATTAATGTTACCATTATTGCTGTTGCTATTATTATAATTGCGATTGCTATTATATCTGTTTGAATCATTGTTATTTGAATTATACTTCTGACTGTTTGTTGGTAAGTTCCGCTTAGAAGAGTATGGATTTGAGGTAGTTTTATTATTTTTGAAACAATTCTGCAACTCTGATTTTAAAGAATCAAAAGTTGAAATGGAAGCATTGGCCAAAGATAGTCTGGCGGTGGCACTCAGTTTCACATTCACAACAAAGTCTATTAAGCTAATTTTTGCATTAGCTGACAAGGTTGTGTGCAAAATCTCTATGATCTTAAGGAATGGATCTAATCCCTTATGTTCACCCTCAAAAACAGGGATCAACTTCATAGCCGTTTCTAAGTTGAATTCAGCCATGGTAAAGTTCTCCTCAAGAAATGGTAAACTCAATTCTAAATCGTCACTGATCGATGCTTCCTTATGTGTTTCTATGGAGTAACCTTGTTTGCTCATCTGTAGCCAAATTTCTCCCTCTAAAATTGATGCTTGTGCCCTGAATTTTAATTTAAGGTCTAAAAGCTTAGAGTCTTCCTCACTACAACTTTTCAGTGCATTATTAAATTTTTCTCTCCTAGTTTTCAATGGTTCTAACTTTGCCTGAAGAGTTTCAAACGTATACAAACTCCTTGCACATTTCTTTAAGTTACATAAGGTCCTTTCATTTTCCAACACAATTTGCTTAAACTGCTCCATAAATCAATCAAGAGAATGAGATGCCAAAATTTGATTATTAGGTTAAACCAGTTTAACATAAAGCCCTCTCAATAAGAATAAAAAGTAAGGATAATTTCATAGCATTAATTTAATTTATACGATGTAATATACGTCTTGAATTATACATTTATATTTCTATTTAATCGCTTGACCACATAATTTTTGCTATGTCTATTGTAAAAATAAAACATAACCAATCCTACTGCAAATACGCCTGTTGTCACTAATGACTGCTGGTATTGCTCCACAAAAGTATTCTCAACTGAGCAGCTATTCCCCATATTGATTCCAAAACCTCCGCTCTGGTTTGAGATCTAATAATTTCTGCTGCAACTGTCGTTTTTGCTCTGCAACCGAGATCCTGATTATTCTGTGCAATTCTGCGTGCTGGCGCTTCAATTTCGTCCTTCGACCTCCTCTTGGTCGACGCTTCTTTGGGATAGTTGCCTCGATGTCCTGCTCTTTGGCAGGTTTCTTGAGATATTGTTCTATACTGCGTGGCTTAGGTGCTCTTAGATCCGGTGTACCTATCTTTGTAGGTAAATAAGGTAGTGCAGGCTGTTCGGTTTTTCTTATCGGCACAGGTTTGTATTCCTCTGCGCGCTCGTATAATTTTTCGAATGCCTCATCGATAATTCTTCTTTCTTATTTGGTTAATCCTGTGTTAACCGTATCCTCGTCTTCATATAATTCCTCGTTCGGTAGGGCAGGATCGCCATATAATATTTTTGTTTTTACTAGCTGTTTATTCTGTTCCTCACTAGAACAAAATATGAATTTTATTATAAAAACCAGAATTGGAGAATTACCTACTTAATCAAGCGGCTGGGCCGCAGAGAGTTCTGGCGAGGAATCTTGAATTCTACAAATGCCATGGTTACTAGATTTAATTTAACTTGCTACAATTAGCAGCAATGAAAATAATCCTAAGTCGGTACAAACCCGCAGCGCTTCCTTATTAAAACTCCGTCTTACGTGTACGATCAAAAACTGATTATATTTCTTTTACTTACATCGATTTTTATACTTTCCAATTCTTACAAGCTAAACATAAAATATAGAACTTATGGGTCATACATTACTTAGTGTAGATTTTCAAAAATGACCCAATTCTTAATTTATTACTCATAACGACAAAACACTTAACTATACAAAAATATCATACACATGGACTTACATGAATCATTCTCACTTGGTCATATACTCAAGTGTCACGTGTCAAAGGGAACACGAGATTTCAGTTCACACCTTAAGTAATTTACATGAATCATTCTTGCTTGGCCATATACTCAAGTGTCGCGTACCAAAGGGAACACGAGATTTCATTCACACGTTAAGTGTGAATGAATTTCTATGGTGAGTCTCCATATGAGATTCATGTTACGTTGTTGACATGTGTTTCATTCTACAATATTTATGTTCACTTGACATTCTTTGAAGTCAAGTGAAATTTATTGTATTTATTTTCACTTGATATTTGTTGAGGTCAAGTGAAATGTATCGTTATGATTTTCATTACATTCATTTGGTTCTGGGTGATATTCATTACATTGATTGAGTATTAATGTAATGAATGTCATCCGATTTAGCTTTAATGAATGGATGAATGGATATCATTGCATGGATATCATTACACGAGTATTATGAAGTCCTATGCTGTCTGTTGGAGCGTCTAATGATCCCCATGCTAGAGTCGGAGTTTCTCAGCCTCTTTTGGGAGGGGATCAGACCGTAGCTGCGAGAGAGACTGGTGTTTGCCCCGCGTCACAGTGTGCATTCGCTTTGCGCATCAGCGAAGAAATTGGAAGCGGTGCAGTATCCCAAGCACTCCGTGTCACATAGTAAATCCTTTGGCCGACGAGAGCAACCAGAACGACAAGCGATCGCTGAGCTCGAGAGCCATATACCAGCCCTACCCGCGCCAGCCGTCCTCATTCCACCCAACAGCGTCAGCACCCCGGAGACTCTCTCTCCATTATCCACCGATTTAGATCCAGAACCTCCGTTGGAGGAACTGGCTCCCAGGGCCCGAACTACCACGTGCTGGAACTGCCGGTAGGCGGGACACCGTTTCACTACATGCCAGGCAGAGGCTAGCATTTTCTGCTTTCGGTGTGGGAAGCCAGACACCTATGAACCTCAATGCACTAATTGCAAGAAGACAAAAAACTTGCAAACGAGTGCGCACGACAGCCCGCAGCACTCGCGACAGACTCAGTAATGGAACGGCATGCCGTCCCGTCTACTGACAGTTCCACCTCCACAGTAGTTCCCCAGCCAGCTGCTCACCCTAACAACCCTGACGATAGCCCACCAGCCATGACTACTATGACTGCGGATGTTCACTCTCTCCTGGAGGCCTCGCCAACGACAGTATTGAAGCGATCACCGCAGTCACTGCCAGAAGAACCCCGGCAGCCTCCAATACGTATTCTAAAACCTTATCATGTTCGACTGCAGGAATATCGGGAGGCTCGAGAGCGATTATTTGCTTCCGAAGAAGTCACTTCTCGCCCGCGCAAAATAAAATGGTCAACCCGTCGTTGGCAGAATTTCCGCAAGAGAGTGCGCACCTGCCGTCAAACCCTAAACTTTTGTAACATCTCGGAGGTTGCTGAGAATGACACCAGACCTTACCACCCAATTAAGATGTTGGGCGAAATCACGTTTGCATTGATTGACACGGGTGCCAGTATCAGTTGTCTTGCCTCGAGCCTTGGCTCGAAGGTGCTCCATGAATATCCTACCTTGATTAAGCCCTGGCGCACTGAAATCAGTACAGCTGATGGCACCAAACACCCTATACAAGATAGACTGACCACACCCGTGACGTTCAGAGGTCAGACGAAGGATATTACTTTCTACATTATTCCGTCCCTGACTCAGAATGTGTACCTTGGCGTTGATTTCGTCCTTCGTTTTGAGTTGGCATCCGATTTATTCACAGATTTTTCTTTAAATACCAGATATGTCAACGAACTCACTTATATTCCCGATAGGCATGACCTGACGCCTAACCAACGGCAACGCCTGGAAGCATCCATCGCTGCTTTTCCCTCTTACGCTACCCGAGGCCTTGGCCGCACCACCCTAGTCTCACACGTCATCGAAGTTGGCAATAGTAAGCCGATTAAGCAGAGACACTATGCCATCTCACCGGCCATGGCGAAGTTGGTGTATGCGGAGCTGAATAGGATGCTCGAGTTGGGGGTTATAGAGGAGTCCCAAAGTGCCTGGTCCTCACCGGTAACCTTGGTGGTGAAGCCAGGTAAAATCCGCCTTTGTCTAGATGCCCGTAAGGTAAATGTGGTCACCATCAAGGACGCGTACCCTCTTCCACTCATCGATGGAATACTAGGGAGACTGCCGAAAGCCAATTATATTACCAGTCTCGACCTAAAAGACACCTTCTGGCAAATTCCACTTGATGAGGTTTCGAGGGACAAGACCGCCTTCACAGTGCCTGGACGACCATTACATCAGTTCGTCGCAATGCTCTTTGGCCTGTGTAACGCACCACAAATGATGAACCGTTGATGGACAAAGCCATCCCACCTCACCTGAAACACCAAGTGTTCGTGTACCTGGATGATCTGTTACTCATCACGAAAACGTTCGATTAACACCTCCTACTCCTACAAGAAGAAGCCCTTCACATCAGTAAGGCGGGACTCACCATCAACGTACAAAAAAGTAAGTTTGTCATGAACGAAGTCCAATACCTAGGACATGTCATCGGACATGGCACTATCAAAACGGATCCAGACAAAAATCGTGCGATTGATGAGTTTCCCTTACCAAAAACAGTTGAGAAGCTACGTCGTTTCCTTGGTGTGTGCAGTTGGTACCGAAGGTTTGTTCGGAATTATGCAACAGTTTCAGCGCCCTTGTCAGACATGCTGCGGAAAGGGAAGTTCATTTGGACCGAGCTCAGCCGAAAGGCATTTGAATGCTAAAACAAGCCCTAACATCAGCTCCGGTCTTGCACAGCCCCGACTTTACGAAGCCCTTCTCCATTCATTGTGACGCAAGTCAACATGGAGTTGGAGCCGTGCTGGTGCAATTGACCAAAGAGTGAGAGGAAACTCCCATCGCCTTCATGTCCAATAAGCTGAACTCGGCCCAAAGAAACTACTCTGTGTCTGAGCAGGAATGTTTGGCAGCGGAGATGGCTGTGAAGAAATTCCGAACCTATATCGAGGGCCACCAGTTCGAGATCATCACGGACCACGCTTCGCTACAATGGTTGATGAATCAAGCAGATTTACATGGACGCCTAGCCAGATGGGCTCTTAAACTGCAAGGGTTCAAGTTTTCCATCAAACATCCGAAAGGGACCCAGAACATCGTGACTGACACTCTCTCGCGAATGCTTTCACCAGAGGGAGCCGAACTGACAACAAGTGACGAGGACCCATCGAGATAGATTTGGACAGCCCACATTTTGAATCAAACAGCTACAAAGAGTTCAGGCAAACCATCATGACCCAGCAATCACAGCTGCCCGATTTGAAAGTGATAGAGAGCCAGTTATTTCACGTGTTTGGGGTTCCAGAGAGTGTGTACTCAGACAACGGAGTACAGTTCAGGTCTCGGCAGTTTAAGGGCCTACTCGTACAGTATGGCGTCGAACACCAACTGACGCCCATATACTCTCCTCAGTCTAACGCCTCCAAAGGGTTGAATCGCACCCTGTTGGCCACGATCCGTGCTTACGTCCACCCATCTCAAAAAGATTGAGACCGCAGATTGTCCGCCATCACATGCGCCCTGCGGTCATCCTATCATTCCGTCACCGGTGTCGCACCTTACTTTGCCACCTTCGGACAGCACATGATTTGCCATGGTAAATCATACCGGCTGTTACGGCAATTAAAGTGGTTGGGAGACCCCGTCGTTGCGCTGGAGCCCCACGAGCGCTTAGGAGACCTCCGCCAACAAATCGGACGGAAGATGAAGGCCGCGGGACGTGCAAATGAGGCGCAGTACAATCTCAGGTTACGATCTTCCAATTTCAAAGAAGAAGAGTAGGTTTCCCGGCGCGATTTCCGCCAAAGTGACGCCGTTGGGCATTACAACGCCAAGCTGGAAAGGCGCTTCTTGATGAGCCGTATACTGAAGGTAGTGGGACCTAATCGTTATATGATGACGGACCCATCAGGAACAGAAGTTGGGATATACCACGCAAAAGACCTGCGTCGATAGATAATCAGCCACGTCTGTTCTGTCCGTCCGCATACAGTTTCAAAAACGCGCAAGGGTTGTATACTTCAGGCAAAACATAAACATACGTATCAGTCCGTCCGTCTGTCAATTGTGTTTTCTTTTATTGTTCGTCACTCCATATTCCGATGCCAAAGACAACCCATGCTATAACGAAAGACCCTTCAGCTCCTTTTTCGCAATCCTCGTCGTCTTGGGATCGCGAGAAAATTAGCTGCCCTGTAGTAATCGAGCAGGATGTTAAATTTATTGTTTTTTTTTATTATTAATTTATATTTGATAATCTCATGTAAAATTTAAATTTTTTTTTTTTATGTCAATTTATAGATTTTATATATTATATATTCATTATAACTAAAACTGCTCGATTTGAATTCGGCGCAGGCAAAGGGTTAAAGGGAATTCCTGCATAGTAGAGGCCAAACCTGTTAAGTAACTACCCAACCAACAAACTATTTTCATATTGGAAACCCTGCTATGTCTTGGTAGTATGGAAATTATACATGCTCGCATTCCACTCATCGTCATCATGCTCATACCCAAAAATATACACTTACACTCATCGAACTGTTAGTAACAATTCGTATGAGTGTACAATCCACTCAACACAACTTGAGACTCGATGATCGTGGACCGGAGAACCGGTCGCGAGGTGGTCTAAGGAGTGTTGTGAGCGTGCGTGGACAATAGTTTGTGTCATGGTTTGAAGCTTCTGAAAATTGAAAAAGTGGTTGAATAGTTCAGGATAAGAGAATCTTTTGCCAGCACATTTTTGTTTCTGAATGTACAAGTTATCAGCTCAGTTTATAACATTCAGTTTTTTTCGAATGTAAGTGGAGAATAACTTCTTAACCCCATCTGTATTGAGGAGAGCTCGTGACAGTTATCGGAACGGTGCTGAAGAGCGTTAATTAAATTAAATGACTATACCAAACGGCGCGCATCGTGTGCTTTCACTCACAAACCGCAGCGGGTGAGCTATAATAAAAGCCTTTATCCCAGTTTTTAGTTTAGGTGTTATTGCGGCATATTTTATTAACACAGGACTGTGTCAGGCAGAAATCTAGAACTCGAAACCGTCATTTCACCTTTAGGAATGATACCGTGGATGTGCGAATGGATGAATGTACGTTTAGCTTGAGATCTTTCCAATCCAATAGTATTTGGAATCAAACGGAAACATTGTAAGCCAATGAAGAAGATAGCAGCAAATATTTACAGGTACTAATGTTTTGTTGTGCATCGCGGAAATGTAATAAATTAATATGAAACGGGGATACTCGTTGCAGACGGCGACTTAGTGGGAGCGAACCTTCCTCGCGGGCGATGAACTTTCGAGAACTTTATTGCTGCGTGAAAATGGAATAGAATTGATCAAGTGGCATGGTTATTGAGCGATGGTGCTTTAAATTATGTAAATTGATGTGAGTATGGCTTTAACTGCGCATTAATGTTACCGCAGAAAAGTGCTACTCTAATGCGAAGTTGAGTTACTAAATTTCATTTGACAATGGAGCACTTCCAACAAGGTCATCATTATACAGCCAGCATGGAAAATTAAACGAGATCAACTAATTTTGTCTGAGCGTCTATTATCTGCTGGCATCAAATTAGGATGGGACATAGGAAAATTTTACATTGATCATCTGCTGTGAAAATCCAGAGTTTTCCTTGCGCGTTCGTCGGGCTGTTTCTGCTATGTTTTGGCGATCGGTGAATAAGTGGGGGTGCATTGCTGGACGTGAGCAAAAATAAGAAAGAACAGCAAACGGATGCAATCCGACGAAGTCTTATCAACGGGAAGTAATGTTATGTGAAGCTTAACCGAAACGCCACAAGGTTGTTAAGTTTAAGCACAAAGAATCAATCGATCCAGCAGAAGATGCTGACCCATGGAAGAATCTAATATCGACAAAGATACAGATAATATTGAGGGTGACATCAATGAAAAAATGAGAGAAGTGGAAAATACGAACAAGGAAGAAACCGTACCAAGTGATGATAATGTTAAACTTGAGCAAGTTGAGAACAGTGAAAATGTTGATACTGATGACGGTGAAGTTGTAGGGAATAAGGAGGAAGATATTCAAGAACACGAGGTTCTTGCTGAGGATGATGAACTAAACGAGAAAGAATGTGAAAAAACAGTCGTTGATAATCTCAATGGAAATAATGTTGATGACATCAGTGAGTCGATAAGTGCTGTGAATTTACCTGCTACTGCAGATGAGAGTAAAGACAAGCAAGATAATCAAGTTTTCGAAAAGAGAGTTTCGTCGCTTGTTTACAAACGAGGGAAATTTGACAAAATAGATAGATGTGATGGAAGAGCTGTTAGCTCATCACCTTTACTTTCTGGTACTAAAACGAACGGAACAAAGCAATAAAATGATACAATTTCAACATCGCCTGATAGCTCCGAAGATCTTTTCGATTTATTGAAATCTAACAAAATTACCGAAGAAGAAGCCAAGTAGCAAAAGAATTCCCTTCCCCCCCACGCCAGTCCTTTCTGACGACGAAGCGGAATTTGCCATTCACTTCAATAAAAATGCTTTCACTCCCGTTGCGACATAACTGAAGAATCAAAATCGCCCTCAAATGCAGATTAAATAAATCTCAAAAATTCTGAATGTAACTTAGACAGTCCGGAAACACAAGAGATTACTATACAATAAGGACTTAAATCGTTTAATTTTGCTCCACATGCGTTTTTATTTCATACAAAAACGGACGAATCTGAATTAGTGAGAAATAATTGATAAGTCGATGAAATAGTTTTTTTTTATTTTTAGTCATTGGGTTATTGAAGGTGTGCGATAGAAATATTAGATAGGGTCAAAATTGTTGTATATAAGCCACCGAATCTTCTTTGGGGGTTTATTGAAGTGCAAGGACACGCCAATCATGTATATAAACTATTTCCTTGTGCTAACTTTTGTCCATGTCAATCATTTAAAATATATTTACAAGCACGTAATCGCCGTTCCGTCGCGCAAATTTTTTACAAAATCAAAGTGTGCACTCTAACCGACAAACAATTCAATTTCTTTATGAAAGCCATAAAAGAGTGATCAGAGCTCACGCGGCCTTTTCGACGACAAAATAATTTGGTTTACCCAAATGTTTCCATGCTAAATGTGTACCGCGTAATCAGGCGTTGATGACGCCTTGTTTAAAACTATTCGCGTCGTTGCAGGCTATCGTTTTCGCTTCTTCTCGAAGGTGCCGTTAAAGTGCTTTTGCAATAGCGAATAAAATCGTTGATAATACACACCACCAGATTTGTTCAACTTCTGTCATCTGAAAATCCTCCAGATAAGGTCCTGCCTTTTATTATAAGGCGTGTTACACGTTAATTACTAAGCGAAGCGACGAAGGCAACATTTTTTTTACCAATATACCTATGTTCTCGCCTACTCTGTCGACGAGTCGAATCCACCAGTGACTGGAAGCTGTTATCCCGTTCTCAAGAGGCCTGCCACTAAAGGCGTGATTTCCAAAAGTGATACGAAGTACAAAAAAAAATTTTTTGAGATTACCCGCCAGGTAAACTCAGTGGACTTTCGGCGAAAACAGTGATCGGTATATCGCGAAATAGTTAGTGACATTTGGTAAGAAGCCAAAATACGCAGGGACCTTTTTTTTGCAAAACCATTGTTACATCTGCATTGATAAGGAAAAACATATGTGTGTTGTTAGTACGCTTATTACGATATCCCATAAGGTTTAGCGACACTT
This sequence comes from Odontomyia ornata, assembly GCA_963969285.1. NCBI lineage: Eukaryota > Metazoa > Arthropoda > Insecta > Diptera > Stratiomyidae > Odontomyia > Odontomyia ornata. The sequence continues at coordinate 216,620,662 of OZ017739.1, forward strand.
TCCTCACTCGTGTGTAATCGACATTAACCCCGTGCTGCCGGGGAAGTGTGTGCGCGGATACGAAGTATGAGTGACATTTTTTCAGCAAATATTCAAAAAAAAATAATAAACTTAAGGCATTTGAAGTAAATGTATAATTGCATTAATTGAAAATCAATAATAAATACTCTATAAGTGTGCTAGTTATGCGAGACTGAATAAGTACTACAAGAAGCCCGATATAGCACATATACAGTGTTGTATGACAAGGATAGCGTACATAGGAAGAAAAGAGACACAGTATGGGCTGCTAATGTCATGTTGGCGGTTCTACTGTGATAAATGACAGGTAACAATGTAAACAAATCGCGAAATCGAATCAAAACTTACGTTAATTTGGTGAATTTCGTGTGATTATCGTATCGTGAATTCGGGAAACATTCGAAAGTGGCAAAGCGTGGTGTTCGTTTCAAATCGGCTTCAAATATCGGTGCTTTTAATTGAAAGTCAAAAAGAAATCGTGGAAAATAAAGTGTTTCGTGAAGAAGTGCGAAAAAATATTAACCGCGCGTTAGTGAAAACTCATATTTTAGATAAAACTAAAAACGAAATTAATTGATTAACTTGTTTCTTTTCTCGTGCCGTGAATTTTGTTAATTTAAATAAGCCGCGTACTTAATGGTTACGGTTTGAAATTGATGGTGCTAATTTTTGTTTACGTTTCGGAATAAAAAGTCAAACAATATTGAGCGACATAATATCTTGGCCCTCTAAATGAATGGCGGCATCAAAAAAATCATTATCTTGAGGGGGTTGAAAGTATGTATATTAATTAATTTTCGATTATTTTATGTAATTTTTTTTTGGAAAAAAATTCAAAAACTGATATTTATTTCAGGTTTACGATTAATAAATAGTATAACAAATTTAAATGCAAAAAATTCAAAATTAAAAAAATTCCTTTTAAAAAAACGCTATTAAGTTTATTGTATAAAAATACTTCCCATACACATGTATTTCGATAACAAGTTGTTTTCTTCATCAGTGGTAAGGGTATGAAAAACTGAATCCTTTTGTTCTTAACCCTTTTGAGTATGAAAAGCAGCCATTCGTCATTCAGTTTTTTACACCCTTACACCTGATGAAGAAAACAACTTGTTTTCGAAATACATGTATATGGGAAGTATTTTTATATAATAAACTAAATAGCGTTTTTTAAAAGGAATTTTTTAAATTTTGATTATCATTTAATTTTGTCATTCTAGGCACTGTTGCCTCTGAAATGAATATCATAAATAATATAACTCAGATAATCCTTTTACCTAAAAGGTATCTCGGTTTCCTTGCTTCAAATTTAAACTAAATATTTACATACTCGTATGTATTAGTATATACATATTTATATATATATATATATATATATATATATATATATATATATATATATATTTATATATATATATATATATATATATATATATATATATATATATACATATATATATATATATATATACATATATATATATATATATATATATATATATATATATATATATATATATATATATATATATATATATATATATATATATATATATATATATATATATATATGTTTATGCACACACACACACACACATATATATATATATATATATATATATATATATATATATATATATATATATATATATATATCTATCTATATATCTATATATATATATATATATATATATATATATATATATAAATATATATTGTAATGAATCAGGCGACGCCACTGGGTGACCACTACTAAAACACCTTGCTGCTTTGTTGCTTGTCATCTCATGTTGGTCGTGACGGTTGCACATCCCACGTCAATTTTGTCGTAGGTTTTCAAAGGAAAATGGACAGCCACATGGCAGCTGAGTTGCGGTTAAGAGCTCGAGCGAAGAGGTCGGAAAGTTAAGGAAGCAGAACGTGTAACCGTTGATAGAGTTAAACATTAACAAGGTCTAATTGAAGCGTGAAGTGTTGTTTGTGAAATTTAAAAGTCACAAGGCTATTTTTGTAAACCCGGGTCTGAAGTTTTCTTGCAGGAGCACAAGAAGGCAAGAGTGTGCGCGGATACAAAGGTCAATGTCACACACGCCGGAGCCAGATCATAGAAATTCACATCGACTTGTCTTCGCTAACATATCTTCTGGTTGTAGGCGCCAAACGAGTTGATGTTGATTACACACAAAATATCGTAAATTCGATCTAACCTCACCTCCAATTGGACGCAAGCGCAACTCGAAGAACACAACAAATTTCTCACATCAGGTAACACTAACCACTCCAATTCATCATCCGTTCGTGTCGTCATCGGTATTTTACCGGGAGCAAGTTGGAAATGTCAGATTCAGTGATGGGATTAAAATGGAGACCTCCGTTCTAAAATTGCGATTTCGGTGTTGTGACTATCGACAATCTGGGAAATAAATTTACAAATAGGAAAGTTCAACCGAACGACGACCGTAAAACGTAGATACATCCGGCTGCGATTGTGACGACACGTATTAAGTGAATACTGAAGCATTGAAACGTATCGATCCGGGAAATGCAAAGGTCATAACTCAATAGAATGAACTTCGTCTGCCAGCATGCTGTCATTTCGGGGCAAAGCACGAGTCTCTAGAGGTGCACCGCTTCTACATGTCGCCGAGAGAATCCACTCGTGAGTGTTACCTAACATGTTGCGATAACAATACGTTTGCTTAGATTTCAGCGATAACAATTATCAGTTGAACCTCTTACTGCTGTTTCTATTGCATCACAATGATAATCACAGATACATTGATACATGTTTGGTAGATTCAACGAAAAGATTCAGTATAAGTTCTGCTGGTTTATGTTTGTAAATATTAACTCAACAATAATTTTTCCAAGAGAAAAATAATTTTTTTCGTGACTCGGATTGTGAAATACTAAAATTTTTTTTAAAGAAGTAAAAATAGGAAAAATACTTCGAAACTTTACTTAGATTTGTCGAATTTTAAGTAGGTGTCATTTTAAAAACTCAGGTGTAGATCGAACTAATGTTGAACCAATCCAATGGACCTTTTTGCCAGTATCTCTTTTGTGTACAAGTTTTAAACTTACTTGATACTCCATAAAAATTTCAAAATTTGTGACTTTAATTATGGCAGAGAAGCAGAAAATTGTCCAAAATAATTCGACCATGATGAAAAATGATACCCTTTCGTAGAATTTCTGGTTTTTTTATTGCAAAATTTCAAATTCGAGCCAATAGTCGGCGGGTATTGGAGACAGACGGAGCCCACTAAAAATCATTCTTAGTACCTCTAAACATTATAATTGGTTCAACTTACTCAGGACTGCCTCAAAATTCAAACACTCAATGTTATACCAACCGTTCCTTTATTCTCAATTCTACTCTTGAGTTTAGTTTTAATTGAAATTATAAAATGTATATTTCATTCTTGCTTTTCATATCAATATGAAATTTTAAATCTAAATTACAGTAAAGTTTATATTTGTCTTTTAATCTATTTGAAACTGAAAAAAAGGAAACATGGTACAGAACAGGTAGAAGAATAATTGAACAAGTTAATCGATGAAATCTTTAGATCTAAACTGTTTTACCTATAAACATATGACTAATTGGTAAATAGAAGATCTAATGAATATCCCAATTAATTGGAATATACATAATGAATAATTAGTTGATAGTCTTAAAACCTAAGCGTTAGAATATTTGTACCTCTGTTAGGCGATTGAGAATTGAAAAAGATTTTTTTTTGAAAGCTTAAAACTATATCCTAGCAAAATTTCTATAAAAAAACATTAACGATGAACATGTATAATCATCAAACTGGCAACAATTGATGCGTTATACATATATGACTTACTACTTACGTAATTCTAAAAACGTCAAACGAAGAATAAAAAGCAAATCCAAATAATCACATATAAACTAATTTTTGAACGCAACGTATAATGATTTGCGTTGGTGAAAGACAACTGGACCAAACCATATTTCATCTACTCAATACTGTTGTTGTGTACATTATACTATATGTGAAATCAACATTCACACATAATCCTCATATATACGAGTATTATTGATCACATTTGGATGATATTCTTCTTCGTTTTCGTTTATTTTCTAACAATTTATACAATCGTATACCGAACCAAATCATTTAAAATTAGTTTTTTTGACTACATTGAAGTAATCCCTCCTTAAAAATTTTAAATATTATAAAAAAATATGTACATGTATTATTTAAAACGATTTACATGAAACGTACTACTCCTATTATAAATATTATCAATTTATTATTAGTTAAATTTGACATATGACCTTTTTTTGAAAAAGCTAATGAATACACTAGCAACTGAAATACTAAGAGGATTAAAAATGAATTGCTAAAACCTTAACAACGACTTTCCTTTCCAGTGGTTCCTTCTTTCAGCAGTGAGTAGAGTGCATGGTAAGTATGCCGTCGCGAGGGTAGGGTTTGAGTAAATCCGCTGAGGTCGGTTTCGCGTCGCGCGCGGTACGCGGTACCTTAGTTGATTTTGGATTTTCTTTAGCGTAGTTTTTTTTTCGGATGTACGTTAACGTAGTATATTTTTCGGTACCGTGTCGGTAAAATTCGGGAACGCGAAATATAAATTAGATTTGTTTGATACTTTGACTGGGTGAATGAATAAATACGGAGTAACGTAAAGTAGGCTTCTTCTCCGTATGGTTGTGTTTATGACGCGTTTGAAACGGGCGTTTAGTGGTGGCTGAAAAATTTTAAATGAGCGTAATCCATTTGGAGACCCGCGACCGAAATCCTCTCCGATCTAGCTGGCCGACAAGCAGCCACCGCGAAAATGGATTACGGTGCACGGATTGGTTGACCGGTTGGTACCATCCGTTGGCACTACTCAGACTTAACGTCTAGAACCGGTGAGAGGTCGGTTGCTCGTACGGACTTAGAAGAAAATCATTACAATATATATATATATATAAATATATACATATATATATATATATATATATATATATATATATATATATATATATATATATATTTATATATATATATATATTTATATATATATATATATATAAATATATACATATATATATATATATATATATATATATATATATATACATATAAACATTTATATATATATATATATATATATATATATATATATATATATATATATATATATATATATATATTTATATATATATATATATATATATATATATATATATATATATATATATAAACAGCTTTATATATGTATATATATATATATATATATATATATATATATATATATATATATATAAACAGCTTTATATATGTATGTATATATATATATATATATATATATATATATATATATATATGTATATATATATATATATATATATATATATATATATATATATATATATATATATAAATTGGAACTCCAATTATCCGAACCCCAATTATCCGAATCGATTTTCGGCGAAGTAAATATCTAAAAATACAGCGCAAGCGCGTGCGGTAGGATAGTGTACAGGCAATGCCTATGTATCATTACTATAGCAACGACGCGTTCACTATCCACCGTGCCTCTAACATGCGCTCCCTGCGTTCCCACCAGTCTGCCTTATCTGCTTTGCTGCTCTCATCTTTGTTGGCTAAGTTCACACACCTGCACACCAGAGTATCTACCCGCATCTGAGCATTCGACCGCTGCCGTGTTGGCATTACGTTTAGCGTCTTCTACTGTCGTTCATGTTGACATTGCGTTTAGCCGCTACTGCTGGAAATAGTGTCCGAAATGAGTACAAAACGTAAACGTGTTGTGTTTTCACTGAGTGATAAAGTGGAAATTGTCAATCAATGAAATAAAGATGTGCCTGGAAAACAACTTGCAGAGAGGTTTGGCATCGGAGTGGCTACAATATCGCAGCGCTAAAATTTCAAGTTTTGTAAGTGGAAAGTGTTGAAAAAAGCTAAAAATGGACAGCTTGAAAACGCGGTTTTCACGTGGTTCCCACGGCAGTGTTCAATTGGACAAACGATTTCAGGTCAAATTTCATGTGAAAGGGCACTGATAATTAGTGAAAAATGGGCATGGTTGAGTTTAAAGCAAGCCAAGTTTGGCTCTACAATTTTAAATCTAGGCATGGCATTTGGGAGTTAGATGTAGCGGGAAAAAATTGTCTGCCGATCGTGAAGCTGCCAATAGCCTTCTGGAAACTTTTAAAAAGCAAACTAAAGACTACGACCTGGATCTTGCTTACAACGCCGATGAAACTGGTTTAAATTAAAAGGCTTTGCCTAGGAGGCCATTGGCATCTAAGAGAGAGGAAAGTGCTCCAGGGCATAATGTTAGTAAGGCACGCGTCAACGTTCTCGTTTGTGCTAACTCTACAGGCATCCATCGGCTACCTTTGCTAATGATTGGCAAAGCAAAAAAGCCAAGAGCTTTTAAAAATGTTAACAACTTGCTTGCTTGCTTTATACAAACCAAAAAAGTGCATGTTTGGATTCGAGTATATTTCTCGAATGGTATAGTAAGAACTTCATCCCTAATGTTAAAAAAATTTAAAAAAGAAACCGGGAAAAGGGGAAAGATTCTACTCATTATCGACAATGCGCCAACTCATCCGCCAGTTGAGCCTCTTGAGAGTGAGAATGGCGAGTTTAAATGCCTATTCCTCCCACCTAATGTTACTAGTCTACTGCAGCCTATGGATCAGGGTGTGGTTGAGTGCACCAAATGACACTACCGACTCCAGTTGCTCCAAAAATTGTTACTGGATGAAGAGAAAAACGAAAAAATAGTTTTGCATTCATATACAAAAATATGGTGAAAAGTGTTTCACTTAAACGAGCTTGGAATAGAATAAACGGAACATCAACAAAGGAAAAACTGGAAGCCGAAAACCAAATTAAACACCAACAACAGCAAACAAGAGCTGCCGTTGATGAATAGGAGCACGGTCTGTCCATGGTAGAATTTGTTGACATTGCCAAAGAAATGACGGCTTTTTAGAATGCGATGTTGATGATATGGAGGAATGGCTTCAATGTAGTAAAGACGACCCATTATGATAGATGATGAAATTGCAGAGAATCTCATGAACGAACGCTAAGCTGATACCAACGACAACGATGAAACCGGGGAAGAAACCAAGGATGAAAATGTTCCCACGCACGGAGAAGCGTTTATTTGTTTTGAAAACACCTTAAAGCGGAGCGGCAACCGAATGTGACACAGTACAACTTTAAGCCATTAAGTGGCTGCGGAACCTCACTTGTAATGTATATCGAAAATCTCTTCATTCATCCTAATCCAAATTGAGAAAGTAGGTGAACAGAACAGAGATATATTAAAACAAACAAACGACACTCACGCATTCAACACTTTCAAAAATGGCGATTAGTAGACGATTGTCGTCAGCTAAATAAAAAATTAGTCAATGGCAAATTTCCAATCACCCGACTTGACGATATACTAGATCGCATAGGTAGAGCCAAATACTTCTCTACACTCGATATGACGAGCTCATTCCATCAAATAGAACTCGACCATGAATCACGGCCCATGACAGCATTTTCGTCCAGCAACGGACATTACAAATGCAAACGATTGCCTTTCGGGTTGAAAATATCCTCGAATAGTTTTCAGCGCATGTTAACAATAGCTTTATTCGGATTAGATGCAAACGCATTCCTATATGTCGATGACATCATAGTCTTTGGTTGTTCCTTAAAACACCACAACCAAAACCTCATAAAAACTTTCGAACGACTCCGTATGTACAATCTAAAATTAAACACCTCAAAGTGTCATTTTGTACAATCCGAAGTCGTTTACCTCGGACACCTAATCACCAGCAAAGACGTAACAGCCGATCCCACGAAATGCGCAGCTGTCAACAACTATCCAATTCCACAAAACGCAGATGACGTGAGACGTTTTGTCGCCTTCTGCAATTACTACAGACGATTCGTCCGCAATTTCGCAGCCACTGTAAAACCTCTCAATGAGCTGCTCATGAAGAACAAAAATTTGACTGGACCGAAAAATGCCAAGTAGCTTTCCAATTCCTCAAAAACTCCATTACTTCCTCACCAATCCTACAATACCCCGACCATGAAAAAGAATTTATACTAACAACTGGACGCATCTGATTATTTCCTAGGAGTCGTTCTATCACAAGCCATCATTGGAGAAGATCTGCCGATATCCTACGCTAGCAGATCCCTAACAAAACATAAAATCAATATATGCTGCTGAAAAACAAAAACTGGAAACCAAAAACGGAAAACTGAAAACCAAAAATTGAAAACCAAAAACTGAAAACCAAAAACCAAAAAACAAAAACTGAACACCAAAAACCAAAAACTGTAAACTGAAAACTGAAAACTGAAAACCAAAAACTGAAAATGAAAACCAAAAACTAAAAACCAAAAACTGAAAACTAAAAACCAAAATCTGAAAAACCAAAAACCAAAAACTGAAAACCAAAAACCAAAAACAAAAAAACAAAAACCAAAAACAAAAAGACCAAAAACTGAATACTGAAAACCAAAAACTGAAAACTGAAAACCAAAACTGAAAACCAAAAACAGAAAACCAAAAACCCAAAACCAAAAACCAAAAACCAAAAAACAAAAAACCAAAAACTGAAAACTGAAAACCAAAAACCGAAAACAAAAAACAAAAACTGAAAACCAAAAGCTGAAAACCAAAAATTGAAACCCAAAAATGAAAACCAAAAACTGAAAACAAAAACTGAAAACTGAAAACCAAAAACCAAAAACCAAAAACCAAAAACCAAAAACTGAAAACCAAAAATCAAAAACCAAAACCCAAAACCCGAAAACCAAAAACGAAAAACCAAAAACCAAAAACCAAAAACTGAACACCAAAAACTGAAAATCAAACACTGAAAACTGAAAACCAAATACCAAAAACTGAAAACTGAAAATCGAAAACTAGAAACTGAAAACCAAAAACTGAAAACCAAAAACTAAAAACCAAAAACTGAAAACCAAACCTGAAAACAGGAAACCAAAAACCAAAACCTGAAAACCAAAAACCAAAAACCAAGAACCAAAAACCAAAAACCAAAAACCAAAAACCAAAAACAAAAAACAAAAAACCAAAAACCAAAAACTGAAAACTGAAAACCAAAAACTGAAAACTGAAAACCAAAACTGAAAACCAAAAACTGAAAACTGAAAACTGAAAACCGAAAACCAAAAACCAAAAACCAAAAACCAAAAACTGAAAACCAAAAACCAAAAACTGAAAACCAAAAACCAAAAACTGAAAACCAAGAACCAAAAAGCCAGAAACCAAAAACTGAAGACCAAAAACTGAAAACCAAGAACCAAAAACCAAAAACCAAAAACCAAAAACCAAAAACCAAAAACTGAAAACATAAAACTGAAAACTGATAACCAAAAACTGGAAACCAAAAACTGAAAACCAAAAACTGAAAACCGAAAACCAAAAATGAAAACCAAAAACCAAAAACAGAAAACAAAAACAACCAAAAACTGAAAACCAAAAACCAAAAACTGAAAACCAAAAGCCAAAAACCAAAAACTGAAAACCAAATATCAAAAACCAAAACCCAAAACCCGAAAACCAAAAACGAAAAACCAAAAACCAAAAACCAAAAACTGAACACCAAAAACTGAAAATCAAACACTGAAAACTGAAAACCAAATACCAAAAACTGAAAACTGAAAATCGAAAACTAGAAACTGAAAACCAAAAACTGAAAAACAAAAACTAAAAACCAAAAACTGAAAACCAAACCTGAAAACTGGAAACCAAAAACCAAAACCTGAAAACCAAAAACCAAAAACCAAAAGCCAAAAACCAAAAACCAAAAACAAAAAACCAAAAACTGAAAACCAAAAACTGAAAACTGAAAACCAAAAACTGAAAACCAAAAACTGAAAACTGAAAACCAAAAACTGAAAACCAAAAACTGAAAACTGAAAACTGAAAACTGAAAACCAAAAACCAAAAACGAAAAACCAAAAACCAAAAACTGAAAACCAAAAACCAAAAACTGAAAACCAAAAACCCAAAAACTGAAAACCAAGAACCAAAAAGCCAGAAACCAAAAACTGAAGAAAAAAAACTGAAAACCAAAAACCAAAAACCAAAAACCAAAAACCAAAAACTGAAAACTGAAAACTGAAAACTGATAACCAAAAACTGAAAACCAAAAACTGAAAACCAAAAACTGAAAACCGAAAACCAAAAATGAAAAGCAAAAACCAAAAACTGAAAACCAAAAGCCAAAAACCAAAAACTGAAAACCAAAAACCAAAAACTGAAAACCAAGAACCAAAAACCCAGAAACCAAAAACTGAAAACCAAAAACTCAAAACCAAAATCTGAAAACTGAAAACCAAAAACTGAAAACTGAAAACCAAAAATCAAAAACTGAAAACCAAAAACCAAAAACCAAAAATCAAATACCAAAAAGTGAAAACCAAAAACAAAAAACCAAAAACCAAAAACTGTAAACTGAAAACTGAAAACCAAAAACCAACCAAAAACTGAAAACTGAAAACCAAAAACTGAAAACTGAAAACTGAAAACCAAAAACCAAAAACCAAAAACCAAAAACCAAAAACTGAAAACCAAAAACCAAAAACCAAAAACTGAAAACCAAGAACCAAAAAGCCAGAAACCAAAAACTGAAGACCAAAAACTGAAAACTGAAAACCAAAACCCAAAAACCAAAAACTGAAAACATAAAACTGAAAACTGATAACCAAAAACTGAAAACCAAAAACTGAAAACCAAAAACTGAAAACCGAAAACCAAAAATGAAAACCAAAAACCAAAAACAGAAAACAAAAAAAACCAAAAACTGAAAACCAAAAACCAAAAACTGAAAACCAAAAGCCAAAAACCAAAAACTGAAAACCAAATATCAAAAACCAAAGCCCAAAACCCGAAAACCAAAAACGAAAAACCAAAAACCAAAAACCAAAAACTGAACACCAAAAACTGAAAATCAAACACTGAAAACTGAAAACCAAATACCAAAAACTGAAAACTGAAAATCGAAAACTAGAAACTGAAAACCAAAAACTGAAAACTGAAAACCAAAAACTAAAAACCAAAAACTGAAAACCAAACCTGAAAACTGGAAACCAAAAACCAAAACCTGAAAACCAAAAACCAAAAACCAAAAGCCAAAAACCAAAAACCAAAAACAAAAAACCAAAAACTGAAAACCAAAAACTGAAAACCAAAAACTGAAAACCAAAATCTGAAAACTGAAAACCAAACACTGAAAACTGAAAACCAAAAATCAAAAACTGAAAACCAAAAATCAAAAACTGAAAACCAAAAACCAAAAACCAAAAACCAAAAATCAAATACCAAAAACTGAAAACCAAAAACAATAAACCCAAAAACCGAAAACTGTAAACTGAAAACTGAAAACCAAAAACCAACCAAAAACTGAAAACTGAAAACCAAAAACTGAAAACTGAAAACCAAAAACTGAAAACAAACATCTGAAAAACCAAAAACCAAAAACTGAAAACCAAAAACCAAAAACAAAAAACCAAAAACCAAAAACTGAAAACTGAAAACCAAAAACTGAAAACTGAAAACCAAAAACTGAAAACTGAAAACCAAAAACCAAAAACCAAAAACCAAAAATCAAAAACCAAAACCCAAAACCCGAAAACAAAAAACGAAAAACCAAAAACCAAAAACCAAAAACTGAACACCAAAAACTGAAAATCAAACACTGAAAACTGAAAACCAAATACCAAAAACTGAAAACTGAAAATCGAAAACTAGAAACTGAAAACCAAAAACTGAAAACTGAAAAACAAAAACTAAAAACCAAAAACTGAAAACCAAACCTGAAAACTGGAAACCAAAAACCAAAACCTGAAAACCAAAAACCAAAAACCAAAAGCCAAAAGCCAAAAACCAAAAACCAAAAACAAAACACCAAAAACTGAAAACCAAAAACTGAAAACTGAAAACCAAAAACTGAAAACCAAAAACTGAAAACTGAAAACCAAAAACTGAAAACCAAAAACTGAAAACTGAAAACTGAAAACCAAAAACCAAAAACGAAAAACCAAAAACCAAAAACCGAAAACCAAAAACCAAAAACTGAAAACCAAAAACCAAAAACTGAAAACCAAGAACCAAAAAGCCAGAAACCAAAAACTGAAGACCAAAAACTGAAAACCAAAACCAAAAACCCAAAACCAAAAACCAAAAACTGAAAACTGAAAACCAAAAACTGAAAACTGATAACCAAAAACTGAAAACCGAAAACCAAAAATGAAAAGCAAAAACCAAAAACTGAAAACCAAAAGCCAAAAACCAAAAACTGAAAACCAAAAACCAAAAACCAAAAACTGAAAACCAAGAACCAAAAACCCAGAAACCAAAAACTGAAAACCAAAAACTCAAAACCAAAATCTGAAAACTGAAAACCAAAAACTGAAAACTGAAAACCAAAAATCAAAAACTGAAAACCAAAAACCAAAAACCAAAAATCAAATACCAAAAACTGAAAACCAAAAACAAAAAACCAAAAACCAAAAACTGTGAACTGAAAACTGAAAACCAAAAACCAACCAAAAACTGAAAACTGAAAACCAAAAACTGAAAACTGAAAACCAAAAACTGAAAACTGAAAACCGAAAACTAGAAACTGAAAACCAAAAACTGAAAACCAAAAACTAAAAACCAAAAACTGAAAACTGAAAACCAAAAACTGTAAACCAAAAGCTGAAAACTGAAAACTGAAAACCAAAAACCAAAAACTGAAAACCAAAAACCAAAAACCAAAAACCAAAAACCCAAAAACCAAAAACTCAAAACCAAAAACCAAAAACCAAAAACCAAAAACCAAAAACCAAAAGCCAAAAACTAAAAACTGTAAACTGGAAACTGTAAACTGTAAACTGAAAACTGAAAACTGAAAACTGAAAACTGAAACTGAAAACCAAAAACTGAAAACTGAAAACCAAAAACTAAAAGCAAAAAACTGAAAACTGACAACTGACAACCAAAATCTAAAAAACCAAAAACCAAAAACTAAAAACCAAAAACCAAAAATCAAAACCCCAAAAACAAAAAACCAAAAACCAAAAACCAAAAACAAAAAACCAAAAACTGAATACTGAAAACCAAAAACTGAAAACTGAAAACTAAAACTGAAAACTGAAAACCAAAACTGAAAACCAAAAACAGGAAACCAAAAACCAAAAATCAAAAACCAAAAAACAAAAACCAAAAACCAAAAAACAAAAACCAGAAACCAAAAACTGAAAACCAAAAACCAATAACAGAAAATCAAAAACTAATAAACCAAAAACTGAAAACCAAAAAATGAAAACCAAAAACTCAAAACCGAACACCAAAAGTGAAAATCAAAAACCAAAAACCAAAAACCAAAAACTGAAAACCAAAAACCAAAAACTGAAAACGAAAAACCAAAAACTGAAAACCAAAAGCCAAAAACCAAAAACTGAAAACCAAAAACCAAAAACTGAAAACCAAGTACAAAAAACCCAGAGACCAAAAACTGAAAACCAAAAACTGAAAACTGAAAACTGAAAACCAAAAACCAAAAACTCAAAAACAAAACACCAAAAACCAAAAACCAAAAACCAAAAACAAAACACCCAAAACCAAAAACCAAAAATGAAAACCAAAAATCAAAAACCAAAAACTGAAAACCAAAAAACCAAAAACTGAAAACCAAAAACCAAAAACTGAAAACCAAAAACCAAAAACCGAAAACTGAAAACCAAAAACCAAAAACTGAAAACCAAGAACCAAGAACCAAAAACCCAGAAACCAAAAACTGAAAATCAAAAACTGAAAACTGAAAACTGAAAACTGAAAACTGAAAACCAAAAACCAAAAATCAAAAACGAAAAACCAAAAACCAAAAACCAAAAACCAAAAACCAAAAACCAAAAACCAAAAACCAAAAACTGAAAACTGAAAACCAAAAACTGAAAACTGAAAAAAAACTAAAAACTGAAAACCAAAAACTGAAAACTGAAAACCAAAAACCAAAAACCAAAAACAAAACACCAAAAACCAAAAACCAAAAACTGAACACCAAAAACTGAAAACCAAAAACTGAAAACCAAAAACTGAAAAATGAAAAACTGAAAACCAAAAACCAAAAATCAAAAACCTTAAACCAAAAACTGTAAGCTGAAAACTAAAAACCAAAAACCAACCAAAAACTGAAAACTGAAAACCAAAAACTGAAAACCAAAATCTGAAAAACCAAAAACCAAAAACCAAAAACAAAAAACCAAAAACCAAAAACGAAAAACCAAAAGCCAACAACCAAAAACCAAAAACCAAAAACTGAAAACTAAAAAATGAAAACCAAAAACTGAAAACTGAAAACTGAAAACCAAAAACTGAAAACTGAAAACCGAAAACTAGAAACTGAAAACCAAAAACTGAAAACCAAAAACTAAAAACCAAAAACTGAAAACTGAAAACTGAAAACCAATAACCAAAAACTGAAAACCAATAACCAAAAACAAAAACCAAAAACTGAAAACCAAAAACCAAAAACCAAAAACCAAATACTGTAAACTGTAAACTGTAAACTGAAAACTGAAAACTGAAAACTGAAAACCAAAAACTGAAAACTGAAAACTAAAAACAAAAAACTGAAAACTGACAACCAAAATCTAAAAAACCAAAAACCAAAAACTGAAAACCAAAAACTAAAACCAAAACCCCAAAAACAAAAAACCAAAAACAAACAATCAAAAACTGAATCCTGAAAACCAAAAACTGAAAACTGAAAACCGAAACTGAAATCTGAAAACCAAAACTGATAACCAAAAACAGAAAACCAAAAACCAAAAACCAGAAACCAAAAACCAAAAACCAAAAATCAAAAACCAAAAAACAAAAACCAAAAACCAAAAACCAAAAAACAAAAACCAGAAACCAAAAACCAAAAACTGAAAACCAAAAACCAATAACAGAAAATCAAAAACTGAAAACCAAAAACTGAACACCAAAAACTGAAAACCAAAAACTGAAAACCGAAAACCAAAAATGAAAACCAAAAACCAAAAACCAAAAACCAAAAAACCAAAAACTGAAAACCAAAAACTGAAAACCAAAAGCAAAAAACCAAAAACTGAAAACCAAAAACTGAAAACCAAGAACCAAAAACCCAGAAACCAAAAACTGAAAACCAAAAACTGAAAACCAAAAACTGAAATCCAAAAACCCAAAAACCAAAAACGAAAAACCAAAAATGAAAAACCAAAAACCAAAAACCAAAAACCAAAAACTGAAAACTGAAAACCAAAAACTGAAAACTGAAAACCAAAAACCAAAAACCGAAAACTGAAAACTGAAAACCTAAAACTAGAAACTGAAAACCAAAAACTGAAAACTGAAAACCAAAAGCTAAAAACCAAAGACTGAAAACTGAAAACCAAAAACTGAAAAGCCGAAAACTGAAGACCAAAAACCAAAAACCAAAAACAAAAAAACCAAAAACCAAAAACTGAATTCTGAAAATCAAAAACCAAAAACCAAAAACGAAAAAACCAAAAACCAAAAACTGAAAACCAAAAACAAAAAACCAAAAACCAAAAACTGTAAACTGAAAACCAAAAACTGAAAACTGAAAACCAAAAACTGGAAACAAACATCTGAAAAACCAAAAACCAAAAACTGAAAACCAAAACCAAAAACAAAAAACCAAAAACCAAAAGCTGAAAACCAAAAACTGAAAACTGAAAACCAAAAACTGAAAACTGATAACCAAAAACTGAAAACTGAAAACCGAAAACCAAAAATGAAAACCAAAAACCAAAAACCAAAAACCAAAAACTGAAAACCAAAAATCCAAAAACTGAAAACCAAAAACTGAAAACCAAAAGCCAAAAACCAAAAACTGAAAACCAAAAACCAAAAACTGAAAACCAAGAACCAAAAACCCAGAAACCAAAAACTGAAAACCAAAAACCCAAAAACCAAAAACGAAAAACCAAAAACGAAAAACCGAAAACCAAAAACTGAAAACCAAAAACTGAAAACCAAAAACTGAGAACTGAAAACCAAAAACCAAAAACTGAAAACTGAAAACCGAAAACTAGAAACTGAAAACCAAAAACTGAAGACCAAAAACCAAAAACCCAAAACAAAAAACCAAAAACTGAATTCTGAAAACCAAAAACCAAAAACGGAAAACCAATAACCAAAAAACCAAAACCAAAAACTGAAAACGAAAAACACAAAAACCAAAAACACAAAAACCAAAAACTGAAAACTTAAGCACAAAAAACAAAAACACAAAAACCAAAAACATAAAAACTGAAAATAAACACGAATAATTTAGACATTGTCATTCAGCCACCAATACTTGGATTGCGCCGTCTCAATTCGATCAGCTTCTCCATTGGAATTGTTGGTCTCGTGAACTCAAATTCAGAGGATATTTTATCTTCTTATCGGTAGCCCGTCGATATATGTTATATATGACTGGGACGCCGTCAGAATCAAAAACATATCGATTCGTGTCCAAATACACGAATGCTTATGGAGGAATGAAGCCAGTAGCAAGGCAAGTCGCAATATACCCGTCTGTAGGGTGGAACGGCTGTGAAATCCAAGGGTGTTCACTCACAGTCACAGATCTTGCGTTATGATTCCGAAGAAGTTTCAATATGCAGATATCGACTCTCGTCACTTCAGCAGTTTGATAAATTTTTCCTATTAGATATATAATGTTTCCAATCCGTCTCAGGCTTTCTGTACAAACCAGTACATGCACGGACATTTCCTTTCGAAAACTCTTAATTTTTCCATAGTACTAGCACTCTGCTTGTACAAGATCTGACATCCATATATCAAAACTGGTCTAACTAGGGTCTTGTAACAGATAATTTATCCAGGTTAAACTTCTAAGTTAGATAATGAGTTTATAGAATACCTAAAAATTAAATATAGGGAGAAAAAACTAAAAGTTTTGTCCGCTAGTCCGTCCGTTAAGATTAATGAAAAGAAAGAAAAAGTCCCACCAATGTATTTGGGCAAACGCGCAAAGATATGGTTCGGCTTTTGGGAGCCGAAAATAAGCAAAATGATTTTGAGATAAAAAGAGTCAATGCCGATAAATTGACAATTAGGACTAAGTCGTTGGTTGATTTCCAGGCAACAAAAAGTGCGTTAAATTCTGGAGATGTTCCGCATTTTACAAACACCCCCAAAAGCGAAAGAAACCAAACTTTTTTTTTTATCGTGCATGTTCTGCTTTGTACAGAAAGCCTGAGTTGGATTGGAAACATTATATATCGAATAGAAGAATTTACCGAACTACTCAAAAGTTTCCATAACGTGCCCCCAAAAATATAAGGAACCTTATAAAAATTGGTATTCTTGTGAAAAGTACTACAAATTTGTATTTGACGTAAACAACAGACTGACAGCTACAAAATGAGACCAAATTTTGATAATCGAGTAGAAATTGTGGCTACAGTGGACGATTAAAGCCAGAGGTCTGACAAAGAAATTAACGTATTTTAGACAAATACATGTCTATGCCTCCTGGGAGTCATAAAAACTAGTGTTTTCTTGCAAATTACTACATATTTGCACTTAACGCAAACTAAACAAACGCAACTATAAGACAAGACCAAAATTTAGACAATCGGATTAAAATTACGGGCACGCAATCAAAGCTGAAAATCTCGTCACAAAAAATGCACGTGTTCTAGAAAGAGCCATTTCTAGATATTTTGCCTAAAACATGTTCCGACCACCAAAACACCAGTTTGGGTTTAGCTTTTAAATCAAAACGTAAAAACGCGAAATTCGCACGTTTAAGGGGAGAAAAACCGATTTAAAGTTTTGGGGAGTTAGCACGTGAAAATTGGGATTTTTTTGGCTTTCTACCACTAAACCCACCCTTAAACTTTTGCGAAATAGCACAAATTTATATTTTTTGGAAAATTCAGACGCTGATCTATTCATTAACATCAAAATATAGCATATCGGTTGAAAAATCAAGCCACAGCAATGCCATGAAGGGAAAAGGTTTCCATAACCTGCCCCCAAAAATATAAGGAGTCTTATAAAAATTTGTATCTTATGAAAAGTATTACAAATTTGTATTTGACGTAAACAACAGACTGACAGCTACAAAATGAGAACAAAATATTATATAGACTCACAACAAGCCTAGAATAAATTTAAAATATGTAAGAAATAAGTAAGTTACATGTAAAATATTGTAATAACCATTGTACAAAAAAAAAATGTTTCTACAAAAAAAAATTTTTTTATAAAATTTTTTTTTTCTTTAAGGACCGAGGTGTAATGTATATCGAAAATCTTTTCATTCATCCTAATTACAAGTGCAATAAAAATTCAAACTAAATTCCTATCAAAATTCCAATTCAAATTCTAATTCCTATCAAAAGATCTCATTACATGTACGACGTGCACCAGAACAATATAGTAAACAAAAAACATCTGTTTACTAATTTCATTTGACTGTGCCGATGCATTGTCTTCACGCTCAAAGACAAGTTTATTGTCGGTATCTAAAGGGTGTTAGATTACGACTTCATTGAACTTGACTTTGACTATGCGGATGCATTATCTTCGCACCCAAAGACAATGCATTGTTTATAGAAGTGTCAGTTTGCAGTGAACAGAAATATTTTGGCTTTATGCAATTAGATCCACATATGGAGAATCCAATGGATATGAATAGATACATTTTTTATGAACAAGTTGTACTGCACGTTTTTTTATGAATAATTTAGAATGCTCATGAGGATTTCAAATCATTGGTTAGTGCATTTCCGATGTGCAGATTTTTTCTAAATAGATTTATGCATGTAAAGTTTTTTCCTATAGATTTCAATGAATGCATATATCTTTTGTACAGTTTCATGCGAAGCACGTTTTCCTTGCCAATGCATTTTTAGCATAAGAGTTTTTTCATTATACTATTCTTATGGACTATAGATTTTTAGCTTGTCAAGATTTTTGTATAAATAGGCTAAGGGATAGTAAAGAAAATACAATCGTTTGATACATTTTAAACTGGCCACTCGCCTAGTGTATACTTTCTAAACTGGCATTGCTGTCTGAACAAATCTGGCCATCTAGCCTAGTAGTCTGGCATTCTGCCTGAACCCTAAATCGACCTCTGATACAGGCGCATACGCCATGTATTCCGGCAATCTCTGCCTTAATTATATGCGTACCTAGACGCTGTGATAATCTCTCGGTAAGCCACGATATTCAAATATCCAAATTCATACATCTAACACAACACGCCGCTCAGAAACGTTTTACTACGCCAAGGCAACGTTCTCTCCACGAAATGTTCAAAAAATAAAATCCTATGACAACAGTATATTTTCAAGAGAACTACATATTAAAGTATGTGTGTGACACTTATCATTTAGCATTTTATGTACTGTAGCGTTCATAATATATTCTATACGTTGTTGGCAGTGTAGGTACACTAAAGTAATTAATTATAATGCAACAGTACCGAAAACAAGCTCTTTTACTTTAAAATATACCCTTTTTTATCCGAATTTTTGGTTATCCGAATGGGGTCCGGTCCCAATTGATTCGGATAATTAGAGTTCTACTGTATATATTTAAATATATATATATATATATATATATATATATATATATATATATATATATATATATATATATATACATTGTTTATATATAGCAAATAAAGCGATTAATTTCTCCTTAGTATTCCTCACGCTAAATTTAAGTCTTAATAATTTTGCCCCCACTCAAAATAACTTTATTCTTTATGGCACTGATGCACCAAAATTATGAACATGTTTTATCAACACTAAAAAAATTCTACGACGCGTGAAAGGGAATACTGGGCTTCCTGTAGTACCTATTCTTAGTGCGAGACATTCATGAAAGTTTGAAATTACTTGCTAATCAATTACCTATGGATTATTGCCGGCATTTTGATCGTATTAAATCATCGCTGGAATACTGTAACGGACACATAAAAAGTTTTGATAAAATTCATTTCCGTGGGGGTAACGAAACAGTCATCGATGATATCGTATCGGAAATTGAAGAGTATATCGCAGGACTAGATACTAAGGAAAATGATCATGATTTCAGGAAGATAACGTTTTTTCTAACACTAAGTACAGTCGCAGGCCCTTACCCGCATCGAACACGAGCGCTCGTAGGAAGAAGTTTGGGTAAGTACCCTTTTATTTCCTTAAATTTGTTTCATATACATTTCAAATTTTTATATGCATTTTCTTAAATTATTCGGATATATGTTTTGTTTCAATTTTTATTAAGATATATATTTTTAAATTTTTCCTAATATACACTCCATACGGGCCCTTGAAACCACTGAAATCGTGTCGCGATAGTTCGAGAATTATAATGTTCGTAGAGTTTTATGGAAAGACTGAAATAATAATAATGGATTGTTAGATTTTAACGCCGGTCTTTTCATTTTGTCCTGTTTGACTGGGTATAGGACCCGGTACTGTGGCAGGTTTTCACCACAAAACATGAGCCAGCCGCCGTGTACACACTAACCCTCTTTGTTTCAGGTGAAGGCGCGGGTTGAGTGGCCCGAGCAAGGTGCCTCTTTATGACATAGGGCTATCTAATCGAATTGCATAATTCTATGGCATAAATTGGTCACCGGGGTACTTCTGTTCTGATGGAAAGGCTCATGCAAATTAAGTTGTATGAGTTTTCCACTCAGAAGAGGAATACCTGGCCACTGCAACAATTATGGATTTTGATCCGGTTGGGTGGGTGCGCAGGGGTTCCATCACCACCCGGTTGCCCCTCTCTCATTTGTAGGGCATGAGCCTCGTCGGGTAACGGCGAAGTTACCCTAAGTCCGCCCCTTTTTCCTTGTTTCACTTGTTCTCGGAACAAGTCCTTTTTCTCTCGGTATGGTTGCCTACAATTTTTGCGACTTCGGTCGCCTTGCTTTTGTTCGACCCCAGAAATTCGTGAATGCGAAATTCTTTGTAGTGGGTCCTTGTGCTGGAGGAATGAACCCGCCCCACAACACCACAATGATAGCCTGCCAGCGCATTCACGCGTCCCCAGACAAGGGCATTCTCGGCAGATATTGACACCTTCTTCTGCTGAGGCAGCAGACCATCGCTGCAGTCCTTTACGGACTTAGAAATAACTTCTGCACTACAAAGGGTCCGCAACTCGAAGCCACCAGAGCTCGGGTCCCAAACTTAATTTCAAGGCTATCTTTACAGATGACCTTGGCGACTCTCAATCTGCAAAGTATTTAATCCAGCATCTTAGACGTGATCACGGACACACAGCGTGGGAACTTCAACCCTCTGCTGTTGTCTCAACAGCAGCTTAATACAGCAATGACAGACATCAGAGCTCACATGCCGGAGAATCAGTGTCTTCCTGTTGGCCGAGAAGACTTTCTAAAATTATTTGGGTCGACATGTATCAAAACCAAGGTAAATGCGGACTTCATCCTTTTCGAGCTCAGGATGCCACTCATCGATGTATCAACTTTCGAGCTATATCGAATTCTATCAAGGCCCATGGCGAAACGTAACCATCTCATCGCCATACAGCCTACCGCTCCTTATCCGATCATCAGCCCACATTGCGGAGTATACTATCCGTTCAACGAGATGGGCTACGCTGCCTGTAACTGGATGGAGCCAAACATCCACCTATGCCGACAGTCTCATCCGTTGTATCACAAGGATGCCAATGTGAGCACTTGCAAGGTAACGCTGCTAAGGGGAATACCGACGACGACCAACTATCACCTGGTTGAGCTGCCTACATCCTTCTCGTGGACAAACATCCCACAATCCAATGAGTGGATCTATGCCTTCACCATTCAGATGTTGGCCCCTCTTGTGTGCAGTGGCAACACATCCACCCTGACACTGCAGGGCTCCGGAATTCTGCAGATGGCTCCCGACTGCACGCTCAAGTCCGATGCAGTGACCATCCAAGGTCACCGCATTTATGAATCCCCAATCAAAGCGACTCATCCATTCCACTGCCAACGACAACCGGGGCCATGTGCAACAGCATATTGCGCCCACACGTTTCCGGGCGCACGCCTTGAAGATCAACCTGCGAAATCAACTCAAGGCGCAGGATGTTTCTTGGAGTGACCAGCTGGATGTGCATGATGTCCACCAGTATGTGCTGGGATACCTGAGCTTCATCGCAGTTATCGCTATTGTCGTCTTTCTGTGGTGCAAGGCCGAAAATGTAAGCTGCCAACCACGATCGCAACGGCCGAGACCAGTTCCACTGCCCAGACGTCACCGCCCGCCACACACACTACAAGAGGTTGAACGGACCGTTCAACGGGGGGGTGGATGTTAATGTCCAC
The DNA here is from genome assembly GCA_963969285.1 of Odontomyia ornata. Lineage (NCBI taxonomy): Eukaryota > Metazoa > Arthropoda > Insecta > Diptera > Stratiomyidae > Odontomyia > Odontomyia ornata. Next base: position 216,643,091 of record OZ017739.1, read on the forward strand.
TCGGCCAGCAGCGCGAATTTAATTTAGGTTAAGTTTTGCATTTAAGCGAGAATTTGATTTAGGTTAAATTGCAATTTCCGTTAATTCAGTTAATTTATGTAGCTTTAACTTAATTTCAATTTGGTCAATTTGTAAATTCAATTTTAACATCTTGTTATCTTGTTGTTGTGTAGTCACCTTATCTTGCTCTAAAACTTTTTGAAGCCACTGTGTGCTAAATTGAAATTTCTTAGCAAAATATTGTTCAAGCATTTTATCAGCATACATTGTAAGTTAGATTCGGATCATTTTGCTAATGCGCAGAAGTTGGCAAAATGTATTCCGATTTTATCTTGTGTATCAGATATCATGTAATGTGGATCTCCACATTCTTTCCCGTATCAGACACAAACATCAGCGCTCAGGAGTCAGCGTTTTCTGGCGTGAAAGCTGCTGACGATTGTTCGGTTGCTGGCGGGAAGAGTCAGTCAGTCGAAGATTAATGTTTGATGGGAACGGTTTTAATTGATTAAATTGTGTTAATTAGTTGAATTGATTGGATTGTTTTAGTTGGTTAGGCTGAGTTGATTAAAGTCAGAAGTGAGACGTTATCAAGTGTTTGTTTGTTTTTTTGGCTCGGTGTTGTCAATAATATTGTTTGAAAATTAAATCAAACTCGTATACATAAGTTAACCATAACTTGTTGCATTATCGCAAGAAGAGAAAGAGAGGCTAAGATAAAAGAGGCCTGACGCAAACAGGCACCTTTGAATATTTCACAAAATTCAGTTCATGTGTTTGCTTAAATAATTTATAAATATGGCTTTGTATTGCCTATTAATAAAGTAGGTCAAAAACTATGAACTGCACGTCTGAGAATGAAAGCTGTATTTGCACTGCGCAATTTGAATATCATCATGTTTGAATGCAAGCAATAAATCTTGAAAAGATCCCTCTCGATATAATTTTAGTACAATAGAAAATTTTCTACACAATCAACTTCAAAATTACAGTGAGCTAATCGAAACTTTCATTTTATTCAAAAAGAAAAAAGGGTTCCCCAATATTCCTGCTGTATAAATACATTTTTTGGGAACTATTTTCTTTCTATTCCTCTCTCAATCAGTTAATGTTGGGTCAATTTAATAGCAAGATGCTCTCGTTCCAATAATTTTTTTTACATTTCTGAATAAACTTAATATTTCAAATCAACATGAATACCCCCCACCAGTGATAAAATCTAAGGTGCGCTTTTGAAAAAATTGTATGCTCCTTTATTTTTAAGCGATAATTCTGACATAGAATAAAAAAACTTTCTTTTGTTTCAAAAACACAAAAAAGGAACACGTTAAACAAAACTGCAATTTAAGATAAGAAGTTTTTAGTATAATTATTACAAAAGAAAAGAGAACAAGAATTAAATATTCAGATTTACTTTATCATACTAACAATTATTTTTGTTATTAAATCACATTACATTTTCAATGATTATATGATAATAATAAAATGAGTGAAAATATTATAACTTGAAAAGAATTATTATTAAAAAGTTAAAACTTAAATCAGAAAATAAATTAGAAGAATTTTAAGAATAAAATGGATTGCTAGGCTATTCACGCCTTTCCTTTCTAGTTAAAACCTTCTCTTCCAGCAGGAAAATATCGGCGAACGGTAAGTATGCCGCTAAGAGGGTAGGGTTAGAGTAATCCGCGAATGGTCGGTTTTGCGTCACCATAGCTTGCGGTTGCGTGTTTTTTATTAGCGCAGATTTTTCTCGGTTTTGTCTCAGAGTGTTATATTTCGTCGGTGATATTCGGGAGCGCGTATTTTTGGCAGTTGTTTTGATTTATTTCCCCCAGAATGGGAAGTTGCATTTTAGAGGAGTCGATTAAAGTTGTTTGACACGTTGATAAATCAGGTATGTGAGCCGGTGGCTGAATTTTTGTATTCCGGACTCAGTCTGCTCGCGCAAGACCCGCGACCGAACTCCTCTCTAAACTAGCTAGCTAGCCAGCAACCACCTCGGAGCAGACTAAGAGTGTCCGGACTTGTTGACCTGAGGGGTACAGTCCGTTGTCACGTTCCAAGACTTCATGCTTAGAACTGATGAGAGGTCGGTTCAGATTTCCTTCGGAAATCTCGACGACCTGTGCGAGTTTAAAATCTTTACAAATGGTGTCATACACCCATTCAGTCACTTCACGTGAGTTGTAGTTTCCGCTCTCCTTTGTTTTTTTTTTTGCTAGCGAAAGGTTCCTTCCGATGTTTCATCCCAGGGTAAAACCTGTAAGGACCTTCTATTTTCTTGATGAGAACTGTCAGCCAGATGGGTTTCTCCTAACTGCCTGGACTCGCAAGAAAATAGGTTACCTTGCCTTTATATTGCAGAAGGATTCTACCCATCTTTTTATGCGTGATAGACAAATGGTTTTGGTTTGACTTTCGGTGGCGTATGCTAGAGTTGTGAAGCCCGGAATGCTTCCACGCGTCAGGATTTTAAATCACATGCAAAAGTCATTACGGTGACGCTATCACTTATCTCGTCGGTTTATAGTGTCGGTTTGAAATTTCATTTATTCATTTAGTCAATCCTTTAATTGATTCAAAGACAAAGGGGTTAGCTTGTTTTATATTATTATGTTTCATGAATTTTGTGTTTATTTTTCTTATTTTAAATAAAAACGGCTACTATGTTGTAAGTAAAAATAATTTTTTCATTTTTCAAGATGACCTCCTCCTCTCCCGTCCGTTCCTTTCGTGTTAGTTTTGATGTGTAGGGTGGCACAGTACGACCAGATGGTGTCCCGGAAAACCTGCGACACAACTGAGCGCTAGCCTCAGTATGCCACGCCGGGTTACGCACCCCCTCTGCTACCACTTAAGGTCTGCAACTCTGGTGACTTCTGTGGTTGCTACAGAATGGCACCCAAGTTGGTAGTTTTTGTTATGGTTAGTTCATTCTTAATAGCACCATTCATTGCTTAACAACAAAATGGCGTCCAAATAGGTAGAAGGTTTTGATTGTCCTCCTCTCCCGTCCGTTCCTTTCGTGTTAGTTTTGATGTGTAGGGTGGCACAGTACGTCCAGATGGTGTCCCGGAAAACCTGCGACACAACTGAGCGCTAGCCTCAGTATGCCACGCCGGGTTACGCACCCCCTCTGCTACCACTTAAGGTCTGCAACTCCGGTGACTTCTGTGGTTGCTACAGAATGGCGCCCAAGTTGGTAGTTTTTGTTATGGTTAGTTCATTCTTAATAGCACCATTCATTGCTTAACAACAAAATGGCGTCCAAATAGGTAGAAGGTTTTGATTGTATGGGCTTAAAGTAATTGAAAGTTTTAATTTTTCAGATTTGTTGGGCTTGAGTACCTGGAGCACCTGACTTGAATAGTGGTCGGTGCATTTCAGGGAAATATTTTTTTTTTCAATGTTGTTATGATAATATTAGCTATGCTTCAAATAATGGATTTATTGTTTTATTAGCTTTTTAATGACGGTTTATGAGCCTAGTTTTGGTTTTCGATATTTTTGTTAATTGATTTTTGATCACAGAGTCACAGTTGCAGTGGCGCCCACCGTGCTGAATTTCATATTAACCAGTCCTCACTGGCTATGATAGCAGTCATGCTGTGGCAGGATGGGTGTTGGATGGGATCAACCGAACTTTGAGCCGTTGGCTATATCTCCCTGCACGGGATAGTTAGACTTGGATCTAACTCTTGGAATTAGCCAACGCTTTCGGCCCTTCCATCATTCATCTGGTTTTAGCTTTGGGTTTTGTGCGGCTCTTGTCCGAGCCCTTATGAAGTCAGTAGTGTCTCATAATGATCTCGTAGTCGGCCTTTGAGGTGACATGAGATTGGAGTCCGTCTTCAGATTCCATAGCTATGCCAGGCACTGTGGCTGCTTGTTTGCTTTGTGTTATGTCCAAATTTCAACCTCCTTCCCATTTAATTAACCTTCTTTTCCCGTTTCCTTGCATGGGAAGGTCATTTTGGGAAATGAATTTTAAGAACTTTTTGAAGTATAATAATTTGCACTTTTCCACTTCTTTGTTTTTGTTTTTTTTTTTTTGAATCAGGTTAGTTATTTGTTTATTTTGAATTTTGATATTTACAGTTATTAAATTGAGGCTTTATTGGGTTTTAATGCGTATTAATTTAGATTAGTTACATTTTATTAGGGTTTTGAGAAGTTATTGGGTATTTAGGATAGTTCATTTCATGATTGTCTTAGTTTTGATTAAGTCTTAGTTAGTTTGAGTTTATTTTGATTGAGTTTAGTTTAGGCTGTTGAATTTAAATTTTGGTTTAGTGGAGTTGAGTAGAATTATTTTATTGATAGAGGTCTAGATTAAGGAACTCGAACTTATTTTTATTTTAGCCTAGGTTATGTGTAAAAATTTTATATATTTATTTACTTGTCTGTTTGTCTGTCTGATATTCAATTTCTACTTTATTTTCATTGAAACGTTTGTTTGTCCATCTGTAATTTATTAAATTATCTATTTTATTCAAATTGTCGGTGTAGTCTGTCCGTTCATTGTTAATTAATGTATTGATTTGACAGTTTCATTTTCCAGTATTTTAATATTAATTTTCATTTATGGCGTTGCATAACGCTTCTTATTCCACGTACTCTAGCTCTGATGATGAGTTTAATTCCTTCCCACAAATGCATAAGTGGAGGGTCTATTTTGATGGTTCTTCTGCTGGTCTAGATGTTGAGCAGTTCATTTTTCGAGCGACTACTTTGGCAAGAAACTACAATATTCCCAATAACTACAATATTGAAGGATCGTTATGAATCTCACTGGACCGACGTAGATGTATGGCGTGTAATCGATACGCGTTTCTAGAGGCCAAACGAATCCTTCTGTAAGTTTCATTGCTCCGTAAAGGAGATGGCTTTACGGAACATGGACGAACGAATGAAGAATCATTTGACAGGCTTGGAATTCGAGTCGGTAATGGAGTTAGTTCGTCACTACACTAGAGTTGAAGCTGTGTGGTATCCCTCCGGTAGACCTATGGTTGACCATCGCAGTAGGCATTCTCCATCCAACATTGGCGCTATTGATAAGTTGGAGAATGCCTGGAGTGATCCTCAAGGAAGGTCTGCATCAGGATATCATGCACGCTTATAGAGTTGGCCCCCAAGTGGGATCCCTTCATGCTTCCAGGAATACCGCTAAGCAATGTATAATCAGACACCGTAGCAGTGCCCATCCAGAAGTTTCTTCACTTTGCCTCAGATGTCCGATTTACCACAATTTTTTAAGCGATGTGATTGCTCTTAGTAGTTTCCCGGACCTCTTCAAAAGTAATAGAAAGACAGGAGATGATCGTGAACCATCCAGTAGTTTTAGAGCACGCCCCTTCCGTGATGGCTTCCGGAGATCCTGGAGAGATTTCTTCGCCAGGCATCTCTTGAAGCGGGCCTCCGTGGAGTCAATTATTGCAACTCCTGGCAACAATAGGCCCTGCGCAGAGATTTTTGTCAAGGGTCACAAACTGACGGGCTCGCTTGATAGTGGAGCCAGTGTCAGTATCGAGAGCATTCGACCTACTGTCGGACTTGGGCTTAAATATGCAGACCATGCATGCTCATACGAATGGAGGATATAGCCTCCACGATGAAACAAATGACAACGGCCATCGCCTGATTGACTTTGCATGTAGCAGAAATCTAGTTAACGTTCGACTTGCTTCCCACATCGACACATTCATAAAATGCCCTGGGAATCACCGGATGGCAACACGGAAAACCAAATCCATCATGTTCTGATCCAACAACGTTGGCCCTCGAGCATACTTGACGTCCGTACAAACCGAGGAGCTAATTGTAACTCAGATCACTACTTGATCAAATTGAAATATTTTTGTCGTATGTCAAAGGCATATTCGGCGAAGACCAGCCCGCTACGAAAAATTTACATCAAAAGGCTCCAAACGGCGTCTGTGGTCAAAACTTTCACGGAGGCCCTCGACAACCAGCTGGCTCCCATCTTATCAGACGCATCGTTAAAGACGAGCAACGAGCTCTGAAAGGAAGTGAAAGTGGCTATTAGGACAGTGGCGGAACAGACAATCCGACATCAAGCCCAGCGCAGGAGGAATGATTGGTTCGATGATGAGTGCCAGAATGCGTTAGATAAAAAGAATCAGGCGTATAAAGAACACGTAGGTAGGAAAACCAGGACGAAGAGATAACACTTTGAAAATCTCAGAAGAGTAGCGAATAAGATAATTAGATTTATGGAAAGAAAATACTATGACGGCCAATTGAGAAGTACAGATGTAAGTTTAGCGAGCAACAACACAAGACAAGAATACAAAGTAGTGAAAAGCCTGAAACGTGGTTATCAGCCCAAAATCACGCTCTGTCGTGATGACATCGGCAATATCATCGCTGATGAAACCAAGATCAACGAAAGGTGGGCATCATATTTCAAGGACCTCCTTAAACCTCCACACAGCTCCAGAACATGGGAGCATATAGATGTCTGCGGACAACTCCCATTGGCCCCACCAACTCTGGATGAAGTTTATTCCATCATCAAAGCCCGAAAGAATAATAAAGCATCAGGCATCGATGAGATTCCAGTGGAGCTCATCAAATATGGTGGCGGCAGTGCTCATAAAGTTATTCACAAAGTCATCCTGCACATTTGGCAACAAGAACATATGCCGAAAGAGTGGAGCCAATCAATTATATTCCCTGTCCACAAAAAAGGTGACAAGCTACAGTGCAAAAATTATAGAGGCATATCACTACTTTGTACGGCATACAAAATATTTTCAAAAATCTTAAAATACAAATTCGGATCATACGCCAACAGTATGATTGGGGAGTATCAAGGTGGTTTTAGGGCAGTTAGATCAACAATAGGCCAATTGTTCACAGTCGAGCAGGTACTTGAGAAATGCTGAGAGTTCAATATAGACGTGCACCAAATTTTCGTTGACTTTAAGTAAGCATACGACGGTATTGATCATTATTTGATACAGTACGTTATACTGTATCAAATAATGTTTTGCTTTGGCATCCCAGCCAAATTAGTCCGTCTCGTAATGTATTTGGGGTTGGGGATAATTTTTAAAATCGAACAGAAGCACCCTCTTTTCAGCAGACCGCCATTCGCTCTCATTTCCCTACGGAGGAGGTGGCGCTGCTGGAAAGGAAAGGGGTCAGCTAAAACATCTTTTTTTTCTTTTCAATTGATCAATTAGCTCGCCACTATCGGCCACTTAAAATATTGATAAGTTTTTTTTGTAGTTAGGAGCAGTTTTTTTGTATACGTGCTATTACCATTACGAAACCAACGATGACTATGAAGCAGACTCCGGAAAAACGCTAGATCCACTCTCAAACGGTGCAACCAGCCAACTGCGGGATCTGCTATGAGGACGTCGTAGAGGGCGTCACCAGTGTGAGATTGGAGTGTGGACAACTATTGCAAACCTCCAATCTCTGTCCTTTATGTAGATGCCCGATCGAGCAAAGTGCCCTAGGTTACCCCCTAATTGCGCAAGCCCCTGTGCGTGGAGCAGTGGCAAAAGACCCCCGGACTAATGACCAGACACAACCGCTGTCGAACAACCAGGGAGCCGTGGGCGGGGAAGCTCCGGTTTCAGAAGCACCGGCAGATGCCCCAACCAGGCACTCAAACACCACTGTCAATGACACAATTTTGTCCTTATTGCTAGGGCTGTCCGACAAGATCGGACACTTGAAGAGAGATTTCCAAGACCTCAGGAGCAGCCAATACCCCAGCCATGCAAGAACTCCACCTGGCTGGGAACCAAATCCAAGTGTGGCTATGCCCACCTCTAGACTGGCTGATGATTGGAATTTCCCCAAAGGGAGCTCGGGAAGAGCCACAGAGTATCAACCTCGGTACAGTACCACACCTCCCCCGATACCGACAACGCACGACTCAGTTCCTTACGTCAGGCCTACCAATGAAGCGAATCGCCCCTTGAATTTCGTGACTCCAGCCCAAGACCCAACACCACGCATCATGGAGAGTTGGAGACTCAGCTTCACCGGCTTAATTTGGTGACACCAGTGGACAGGTTCCTGTTGCAGGTTCAGGCTCTAGTCACCAGTATACTGGGAGGTGACTTCTCTTATTCAGCGGAGATGCCGCTTCAAAGAATCCGTAACGAGCCCCGATTGGAATTCCTCCTGTGCAGCTTTTCGCAACCACTTTGATGACGGCCTCACTGAAAGAGGATTGCGTGATCAACTACAAAAACGCAAACAAGGCTCCCACGAACCACTCGACCAGTATTACACCAGTATACTTCGTCTAAGCACTTGGCTACGAACACCCATGCCCAAGAATGAACTGGTGGAAATTATTAGGGAAAACGTGTGTTGGGAGCTTCAAAACAACCTTCTTCATGTGCCAATATACACGGTGCAGGGCTTACGCCTCCATGCCCATCTACAGGAACGGTTCGATGAACGGCAGGGAAGCTTTCGCCCACAACCTTGCATGACGTAACCTAGTCAACGAAGCAACCTTACTACTAAATTATTAGCAGCTGATCACGTAGACACCGAGCCGACACATATCCCGAGGAGCGGTGTCCCCCCGGATCGCGAGTTTGAACAAGCAGCTGACTGCCAACAACTGGGACACCGGCTCTCTGCATGTCCAGTGGGACCGATGACCTTCTGTTACCGTTGCGGAAAAGCAGATTGCGCAGATTGCAAGTTGCGAAAAAACTTGCCAGCGAGTGCCGTAATCACCCGTTGGCACTCCTAAAGCCCGAACGAACAGATACTGGACCCATTGCTATGTGCAACCAAGCCCTAGATACGACCTGAACTTTGCTGATTCGCACCGCCAAGCACAGTTCTCCTGAAGTCCCGCAGCCGACGTCACGCGTGGCCGAGCCAGACGTTCAGGAGAATGGTAATGAGACGAAGGTCCCCTGGCTTGTTAAGCCTATTCATGCTAGACAGTAGGACTATCGAGCTACTCGTCAGCGCATCTTCAATGAGGAGATGGTTCCAATCACTCCTCCGAGAAGGAAGCGAGCCACGCGTTGGATGTGGTGCTTCTACAGAAGCGTCAAGCAGTCGAGGAAGACGTTGCGGGCGATCCACTTAGATGAATTATTGAAGGACGACGTTCATCCATACGTGTCAGTACAGATCCTGCAAAAGCGACTGGTAGGCTTGATTGACACTGGAGCCAGTGTGAACTGCATATCAGCTGATTTTGCAGGAGAGGTCCTGATGACTCACGCAGATCAAATCCAGCATTTTACTACCTGGTTAAGCACGGCGGATGGAACTCGTCATTCTGTAGTGGGGAAACTTATGAAAAATATCACATTTAAAGGTGTGTTCAAGTCCCTGGAATTCTCCATTATACCCCAACTAAGACAGAACCTCTACCTAGGGGTGGACTTCGTCCGAAAATTTAATTTGGCCCCAGCATTATTTTCTAGCATGATACTTGACTCTGTCGCACTGTCCATGACGTGGCCCCAACTTCTCACTCACCTCGACATGCACTGGATACGAATCAACAACTGTGACTTGACTCGGCTATATCGGCTTTTCCATCGCATGAGAACGAAAGTCTCGGCAGGATAACCTTAGTGTTTCACACATAAGATGTGGGGGATGCTAAACTCCTCAAGCAGAGACATTTTGCCATATCTCCGGTTAAGGAAAAGTCGTTATATGCCAAAGTTGATCGACTGTTAGCACTAGGCGTGATTGAAGAATCGCAGAGCGCATGGGCTCCACCGGTCACTTTAGTTGTCAAGCTGAACAAGGTCCGACTATGCTTAGATGTCCGACGTTTGACTGCCGTCACTGTCAAGGACGCATATCAAGTACAGATGATTGAGGGTATCCTGAGTCGATTACCTAAAGATGCTCTCTGGCAAATCCCTTTAGTTCTTGGATCATAAGAGAAGACAGCCTTCATGGTCCCCAGATGCCCATGACACCAATTTGTGACCATGTCATTTGGACTGTGTAATGCCCCTCAAACAATGACGCCCCTTATGGATAAAGAGATACCATCGCATTTACAGCGCCAAGTTTTCGCATACTTAGACGACCTTTTGCTTATAACCGAGACCTTTGACGAACACATCGGCCTACTACAGGAAGTGGCTTTGCACAAAGGGTTAACCATCAACATACAGAAGAGTCAATTTGTAATGACGGAGGCTAAGTATTCGGGTCACATCAATGGCCATGGCAACATCAAACCGACCCGGAGAAGACACAAGCGATTGATGCTTTTCCACTGCCCAAGACCACCAAGCAGTTACGCCAACTCCTAGGTTTATGTGGATGGTACCAACGATTCGTACGTAACAACGCAACCATCACCACACCCTTGACCGACATGCTGTGCAAGGGACGAAAGTTAGTCTGGAAAGGGCCTAGCTTGCGAGCCTTTGAAGAACTAAAGAAGAGTCTGACCACAGCCCCTATACTACATAGCCCGGACTTTGGTAAACTGTTCTCAATCCAATGTAACGCTAGTCAATATGGTGTGGGAACAGTCTTAGCCGAGGTTACGCAAGACGGCGAGGAGATGCCTATAGCCCTTAGGTCACACAAGCTGAACCCGCCCCAGCGAAACTACACGGTCTCGGAGCAGGAATGCTTGGCGACGATGTTGGCAGGGAAATGCTTTCAAGCATATGTGGAGGGACACCCCTTTGAAATCGTAATGGATCATGCGTCCCTGAAATGGCTGATGAGCCAAACTGATCTCCATGGCCATTTGGCTAAATGGGCCTTGAAATTGCAGGTGCTTGACTTTACGATTCGACACCGGGAAGGAAGCCAACATGTGGTACCGAACACCTTATCGAGGAAGTTCACGCCGGAAGGAGCCGAGTTGGCCCAGTAGGACGAAAGCCCCTTGTTGCTTGACCTGGACCATCCCGCCTTCAAGTCGGCAGGTTACACCCAGCTGATGCATACTATTCAGAGCCAGTTACCACAGCTGCCAGAACTGTGGGTGATGGAGGAATTTATATACAAGCGGATGGGACACGCATCCAGAGACTCCATACAAGAAGAGGAATAGTAGACGTTATACGTGCCCGAAGAATTGACCATCGATCTTATTAGGGGTGCTCATGACCTACGCACAGCAAATAAAAGCGTATATAACTGCCTGTGAGTTGTGCAAGCGTACTAAAGCGCCCAATACTGTCCTTCGGGCTCCAATGGGTAAATTTGAGCTACCTGAGCGTTTGTTCCAGCGCTTGTATTTCGATCTTATCAGTCCCTATCCTCGTTCGACTTTTGGTCATACGGGAGCTGTCATGGTCCAGAACCAATTGCCAAAATTCCCAATAATTGAGCCGATTCGTAACATGCACACCGGCCCGATAGTCAGCTTCTTGGAGAAACACGTCTTCCATGTATTTGGAGTACTGGAAAATGTTATCTCTGACAACGGAGTCCAGTCCACCTCGGGTAGACTTCGGGACCTGATGGACAAGTATGGTATTACTCACCTGTGGACCGCAGTCTGCTTTCCTCAAGCAAATGCGTCCAAGCGGCTGAATCGTACCCTCATAGCCCCCCCTAGACAGGTAAACTCAGCTTAGAATTTGACATCTTGTCCTTCAGTCTCCCCATGCATGGTTGGCATCGTGGACACTACGCTGTAATAAAGTAGCCCTACGCCACTGAGGCCGATCAGTAGGCCCATGTATCTTACACTATTGATGTCGACGGTTCGCGAGCGACCTTTTAACCACTCTCCGCCACTGAACCGCGATTTGACAGCTGCCAAGTGGAAGAAGACAGGACGTCCGGTTCGCTCGTTGCAAGATCCCTCAGTGTGGACACCGGCCGGACAAAATTAAATTTAAAAAAAAGGAAACACAGTGGTTTCCACTCAAGTGGGTGATCCTCTGAATTCCTTTTTCACTTGATTGCCAAATTTGTGAGCTGGGTGCAGCGTAAATCTTCCATATCCCACCAAGTGTTTAAGTCCAAGTGCTTATCGTGTTCCGTAGTGCATTGCTCACATTTACGTTAAGAAATTGACTGGTCTTCCTCGCGAGCGAATTGACAAAAGCATAATTGTTAAGTATTATCAGCACTGCAGGCTAGTTGACAGTGTTACGGAGCGTATCAAATAAGGGCATGATGCCATTGAACCCGTGAAGAATCGCAGGCGCCAGGTAAATCGAACTAGGATTTTCAACCTGTGCTGAATCAGGTGCATTTGCCGTGGTCGCGAGACGACGAGAATTAGCCAAGATTTGTTGTAAGATTTCCTCCTGGTAGGAAAGTGCTGATAGTCGGCCGCGCACCATTGCGCACTTGACAGTTGCCAGGTGCTCTTGGATATCATCCTGGACTGCGGATGACTGCACCTCCATCACCACCATCTGCGTGCCCCACGACAAGCGAGCCCTCTCTAACGTTGCAAGTAAGTTCCATAGTCGATTTTTAATGCAGCGTCTAATTATCTTTCAAACCCAGCGTCAGCGGCGTGGAGCTCCCACTGACTGCAAATCCCTCAGTACCTGCCGAAGGAAATTTTCTGCTACCAGACGACCGCGTAGCAAGGAGGATAAGTCTCCGTGTCGAGTAATAGATGCTGAAGTCAAAGCAACGTCAGGCACACCGGCAGAAATCCCGAGCCAAGATTAATGCTCACACCACCTAGAAATCACAGCTGGCTCTCTCATTGGTATGTTTCCATTATTGTTTATGAACAAGAAGAAAGACAGTGACGAAGAAAAGCCAAAAGATGAAAAATCACAACCGACTGATATAATAAAAAGTTAAGTTCGGACGATATTTTAGAAATATTATAACTTTGAAATTCTGTAATTTATGTTGAAACGTAATTTATTCTGTCTTAAATTTAACGAATAAGGCAAATTTTTGCGACAATCATACATCCTCCCAATTTAAAACATTCGAATGGCCTAAATTGTGTTTAATTGTTAAATATTAATTTATTTGCCGTTCATGAAAGCAATGTTGAATTTATATTAAAGGCCAATCTTCCATGCGTATTGAGAGTTTATCTAGAAATATTTACTAGGCTTATAGAATAATTTAAAAATTCAAATTTATTTGGATTTAGACTCAAGTTTAACGTAGAAACAATTACTAATAAACATCTTCAAACATTTCATATTGCAACCCGGGGATCACAGTAGAATACAAAACCCAAAGCACGTACTCACAAATAGTATAATAGGATACCTAATAAACGAACAGTCATAATAAATAACAAAAAATACTGAAAAATAATACGAACAATCACAAGAAATAACCAATAATAATAAGAAATAATACAAACCAAGTTAAAAAATAACTCATAACACAAATAATAACACAAAAAATACGAAATCTACTAACATCTAACCAATAATACAAATAATACTGAGAAATAAATGCAAAAACAAGACAAACATTCAAAATAAAGTGATACACCATTATATTGAACGCATCGCTGCTAATTACCGCTTCTAAATTTCAAAATTGCAACATAATACATAAAATAGCAGCTACAAATTGCGCGTTGTAGAATATGAATGGGACGATTGTAGAGATGATGAGTTAGTAGCGAAATGTATATGATTTTGTTTTTTTTTAGACGAAAGGGCAAACGGTAGGAGCATAAATATTCCCTAAGTTATGAATATCCACACTAATAACAATGGCATAAAAATGAAAAATAGGAAAAATTTGAGGTCAATAGGGTTTTAATTTGCACTAACGAGCAATAAAATTGTGAAGACTACATAAACAATGAAACAAATAGTTAATTTCTATTGAACCGTACATTCAATTTAAATTTACCGAATTCTTAGGACAAAGAAGGCGGTGGTGAGTCAGAATATATTTAACTATTACTTAAGTTTTTAAATGAAAAATTAGCATCCTTCATACTACAAACAGCTAAAACGTAAAAAATAATGCAACTCCGAATGTAGATCGCTTATTCTATTAACATCATTGCAAATAGCGAGGAAATGTAGATCTGATTGTGTTATAATTAACCACAATTTTTGTGCCAGTTGAAGTTTTTGAAAGTGAAATTTTAGAAACTCCATATATAATATGATAAATGCACCGATTTGAATACTAATAATATTCTAGAATACAAATTGCGTTGTATTCTTCCAATTTGCACCTTTGAATATTTCACAAAAATTTGTTCTTGTGTTTACTTAGATAATTTATAAATATTACTTTGCATTCCCTATTTATAAAGTAGGTTAAAAAACTATGAGCTGCGCGTCTGAGAATGAAAGCTGTATTTGCACTTCACAATTTGAATATTATCATGGTTGAATTCAAGCAATAAATCTTGAAAGATCTCTCTCGATAAAATTTTAGAACAATAGAAAATTTTCTATAGAATCAACTGCAAAACTACAGTGAGCTATTTGAAGCTTTTACTTTATTCAAAAAGAAAAAAGGGCTCCGTAACATTCCTGCTGTATAAATACAAATTTCGGGAACTATTTTCTTTCGATTCCTCTCTCAATCAGTTAACGTTGGGTCAATTTGAAAGCAGGATGCTCTCATTTCTATATTTTTTTTTACATTTCTGAATAAACTTAATATTTCAAATCAACATGAATATCCCCCACCAGTGACAAAATCAAGGACATGTTTTTCAAAGAATTATATACTCCTTTAATTTTTACCGATAATTTTGACATAGAAAAAAAATCAACTTTCTTTTGTTTCAAAAACACAAAAAAGGAGCATGTTAAACAAAACTGCAATTTAAGAATGAGAAGTTTTTAATACAATTATTACAAACGAAAAGAGAACAAGAATTAACTATTTAGATTTACTTGATCATATTCAACAATTATTTTTATTATTAAATCATTCTTTATTTTTGTTCATTATGTTCAAATTTAAGTGATATGTTTAAATTAACATTAATATTGCAATCCGTATGAGCCATCTCCCGTTGATTTTTTTTCGTTTTTAAGCCTGAATAAAAAATTTCATAATTGATGCTACGTATCATATATTGAAACTTACACTTTTAAGGTCTCCCATAGGCATCGACGCTGTTGAAGGGCTTGAATCAATATTAATATGTGACTCGAAAATCGTCATGACAACAGTATACAAAAGATTCGAAGGCTTCGGCAAAAATATTTTCGAAAATAGAGGGGAGTAAAGTTTACATTGAAATTTAGTATAAGAAATTCATACGTTCTCCAAACTTGGTTAAGATCCCGTTAAAATATTCGTATGACGATCATTGGCGATTTGAATTGAGGGTGTTAAGTGTAAAGTGCAGGCAAATAAATGACACTTACACTATCCAGGACAATTGAATTATTTGCCGAAACTGAAGAAAATGTTTGATAACCACACTAAAGTTAGAAGCTTAACTTAATTTCTGAATTTGATTTATAAAAGTAAAAATTAATGCGTGCTTTAATCAGACATGAAATATACTTATATGTCCAAAAGTAGCTGTAGAGATGTTAATATCTTCAACTCCTCATTGAGTCTCAAAATATATATTTTATTTCGGGCAAATATTAATTTAAAAATAGAAATTATCCATTTTTTTGCAGTTGAGACATCTTACGAATGTATGTCGCGGCTTTACATCATGGGACAAATGTACCCTTCCATTTAGATGAATGATATCCTCTTTGAAATGATTTTTGCGCACTTGGGAACCCTTCAACTCTATTTACTCCGAGAATTCTTAACGATTCCATTTTTCAATTAATATCATTTGCAATTCTGAAATGATAAAAATTTACGATAAATTATAGCCCCCGTAAAAAATGCTTCAGTTTTGCGCCAATTCTGCTTTAAACCACTGGATTTGCGGTATAATATGAAGTGATCAAAACAAAATATTGCAAATATTTTCGAACTGTTTTCTTCTAGTTCATAACTGGAAAATACCAGAGCAAAACTTTCTCGCGATCTCTTATCCATAAAACTTTTGATTTTTTACCTAAAGTACGACTTTCCTCTCGAACCACCATCGAAATTTAGAAAACACGGCACCAAACAACGCGAGGTCATTTGCTAACGTTTAAGTCACGTTTTTTTAATAAAGTTTCACAATGCTCGAATGAAACTAGTAGAAACTGTAAGTATTGTGTTCGACACTCAAGCATTCACTTCAGTTTTCGAGAAAATCGCGAGAAAATGGAACTTTCCACACATTGACCACGATAAATACACGAATATGACGTGTTATACGTTAAACTTTTTCGAATAATAAAGCACAATAGAATGTTTAAACACTTGGAATGAATTCAGATGGCAAACACTTTTCACTGTGTTAATATCAGAGAAAATTCGCGACAAAACTTGCAATTTGGCCAATTTGGCGTCCAATTTGAATAAGTTAACTTGACAGACAGATACAATCCAGTGAACTTCTGGAACAAGAAAATGAGCAGCAAGAGGCAGAGGGAGAGGAAATAACAGACAGATACCTTGGAAGCGAACTGAAACCGATCATATGCTCTGTTATGCGTTTTACATGATCTTAGTCCATCCAGTTCGTGTTTATCTGAGGATTAGACCAAGACTAACTCCTCTTCTCTCTTTCCCTTAGAACTGATCCCTTGGAAAAAGACATATAAAGTAATGGACGCGAAATGAGCTTATTTTCCTCCATACGTGAGTGAAGGACTTTTACTACATGCATGCCTTCCTCTCGCATACGAATTGAAATCACCCCGCCTTTCACGCCGCTAGAGCATCTACAAACTCAAGTGGCTCTCTAGTTGCTCTCATGAAAATCCTACTCCTCTTGTACTTTAACCCTAATCTTCAACGAAATATCAACCATAAGATTGAAAGCATGTGATTCGTGAAAATTCAACAATGATGAGAAACGTCTAGTCAAGTTGAATTTGAAATTGTACACTAAACAATTTTTTTAAGATAAACCGTGTTGAATCTAGTGCAAAAGCTATAATTAATCAAACTGGAAAATTTGTTCCGGATCGGAAAACGAAAAATGTAGTGATGTGTATGGGATTGTAAAAGCAGCTACGGGAAGCATATCAGGGATATATCCTTCGTAGGGTAAGTCATTTTGAATCTTTTATATCGGTAAAGTTAGAATACCCGCACGGAAGATTGATTTAGTTCGAGATGCGAAAATTTATGGGAGACGTCACGTCAAATTTATTTTAAATTCGAATAAACAGCTGATAATGTGCCAACTTCACGCTACATCATAAAGTGCTTCAATTCTCGCGATGCCTTCAAAACTGACGTTAGATAGGAAGCCATATGGTAGGAATTTGCATATGTATTAGTCGGTCTACTATGGGGCAAGCTTCCATGTGCTGTCAGCCAACTGCAGCATAAGTAAATGCTTACATCGCGTATTATATACTATATTTCTACTGAAAACGTACGAAAGGTATTCCATGCATGCTTAAAATTCACCTTGACTATCCACTGTACTCCTACACTCTTCAAGACGAGCAAATGAAGCACATGTTTTGCACCTTCCACTGATAGCTCAAAGCTGAGAAGCAAGGAAATTCCAATCCATTCATATTGGAAGACGATAAAAATTTAACGGTTATAAGAACTGAAATGATTTTCATTTTACTAGAAGCGCTATTGTGTTCTTCGAGGGCAATCTGGATTTCACTGTAGAATACCGCCTCCAAACCGCACAAAGCCTCGAATTTCCTTTGGCACCTCCACAGTTCTTCATGTACCACCTTGTAAGTTAGCCAGCGAAGTCGGCCTACTAATGATCATGTGTGGGGTAGTAAGCACTGCTGCCATATGGACTCTTATTTTACGTCAGTTTTGGATGCATTTCGTATCCATTCTCTCTGATATCTTTGGTTGGAAGAGAGCAGAAACCTTTGAGGAACAAGATAAAACCTGAGCAGACATCCATATGTCCGCGTTTTCGCAACAACCCTTGTGACCGCCTACCTAACCACGTGTCTTTTTGCACCTACCCCTGCGACCTCGATTGTATAGCTGGTTAAGGAGAATCCAATGGGTTGTCACAAGAAAGGAAAAAAACGCGTATGCTCTCGTAAATATGATTTTATTGCAAATAACACATCACAAAATCAGAAAAATTGCATTGAATACGAATAAAAATTTATGGCTACTTGTGATAGAAAACACTTTCATATTGATAACCAATCAGTTTCCAGCAATAACGCACATTACACTTTTTATTGAAACAGCGTTCCGATTTACAATGTCACTGCTTAAAGTGCAGTCATCCCTAAGCCAGGTGTACTTTCACTACAGTCAATAAGTTGCTTCGGACAGGTTCTCGAACCAAAAAAACTACTAAAGTCCGAATCGTATCTCACGCGCCGGTAGAATTTTGCGTCCATGTTTGGACGTCGAATTGACAATCAGCCACGCGAGAGGAGAAATTGGAAATTATTGGGAATGAAATGACAATCAGCCTCAGGAACGCGGTGATATCATTTCCTCAAAAATATATAAAGTAATGGACCCGAAATGGTCCTATAGAAACATATATGTGAGTGAAGTACTTATACAACATGCATACCTTACTCTCTCATGGCAATGAAACTCCTCCCGCCTTTCACGCCGCTACGACATCAACAGATTCATGCCGCTCTCATTCGCTCACGAGAACCCCACTCCTCCTACACCTCGACCGCGTAACACTCCCATGAAATATCATCATATGATCGAAACAGATGATCATTTGAATGTTGAAAATCGATGGGATACGTGACGTCAAACTAAAAGTGAAATTTGCAAAAGAAACTCTTTTTTTTTGATATGACAAGTATTGAGTGTAGTGCGAATGTGTATAAAGAAAGCCAAACAAACGAACTTTAACAACTTACAGTGATCGCGTGATTCGTTGTGCCGAAAAAGCAATAATGAAGTGCTGTGTGAAATACTGCAAAACAAGCTACCGGAAGCGAGCCGGAGACATATCGTTCTTTGGGTGAGTTATGTTTCACTTTTTATTTCGTTGTAAGTAACTTTGCCGCACAAAAAATACATTTAATTAAAAACGCAAAATTCCGTGGGAGACGTCACGTCAAAATAATCAGAAGCTGTAATCGACAGCTGATGAACTATGGAGACGGTAGTAAATTAATTTTTTGGGGGCAAATTTACTGGTTTGAAAATATTGACATTTTTAGTTTGAAATATTAATGTTATAAAAATGTGAATATTTTCGCTAGTAGTTATTGTGGAGTGATTATTAATGTGGATAAATTTTAAAGCATGTTGCATTTAAAAACTTACATGTGAAAACCACATTGCATTAATGCGAGTTTCCATTACTCTCATAATATTTCAATATGATAAGTGCAATGAATAGTGTATTAAAACTTAGTAATCAAAAACTGACTTCGAATGCCCTAAGTGTGAAAAAATTTCCTGGAGTTAGTGTAAAATAATTTTTCGCTAGTTTATTTATATTGCTGAATGTATTTTCAAATCTGATATAAAAACAGAAAATTTGGTTTGGCACTGATTCTAAAAAATTTATTCAACCCTCTGCAGGACATTTTGAAGTCAGTTTTTATTTTTTTTTCTCTAAATGCTTGGTTTGCATTTCATGCATTTCAATTGACTTGCGTGAAATAGATGCTTATCAGTTTCTCTTATTTATATAAATTATTCGCTAAGCTATGTAAGTTCATGCATAACTTTGCCAAGCTAATAAGCTTTGCTATGAAAATTCTTTTTGTGTGTAGCTGCATAATTGTATTGCTTTTTAATAACTTTTCTGAAAAATGTTAGAAAAAATTATTAGAGAAAAAAAATGTTAGAGTAAGGTGGTTTCGACTTATGTACTAATTCTCTTCAGGCCATCACTCTTATTAGAAACACACCGGTGATGGCGACCACCATGCTTAGAGGTGAGAGAATATTTTTTTATTTTCCTACTTATGCGAATTCGTTATGTTTTTTTGTAACTACGAATTATGTTTGAGTTAATTTTCTCGTGTAAGTACTTGTCTTCGCTAAAATTTAAATTGCTCATTTCACCTTTTTTACATCATTACATTAAATTGATGTAAAAAGGGTAAATGATCAATTGAAAGTTTAGCAAAGACAAGTACCTACAAGAGGAAATTAACCTGAACATAATTCGTAGTTACAAAAAAAAAATATATATTGAGTTCGCATAAATAGGAAAATAAAAAAATAATTCTCTCATCTCTAAGCATGGTGGTCACCATCGACGGTTTGTATCTAATAAGAGTGATGGCCTGAGGAGAATTAGTACACACGTCGAAACCACCCTCTTCTAACATTTTTCTTCTCTTATCATTGTTCAGAAAAGTTATTAAAAAGCAACTCAATTATGTAGCTGCGCACAAAAAATTGCCATAAGTAATTTTAAGCTATTGGGGCCATACAAAAATAAAATACTTTAGGTAAAATTCAATTTCCTGATTTCGGTAACGATTTATCTTCGTCAAAAATCGGCCTGTGGGTAGATTCAAGTTTTTGAAGTGCAACCTCAAGAACCTGAATGAATGAATTGAAAGGCAACATATTGTTGAATACTATTGTAGCTTTTCGTCGTAATTCCTTTATACTTGAAGATAACTCTAAAACATGGCCCAAATTCAGCATTTTATGAAATTTTGTTTAAAACTATCCGAAGGAGGATCGAGATTTTTATACTGTTCTTGTAAAATTGCTGAGTTTACTTTAGGTGAACTTTTATGCAAAGGTCATGTTAATGGAAAAGTTGGAAAGGTTATTTACTGATAGAAAGATATATACTATCTCGGTTTTATCTTTAATTTATACCGATCGTTGTTGAATGTATGAGTGGGTTTGATTCATTAGGGAAGTATACAAAAGCCAACCTGTTTTTGTTATGAAAACGGATGTTTATTTAATAATCTTCAAATTCATGTAGAAATTAAATAATTTTTACAAGAAATTAAAAAAAGTATATATAGTTTTAGATTTCCTGCTGACAAAGAGCTGCGGAAAATGTGGCTTATTGCGATTGGAGAAGTGGATTTAGTTCCACAAAAAAAAACATAAAGTTTGCTCGCTTCGTTTCCGGCCAGAAGAAATTTTAACCATGGCCAAAGCGAAGTGATTACGCTACGACGCTGTTCCTTACTTGCCTGTTGAAATAGAGGAAAAGGTTTGAAAATATATTAATTTTGCTCGTAACTGCATAATGATTTGTTAATATAAATTTTAGGAGTATCCTGCTATCGAGACGCCATATTCAGAGTCCTCGTCTAGTGTTCGTATTTATTCTTCACAGGATGAAGTTTTTGAAAGCTTTGACTTAGTTAGTTATAAATAGTTTGAATTCTAGGATACTTTTCAAGTGACTGGAGAAAGAATCATGGCTTTCCCACAAATCAGTGAAGGCGGTCCTTCTACATATTCTGCAGAAAGGAAAGAAGTATGAAAATTATAATACGGCAAAAATTTTCTTGCTTCTATAATGTTCATCTTTGTAAAATTTCAGCTGGATTTTATAATTGCAAGATCGCAGTCCGAAACATCATCAGGGACTCGATTTGGTTCATCTCAGAATGAAAATATGGTAAAGGAATAGTTGTCAAAGTTTTTAATTTGCATAATTATTATGAATCATCTAAAGGGTATACCTCAAATCATCGAAGAAGGTAGTACTCATTCCCCGTGTTACCTTTTGGAGGGAACTGGTAATGATGTTGAGTCAGAACCTGTTAAAAACTTTAACGGTAAGGTCTGACCTGTTTACAAAAATTGAAATTTCATTCGATAAATTCTTTGCAGGAGGAAGGAATTGCTGAATGATCTCAATTGAATCCAGCGATAAGTATATTTCCGAAGCCCTGTACATCTGCTTCGCTCAAAGTCGTAAGTTTTAGCTTAGGTAAATTATGCATAATTACCATTATTTTAATTTTAATTTCAGATCCCAAAAATCACCGTTAAACAGGCTATGGTATCAACTCTTAGTGAGTCATCAGAGGCAAGTCCTAAAAAAGAAGATTATTTGGTAAGGTTAAAACACTAAGAAAAAATTTAAAAAAGAAAAATTTAAAATTAAAAAATCCTCGTTGGCAGCACCGGCCGGAAAGGTAAATTTCTCGTATGTAGCGTAAGGTTTCTAAAAAGAAATTGGCTTATCTACTACTGGACTTCTTATTGCAATTTTTGTAGCACTACATGGGTATTTATTAACAGAAAGGAACTGCTGCCGTTCGTATTTGGAGACCCTTCATGGAGGCGCAAATATTTTGCTAATTAAATTGAGTTGCACACGTATGGATCACATATTGAAAATCGGCGGGTAATAAGTTGTTATAAACATATTTAAACTCGTTTCGCCCTTCTCACATTTGCTATTTAAACATTTGATAGTGGTTGTCAAACAAAGGTGATAACTTTTTGGCTTAAATAGCTCAAATAGTTAATTTCAAAAGATTTCCATAAAAGTTTAATCAGCACTTGCATTGCCATTAATATATACATTATCAATTTTTTTCTGAACTACGAGGGCCGTCATTTCGATTTTTATTGAAATCAGCTGCTAAAAATATTAAGCTGTAAATTTTCGACTGTTTTATTTGTCATTCGATTTGCATAATTAAATTAAATTAACTTGCCTTGATAACTTATAATTTCAAGTTTCAACGGAATCTGTTGAGAACCTTGGCTGCTAGAGTGTTACAGAGATAAAAAACATTGTATGCCACCCCCCTGTATGGTGAGACCCGCCTGTATGGGGAGACCCCCCCCTTAAATACCTTAAAATATTTTCTTGCACTGCAAATTTCAAGAGGCACCACTTTTGACCTACGTAGAAAATTTCCTCATTCTAGCTCATGTGGTTTGCGAGAAAACTTGTTATGACGCACGAACAAACGGGCGGACGGACGGACAGACAGACAAGTCGCGATTTTATAATTTTTTAGGGTATTGTTAAAAATATTTTAAAATATCTTAAAAATGATCTGGTTTATAAATTCTTTGAAGTAAAGTCATTTAGAACGTTTCCATGAAAAATATTCATTATTTCAGTTGGCACTAAAATAGAGAATTGCGCTTGCCTTCAGACCTTTGGGGGCTGCCATTTTGAATGCATGCATTTGATATTGGATTATTTTAAATCTTTGTATGCTAGGACCTCATCAATCAATGTACTATCTCGTTCAAATAGGAGTTTCACTCTAGACAGGGCAAAATAATTCAATTTTTAAAGAAAATGGCAGCTAAAAATATTAGGCTTTAAATTTTCCCGTTGGAAAATGTGACCGCTAGAGGGCTACAAAAACATGAAAAAAACGCATATTTAAACGGCCGCCATTTTGAAATTTGCGCATGCATGATCACCAAAATATCCAAAACTGTAGGTGTAAGAAATGTCTATCTTGAAACCAAGTTTTATATATGTCGGATCAAAATTGCGACTTTTAAAAGCCTTTGAAATTTCGACTTTCAATTGGCCGCCATTTTGTTTTTTGCAACTTCACCTCCAGTTTTTCACGCAATTCTCTAGATACTTATAATTTCTATCAAACTACCGAATTTCATGAAAATCTGCTGAAAGCTTTGATCACTATTACAACAACAAAATTTTACACGTTTTTCGACCTTTGAACGGCCGCCATTTTGTTTCTGCCGTACCGACTTTGGATTTTTTATTGTGAGATCATCACATACATCAATGAACCTTTGTACCAAAATTTCATCCAAATCGGAGCTATACTTTGGTCAGAACAGAAATCACGATTTTTCGTCTAAAATGGCCGCCATTTGTTTTTGGCCAGGCGATATAGCTGGTTTACGAACTTAACCGAGATAATTACCCAATACACCTTTTCTCAAAATTTGGTGAGAATCAAAGCAAAATTGCAACCTCTAGCGTGGTCACAAATTTCGTTATATCCCATATATATATATATATATATATATATATATATATATATATATATATATATATATATATATGATGCTCTCCGCAATAGGTAAATTATTGCATTGAACGAGTGCTTCTAAAGACGCAAGGAGCATCTGTTTCGCAGTTATACACACCGGCCTTGCGTTCTTTCGCACTTAATTTAAATTTTCTATCACCAAAAGCATACAGCTTTATCCGGGATATTTTTTGGAATGTTCTTCCTCATCAAAGAACAATATCCAACTGGTACCGAACAGTTAATTGCGATCCTGGATTCACTTCAGAATCTTTTAATGCCATTCGTTTGGCGGTTATGAAAGCAAATGAAAATGGGAAGAATTTATATTTGAATGTTGTTTTTGATGAAATTTTCATTCGACAGCAAATTGAATGGGATAAAACTAGGGCATGGGGCTATGTGGATGTTGGTGATCAATCAACATCGAATGTTCACGCGACACAAATTTTAGTTTTTATGGCTGTTTGCATAAATCAAGCATGGAAAATTCCTCTTGGTTACTCCTATCAAGTCGCTAGGCGCAGAGCAGAAAAAGAATTTGATTTGCCGCTGCCTGAATGAATTAAAAAAGCTGATGCTCAAAATATTGGTTTCACTTTTGATGCTCCTCCTGTCAGTTTTTCCACTTTCAAGCTTTTCGGTTGTGATATTATGAACACAACAAATGAGCCAGCTTTTAAAATTTTCGATGATTCTGAAGCATATGTCGTTCTCCCTGACCCTGTCCATATGCTTAAGCTTACAAGTAATGCTTTTGGTGAAATGAGGATATTGAGAAGCGCAGAAGGAGAAGAAATAAAGTGGGACTATTTAGAAAGCCTTTTAAATCTTGTAATGAATCATGCGACGCCGCTGGTGACCACTACCAACACACTTTGCTGCTAGGTGGCTTGTCATTTTACGTTGGTTGCGACCAGTGCACATCCCACGTCAATTTTGTCGTGGGATGCCAACAGAATTTGACAGCCACATGGAATTGAAGTGTGGAGGTAGTGGCCGCCACGCATAAGGAGTTTTAAGGAGTGTGCCGACAGTTCCAAAAGGGTAATTCTGCTGACTCGCACCGCCAAACAGAGTTCTCCCGAAGTTCCACAACCGACGCCATCCTTTGTCGAGGCGGACGCGCAGGGAAATGATAGCGAGGCGAAAGTTCCTTGACATGTCAAACCCTTCCACGTCAGACTGCGGAATTATTTGGCTACTCGACAGCGCATCTTCCATGAGGAGTTGGCTACAACGGTCCCACCGCGAAGAAAGCGAGCCACGCGTCGGATGCGGAGCTTCTGGAGAAGGGTCAGGCAGTCGAGGAAGGTGCTGAAGGACATACACTTAGACAAATTATTGAGGGATGACGTTCAACCATATGCGTCAGTACACCTCCTGCAAAAACGTTTGTCAGGTTTAGTTGATACGGGAGCCAGTGTGAATTGCATATCAGCCGATTTTGCAGGGGAGGTACTGGCAATGCACGTGGACCAAATCCACCATTTTACCACCTGGTTAAGCACGGCGGACGGAACTCGTCACTCTGTAGTGGGAAAAATTACGACGGATGTCACCTTTAGAGGGGTAACTAAACCTCTGGAATTTTACATCATACCTCAATTAACCCAGAATCTTTACCTAGGGGTGGATTTCGTTCGAAAATTTAACTTGGCCCCGGCACTGTTTTCCGGTACGACCCTGGAGTCCGTCACCACAGTTCATGACCAAACTCAAACCACTCACTTATTACAACATACACTGGATGTGAATCAGCAACTGCGACTTGACTCGGCTATATCGCCTTTCCCATCGCATGAGAAGGAAGGTCTCAGGCGGACGGCACTGGTGTTACACACTATAGATGTGGGGGATGCTAAACCCATAAAACAGAGACATTTTGCCATATCTCCGGCGAAGGAAAAGTTGTTATATGCCGAAGTTGATCGGATGCTAGCATTAGGCGTGATCGAAGAATCGCAGAGCGCGTGGGCTTCCCCAGTCACCTTAGTTGTCAAGCCGAACAAGGTCCGGCTATGCTTAGATGCCAGACGCTTGAACGCCGTCACTGTCAAGGACGCATACCCTCTACCGTTGATTGAAGGCATTTTGAATCGGTTGCCTAAAGCCCACTTCATCACGAGCTTAGACCTCAAGGACGCCTTCTGGCAAATTCCTTTAGACCCGGGCTCAAAGGAGAAAACAGCCTTCACAGTCCCAGGTCGGCCCCTGTACCAATTCGTGACCATGCCATTCGGATTGTGCAATGCCCCTCAAACAATGACGCGCCTTATGGATAAGGTGATACCACCTCATTTACGGCACCACGTTTTCGTGTACTTGGACGATCTGCTGCTTATAACCGAGACTTTTAACGAACACATCGATCTGCTTCAGGAGGTGGCTCTGCACATACGGAGGGCAGGGTTAACCATCAACATACAGAAGAGTCAGTTCGTGATGACGGAGGTGAAGTATTTAGGTCACATCATTGGGCATGGCAATATCAAAACCGACCCGGACAAGACTCAAGCGATTGACATCCATTACCCAAGACCAACAAGCAATTACGCGGATCCTAGGCTTATGCGGATGGTACCAGCGTTTTGTACGTGACTATGCTACCATTACCACTCCTTTGACCGACATGCTGCGTAAGGGACGTAAATTCGTCTGGGAAGAGCCCAGCTTGCGAGCCTTTGAAGAGCTAAAGAAGAGTCTGACTACAGCCCCCGTACTGCACAGCCCAGACTTTGACAAACCGTTCTCAATCCATTGTGACGCGAGTCAACATGGGGTGGGAGCAGTCTTAGTCCAGGTTGCACAAGACGGCGAGGAGAGACCTATAGCCTTCATGTCCCACAAGCTGAACCTGGCCCAGCGGAACTACATGGTCTCCGAGCAGGAATGCCTAGCAGCTGTGCTGGCAGTGAAACGTTTTCGAGCATATGTAGAAGGGCATCCTTTTGAAATGGTCACTGATCATGCGTCACTGAAATGGCTGATGAGCCAAACTGATCTCCACGGCCGCTTGGCCAGATGGGCCTTGAAATTACAGGCGTTTGACTTCACGATAAGACACCGCAAGGGAAGTCAGCACGTGGTACTGGACACACTATCAAGGATGTTCGCCCCTGAAGGAGCCGAGTTGGCCCAGGAGGACGACAGCCCTCTATGGATCGACTTGGACCATCCCGCCTTCAAGTCAGCATGTTATATCCAGCTGACGAATACGATTCAGGACCAGTTGCCACAGCTGCCAGAACTACGGGTGATGGAGGGATTTATATACAAGCGGACGAGACACGCCTCCGGAGACCCCATTCAAGAAGAGGAACAGTGGAAGTTATGGGTGCCCGAAGAACTGACCTTCGAATTGATTAAGCGGGCTCATGACCACCCATTGAGTGCACACGGTGGTTATGGTCGTACGCTTCGGCGACTGAAGACTTACTTCTTTTGGCCTAAGATGGCGCAGCAAGTGAAAAATTACGTAGCCGCTTGTGAGCTGTGCAAATGCACTAAAGCGCCCAATTCTGTTCTTCGGCCCCCGATGGGAAAATTCGAACTACCGGAGCGTGTGTTCCAGCGCCTGTATATAGATCTCATCGGTCTGTACCCTCGCTCGACTTCGGGATACACGGGAGCTGTCGTGGTCCTGGACCACCTGTCCAAATTTCCGATTGTGGAACCCCTTCGAAACCTGCACACCGGCCCCATAGTCAGTTTTCTGGAAAATCGCGTTTTCCATATATTTGGAGTACCGGAGAAGCTGGTCTCTGACAACGGAGTTCGGTTCACCTCGGCTAGATTTCGAGAATTAATGGAGAAGTATGGCATTACGCATCAGCGGACTGCCGTTTATTCTCCGCAAGCCAATGCGTCCGAGTGATTGAACCGCACCCTCATAGCCGTCATTCGGGCCTACGTCCAACCGGATCAGAAGGATTGGAACCGCAGGATTTCCACCATCACCTGTGCCCTGCGTTCGTCTTATCACTCCACCACAGGCATCTCCCCATACTTTGCCGTGCCCGGCCAGCATATGATTTGTCACGGAAACTCGTACCGGCTATTGTGGCAGTTGGAAGGGTTGGAAGACCCAATAGTGGTGCTGGAGCCGCACGAGAAACACCAAATTCTACGAGAACAAGTCCGGGAGAGGATTGAAGACAGTAGACGGGTGGGGGAGGGGCGGTACAATCTGTGATCCCATCCTTCTGGCTTCAAGGCAGGCGACGAAATCTACCGACGGAATTTTAGGCAAAGTGAAGCAGGTCGGCACTACACTGCCAAGCTAGACAAGAAGTTCGTGAAGTGTCGAGTCTTACGAGTTTTAAGTCCCACGCGGTACCTTATTGCGGACATGTCCGGAAGGGAGCTGGGAGTTTACCATGCCAAAGACCTACGACGCTGAGAGAAAAAAAAAACAAAAAAAAACGTCATAGGGCCAAGCAGCGTTTCCTTCAGTCTCCCCATGCCTGGTAGGCATCGTGGACACTGCGCTGCAATGAATCATGCGACGCCGCTGGTGACCACTACCAACACACTTTGCTGCTAGGTGGCTTGTCATTTTATGTTGGTTGCGACCAGTGCACATCCCACGTCAGTTTTGTCGTGGGATGCCAACAGAATTTGACAGCCACATGGAATTGAAGTGTGGAGGTAGTGGCCGCCACGCATAAGGAGTTTTAAGGAGTGTGCCGACCGTTCCAAAAGGGTAAAAAACAAATTAACGTTTCGATTCGATCACCAACTGGTGCGACAACAAACACAACATCTAGACGGATTGCAGGAATTGGGAAAAAGCCAAGGAAAAAGGTAACCATAAAAAGTAGCATTTTAAATACGACTCCATTAGTGAGTTTTCGGTTCACCGCTCTAATAGTCTGTTTTTCCGGATCACTCCTGCTATTTAGGAACAGACTATATGGGCAACGAATGGTGCCGTTTATTATGCGCTACTCCACCGGCTCCGATAAGCAACAGGCTTATTGAGCAGTTTGCAGCAGTTTACCCACCAGCAGGTGTACCAACAATATACCCCCCTTCAATGCCGTACCAGCCGTTTTATCAGTGCTGCAGTGTGCCAGTGAAAGTTCCCACCATTTGGCCTCAGAACTATCAAGGTAATTATGTTTGCTTGGGGTATGTGGCGTGTGATATTGTACACACCGGATATGATTGTGCCGATTGTGTTTTTAATTTAATTTCGACCGTTTTCGATGAAACGTTTGTTAAAATTAGCCAAACAGTCCCTGCTTCATGTAATAAGCGCTTGAATTTAATTTTGCTGAAGCAAAACAAAACGACTTTGTTGTGGGTAGAATGAGGCTACACCAAAGATTGTTTGATTTTGAGACACACACACACAAACCATAGAATAGATATATGGAGATGCGATGAGCAAAACGCAAGAAATATGCGGGTTTAATTAGAGGCGAGAGACGAAGTTCGCGAACATCGGCTTCGACTCCGTAACACGTCAATATATTGTACTCGACCGTGCAACCTACAAGCAGAAATTTAAAACAAAATCAAAATCGTAGCATCCAAGCGATATCCAACATCCGCGCGTTAGAAAGAAACAACTTCGGATCGGTAACCAAGGTTAATGTTGTTATTAAAATCGAACGATATTTAGAAGTTGACAAAAGATTGAAAGATAAAGAACACAGCGCATTTCTTTTGATATGTCTCTTTTTTATATATACCTTATAATTAATTATATACAGAAGTCATGAAACCCATACTAACCTCTCAAAATATTATTTATATAAACTTATATATACATATATTAAATAAAGAGAAAATAGGATATTTAATTAGAG
Source organism: Odontomyia ornata (assembly GCA_963969285.1). Lineage (NCBI taxonomy): Eukaryota > Metazoa > Arthropoda > Insecta > Diptera > Stratiomyidae > Odontomyia > Odontomyia ornata. Next base: position 216,672,795 of record OZ017739.1, read on the forward strand.
TAGCTGACAGGATAAGGATAGATAAAAATAGAAATATTTTTATGGAATGTTCAAAACTGCTGACGTAATCCTTTAGTTACAACAAATATAAACCCATTCAAAATAAACACCTAGAGCAAAACAAACACTTAGTGATAAATACCCAAGTTGAAAATTCATAGAGTATAACATCTTACCCTCTTGATAAGAATCACGCATGTACTAAACAATATAGTTGTAACATTTAGAGAAAGACCCATACAAAGAAGTTTAAAATTAATAATGAAACGACTGTTAGTTGTAAAACCATTTATTAAAGTATCCAAATAACGTAAAAGAACGTTTCAACCTATATCCAATCTGCTTTCCTGTTTTCTACTTTGATTAAGAAATGATTTCTAAGTTTATCATTTGCACACTTGCCTAGCTGAAAAGAACTGAATTTGTCAACAAAAGTGGCTATAAATTGTCCTGTTCGTTAGTTGAGCATTCGCGGCGCATGGATATTTGTATTTAGCCTAGTGTTTGGACAATTCTTTTTTTCAATTTTTTTCTGGCATCCTCAACTGTTATTTTTTGTAACTAGTATCATCTACAAGATAATGCAATCTCTAATTCAACTTCATCTAGTGAAAGGAGACTCCTTTCCTCTTTGCGGTTTGGTTGGTTTGTAATTTTTTTAACGTAAGACTGTTCTTACGAGAACGTTCCATTTTTCCTCACCTTTATTTTTCCCCCTTCATCTTGAGTTTACTATTAATCCTTTCGCTCAATGTTATATTTAAAGGAAATTTCTTACATTAGTAAAAAGTTATAATATAAAAGTGAACAGTACCTTCTCGTAATTGTAATTAATATATGTAATTCTGACTAAGGTAAAATTTAAATAATCGTACACAGTCCTCCTGGTAAGCGCATCTAATGTAAAACCTATTTATTAATGAAAGAACTGGGTGGAAATAACAAAGAGTAAAATAGAAAATAGTTGTTCAAAATAATGTAATGTTAAAAATAATTACAAGAAAATAGTGTATTCGATTTTGCTGATAATTTTTACATACGATCTACTAAAATAATTAACAAAGAGTGTTGCTGGCAATTGAAAGAGGCAAGATAACAGTGCCACCATGAAATAAGTTATTGACCTCCATCATTTGGTTTTGTTTCTTGGCTAGAATTTGAGATATGGTAATTTTTCTTTTTGATTTCCACACGATACATGTAAACGTTTGAGAAATTCTAAAACATTTTTCAACCCCCAGAATCCATTCCGATAAGAAATAAGCGCTTTATGACTAAATTTAAAATAGACAAGCAAACAGCAAATATGTTTAAGGCTTAGAATGTACGAAAACCCAAAAAGTGATATTTTTTTTAAAACTTAAAATTCAAAAACAAAACATAGATGAAAGATGGTTTTTTTGGGTTTTCTAAAATTAAAGCTTAAAATAAGAAAAAGTAGACAACTAAAATCAAGTCAGATAAGGAAAAGTATCTATGATAAATATTTGCACGATTTTTTTTCGTTACAGATTTTTAAATTATAGAAGTTTCTCGTTTTTAAATGGAAGATAATATTTGTAATAGAAATCCTAATTTCATTAAATTACAAATGAAATTAAATAACAAAATGAATTGCTAACCTTAACAACGACTTTCCTTTCCAGTGGTTCTTCTTTTCAGCGGGAAATGAGGTGCAGGGTAGGTATGCCGTCGCGAGGGTAGGGTTTGAGAAAATCCACTGAGGTCGGTTTCGCGTTGCGCGCGGTACGCGGTACCTTAGTTGATTTTGATTTTTCTTTAGCGTAGCTTTTTTCGGAATTACGATAACGTAGTATACTTTTCGGTACTGCGTCGGAAATTCAGGAACGCGAAGTAAAACTTAGATTTTGTCCTTTGACTGATTGATGAAGAAATACGGAGTAGCGTAAAATAGTTTCCCTCTCCGTATGGTTTTGTTTTGTGACGCGCTTGAAAACGGGCATGTATTGGTGGCTGAATATTGTAAATGAGCGTAACCCATTCGGAGACCCGCGACCGAAATCCTCTCCGATCTAGCTGGCCGACAAGCAGCCACCGCGTGAATGGGTTACGGTGCACGGATTGGTTGACCGGTTGGTACTGTCCGTTGGCACTACTCAGACTTAACGTCTAGAACCGATGAGAGTTCGGTTCCGCGTTCGGACGTAGACATAAAATCATTACAATCTGCAAGAAAAGGAACACAACTGCATTTAGGTAATAAGATAAGAAAAGCGCATATTTTCTTCCATGACTAAAAAATGAAAGTTCATCTTGCGGTTCAAACCTTAAGCAAGTCAGTTGCAGATGCTCTGGATTTCTGTAGGGAAGAACTTCACCTTCCACATTTTCAAGGTAGCAAGGCAACTGCAAGTTTCATTAGATACTGTAATGATGCCTTTGATACGCTTAATTCTCGAAGAGTCAACGATTTTGGTTGCAAACAAGCGTTGAGCGAACATAGTTTCACATTCTTGTCCGAATTTTCCCGTAAAGGAATTGAATATTTTTCTAGTCTTCGGTCAAAAGATGGTGACTCTATTATTTCATCTTCTAGAAAAACTGGGTTTATTGGCATGATTGCAGCCTTAAAAAGCTTGACATTTTTATACAGACGGTTAATTGAGAACAAAAAATTATCTTTCATACCAATGTATAAGTTGAATCAGGATCATATTGAGTTATTTTTTTCATCAATCAGATTCGGCTTGGGGCATAATAATAATCCGTCCGTTAAACAATTCCGTAATTGTTATAAAAAACTGTTAGTTCGTTGTCAAATAAGAGAGAGTGGAATAGGTAATTGTATACCTCTGCAAAATATATCGATCCTCAATGCTCATTTCACCTTAACCCTGTTGATCAGATCAATAATACTAGCGAAAGAAATGCTATGTCTGATTCAACAGAAGAGCCGGAACATTCAAACGATGAACATATCCTTCTTCAAAACAGCCATATTTTCAACATTGACAGCTTATTAGCGTATGCTTCACATGTTGTTGAATATATTGCAGGATTTGTAGTGTACAAGCTGCACAAAAAAATTAAGCGCCAAATATGCTTGTCCGCGATCCAGGGTGAATTCAACAAGCACTCTTTGATGGCTTATAAGACAAAAGGTTATCTTATGTCACCTTCGAAATCTGTAACATTTGCCAGGTTTTCGAAACAGAGATAAAACTGCAGATAATCCTGCAAGACAGAGATCAACTATATGTGAGTAAGGATCTGCGTGGCCGTATTTCAATGAATGTGAAAGAAAAGCTAATGCACAAAACATTTTTGAGGATTTCCAATCTCACATGTTAGAGCGAAAGCATCTTTTAAGTTTAGTTCAAAGTAATATCGATATTTATTTAAACACGCGGTTCTTTTCTATATGCAATAAGATATCGGAAAAATTATCTATTAGGAATAAATTTACCAAAAATATTCACTTTAGGGATGTACGCGTCTTGTACTTTATAAATAAAGTATTCATATATATTTTATATATATACGAGGTGTGTTCAAAAAGTATCACGAATTTTGAATTTTCGTGGGTTACGTATATTCGAATTTCGATTTTTTTGTGGCGTTATGTTGGTACTCATGTCTGTCACTTATGCCGACAAGCTCGGCCATTTTGAATGTTCACTTAATTGGTGATAGCTGCTTTACTTGCACGTGTTTTCAATCGTCTTCAATTTTTACTTATTCAAAAAAATCAAAGAACGTGTATCGAATTTTGTGTGAAAAACGAAATTAAGTGCGCGGATGCATTCCGAATGTTGACTGTGGCATACGGAGAAGCTACCTTGGACTGAAGCAACGTTTATCGGTGGTACAAAATGTTTTTAGAAGGCCGAGAAGATGTGAACGACGAAGAGCGTGCCGGACGCCCGAGCACTTCAACAACAGACGGAAAAATTAATGAAGTGGAGAAAATGGTATTGGCCAATCGTCGAATCACCGTTAGAGAAGTTGCTGAGGACCTAAACATATCGATTGGCTTGTGCCATTCGATTTTTATCAACGATTTGGGCATGAGACGGGTCGCCGCGAAATTCGTACCAAAATTGCTCAATTGCGACCAAAAACAGCAACGCATGAACATTGCTAATGAGATGTTAAACTCTGTCCGCGACGAACCAGATTTGCTCCAGAGGGTCATAACTGGTGACGAATCGTTGGTTTATGGTTATGACGTGGAAACCAAAGCTCAATCATCTCAATGGAAGCTGCCGCATGAACCAAGACCGAAAAAAGCGCGCCAAGTTCGGTCGAATGTGAAAGTTTTGCTGACAGTTTTCTTCGATTGCAGGGGCGTGGTGCATCATGAGTTCTTGCCACAGGGAAGAACGGTCAATAAGGAATATTACCTGCAAATCATGCGCAATTTGCGCGAAGCAATCCGCCAGAAACGCCCTGATTTGTGGGAGAACAAAAATTGGCTTTTGCACCACGATAACGCCCCTGCTCACACATCGTTGCTTGTGCGTGACTTTTTGGCCAAAAACAACACACTAATGATGCCGCAGCCACTGTATTCCCCAGATCTGGCCCCCTGTGACTTTTTCTTGTTTCCTAAACTGAAGAGGCCCATGAAAGGACGACGTTACACTACGCTTGACGAGATAAAAACGGCATCGAAGGAGGAGCTGAACAAGATTTAAAAAAATGATTTTTTGAAGTGCTTCGAAGATTGGAAAAACCGTTGGCACAAGTGTATAATATCTCATGGGGATTACTTTGAAGGGGACAAAATAGATATTCATGAATAAATAAATAATTTTTGAAAAACAAACAAAATTCGCAATATTTTTTGAACACACCTCGTATATATATATATATATATATGTATATATATATATATATATATATATATACATATATATATATATATATATAGATATATAAATATATATATATATATATGTATATATATATATATATATATATATATATATATATATATATATATATATATAAATAAAAATGCATATATTTACGCATACATATATACATTTATATTTATTTATTTATACGCATTAATATAAACATACATACATATATAGAAAGAAACTGGAAAATTTATCGTTTATGGCCAATATGCTAGCCAATAGTTGCAATTATGTTTGTAGGCTTGTTTTGGGTTCCAAATTCTTACGATCTACGAGTATAAGCATTTTTAAGTATTTTCATTTAATTATACATTATATATGCACATCTATGCTCACATATATAAATATATATATATATATATATATATATATATATATATATATATATATATATATATATATTTGTATATATTTATATATATATATATATATATATATATATATATATATATATATATATATATATATATATATATCTATATATATACATATATATATATATATATTGTCGCGTGTTATTGGTTCGCGGCCTATAATTTTAATGTTCCGGGAAAGTGAAAACGCAATGTCTTTTAATTTTAGTTAAAAGAGTTTATTCAATTAAATAAAATGCACAATAATCAGTTAACACTTTCACTAATTTTAATTTTCACTATTAAAATTAGTGAAAGTGTTAACTGATTATTGTGCATTTTATTTAATTAAATAAACTCTTTTAACTAAAATTAAAAGACATTGCGTTTTCACTTTCCCGGAACATTAAAATTATAGGCCGCGAACCAATAACACGCGACAATGGTGTCAAGAAGTGCGAAAGAAAAATTTTGAAAGTGAAAATTTGAACATTTTTATAGTGCACAATAGTAAAATTTAAAGAAACATTAAAAATGCCACGAAGCTTAAACTTAAAAATTAATGAATTGACCATATCGGAGCTCAAGGGGGAGTTGGAACAGCGGAATCTGGCCACACAAGGTACAAAGGCCATACTGATTGCACGCTTGCGTGACGCGATCGAGTCGGAAGGCGTGAATCTGGATTCGGCTGAGTTCTCAGGTGCGGAAAAAGGCGCAGAAGGTGGAGAAGTAGAAACACCAAAATCAAAGGAGCCAGAAAATGCGCTAATGCAAATGTTAATGCTGATGTCATCGAGTCTGACTGCGAAGCTAGATGAACAATCAACGAAGCTTAATGAACAATCAACGAAGCTAAATGAACAATCAGCGCAGCTAAATGAACAGGCATCCAGTTTAGCTGCGAAGTTAAATGAACAATCAGCGCAGCTAAATGAACAGACATCCAGTTTAGCTGTGAAGCTAAATGAACAATCAGCGAAGCTAGACCAACAAGCGTTCGAAATCAAGGCAGACATCGCACAGAAGCTGGAAAAACAGTCAACCGAAATAAAAGCGGAGCTCATTAGTCTCAACAGCCAAATTAAATGCGTCGAGGAGAAGGTATACCAGGTCGAGGAGAGAATCAACCTTGAGATTAGCCAGGTCAACCATGAGATGGAAAAAGTTAAAAAGGAATTGGAAGCAGCGAAGGCAGTAGTAACCGCCTCACCAGCCCCAATTATAACCGCAGCGCAAAGCTCATCTAGAAATGTGCAAGCACCAATATTCGATGGGCAAACGGTCTGGAGTATTTACAAAATCCAGTTTGAAGCCGCCGCTAGGATAAATCACTGGAATGAGCAGGAACGAGCAACTGCGTTAATTCTGGCTCTAAGAGGCCCAGCTGCCGAGCTTTTGCAGACTATCCCCGTTGAGCTGCATTCAAACCCGGCTGCTATAATGAATGCGCTGGACATGCGTTATGGAGGCGATCATCTGAAGCAGATTTACCGGGCGCAGCTACGGCATCGGATGCAGAAGTCTGGCGAAACCTTGCAGCAGCTAGCACAAGACATTGAGCGATTGGCGCTTTTGGCTTACCCAGCGTACGACCCAGAACATCGAGATGACGTAGCAGCAGAAGCATTCATCAGCGCCTTAAAGGACAAGGAATTGCAACAAGCCGTGCGGTTAGCTCAAAAGCAAACAGTCAAGGAAGCATTGGCTTATAGTTTAAATTTTGAGGCAGCCAAAAATGTGACCCACACCACTGTCCGGGTTCGCGAGGTAGTGACAGATAAATCCAGGTGTGAGCGCGTGGGAAATGAGCGAGAGCTGCAGGTGAATGGTGCGCCTAGATGCTGGAATTGCGGGGAAAAAGGGCACCTGCAAAGAGACTGCAAGAAGAGGAGAAGCCCGAGCTATTGTCCAGGGTGGTGGAGATCCAGACCGTGTCAGGAGCCTAGAATGGAGGCCCATCAAACTGCAAGGGCCAACTTCGTGGGGCGAACGTTGGCCACGAGTATCGACATCCCCAGCACCGTGCCAAGGCAACATCGTGGAGAAGCAGACAGATGCCTTCCTGGTCAAGTTGATGAAGAACAATGCACCCTAACAAACGACACTGGTGCAACCCGATCGACGATCCGACCAGACCTAGTGAGGCCCCAACTGCTCCACAAGGGCAGAGTTCATGGAATTGCTGACGCCCTATCTCTTCATCCATGTCCAGCTAACTGCAAACATTGCCAACGGATTGAGGAAAAGGAGCCGCCCGTTGATCTGCGAGTGATAACGGCCGAATTCGATGAAGGTTGGTCATCGGAGGAGATTCGAAATGCCCAGTTAGCCGATGAAGATATCGGACCATTGCTCGTATGGAAGGAGACGACTGGGCGACCGGAGTGGAAGGACGTTTCGATGCATGGCGCAACCCTGAAAAGCTATTGGGCACAATGGAACTCCCTACAGGTGGAGGGTGGCGTACTCAAGCGGAAATGGGAAACGGCGGATGGCAGCTCCTATAGGATGCAAACTATACTACCCAAAAGCCGAATCCACGATGTGGTTAAGGAAATGCATGAAGGATCCTCGGGAGGCCATCTTGGTGTTAACAAAACCTTAGCGAAATTGCGGGAAAGATTCTACTGGCTCCACGCTCGAGAAGACGTAGAGGACTGGTGCCGCAGA